>JAPYKE020000115.1:440000-912327 GCA_028554795.2 Sinohyriopsis cumingii | reverse complement strand
TTCTGTTTTTAAGAAACGTTTTTCTAATTCAACTAACGGGTCATCACGCTAAAATTACGCTACTGACAAATGTCACCTTAATATCCTACATACTAAACTTAGACAAGCAGGTAGTCTCCTGAAATCCGACCTTTACATGGTGAATTTAGTTAACTCTTTCACGTGTGCATGTGCTTATGATAATGAAGAAGTTGAACACTTTGTCTATTGCCCCTTACCTAATGCCAAAGATCTCAGCTCTTTCGCTCTACCTTTCAATACACTTCAGGGTTAAGTCTAGATTTATCATTGAAAAGTGACGTGACTACTCACCTACAATAAGATGTCTTTCTGCTTGTGTGATGACACGTTAGTTAAATTAGAGAAACGTTTCTTAAAAATAGAAAGATTTGGAGGATTTCGGATATCATCAGGCAGAGAGTTCTAAAGACGAATCGTATATGGTAAAAGGTCGTGTGAAAATATAAAGTTTGGTTGAGATTGGTGTGATACTTTGAGAGTAACGTAGACGATAATTAGATGCCTCATATCTCCTTTGTGGAAGAAGTTCTTTTAAATAGTTAGGTACTTGAGTATTTATAATCGAATACATAATGCATAATCTCTTCCTTTTCCTTCGTTGTGCAAACCAAGCAGTTTCCGCATAAAGAGACTATCTAGAAGAATTAATGGGTATAGATCTGGAACGATCCGTGCATCTTCCATCTGATTTTCCCCCCTTTATTCTGATCTTTCCGAATCTTCAATAGAACAATTATCCCAGACTCCAGAAGTATATTCTAAGGTTGGACTTATGAATAGTGTATATAATTTAGCTGAAGTCAACAATTAGTCTGCATTTAGACGGTAGTGTTTTATCTCCTTTCTTATACATCGGTATGTCATACGCTAGCTTGCACTGTGTTAGGAACACGCTGGCTGGGAGTGATTTATTTAAATGTATTTGCAATGGAACATACATTTCTTCAACTATACTTGTACAAGTTTATTACTTATTGGATTGGTTCCAGCGGTTTTGTTTAGGTCAAGACTAGTTACTACATCTATAATTTCTTGTTTATATATAATGATGGCAGAAATAAAAGTTTCATTTCTAACTTCAAAATGCGGTAACTGTTTATCATAATTTTTTAAACGTGTAACATATCAAACTTCCGAGTTCAACAGGTCGCACTTCTCCTGATCACTTGTTGCAAATTTAGATGATCATTTCGTACGTTTCAGTGGAGGTAATAGGTTCCATGTCTTTGTAGAATGTACTTGTTATCTCATTATTTTCCAATAAGGTCGAGGATTTGATCCGATGGCAGGGGTTGAACCTGCATCCTTTCGGTCGCAGGTCTGAGACGCTAACCACTGAGCCAATGTTGCTCCTCTTAAGATTAATATACCCATATGATATTTTCCAGTATCATACGTAACTATATGGTACGTTTAATAACACCCAATAACTCAGCAAATGCCGGCATGACGACATATGAATTGAAGGTGTAATGACGAATGTAATTTAAAGTCAATTATGTAACCTATTTTTATGCTTTTTATTGAATATCATTTCTGTCATGTGATACACATAACATAATCTTACATTTAAGATTATTTAAAATGAAATTTATGAAATTCGTTAAATAGTTTCAATCTTTTGCGACTCTCGTGAAAAGATCCTTCATTGCTGTTCATGTAATTTTACATGTCATTATATTTCTTTATTGATTTGCACTTTGGTTACAAAAGAGACAACTTTTGCAATTTAAAACTTATTTCATCTATACTACACTAGTATAGCTCATGAAATGAAGGCAGTTTACTTGGCCTCTAATTCATCTATAGGGAATGATACCTGCGGGAGACTGCTCTATCTGACCAGTGTGTAACTATGGAAACGGTAATTTAGTGACCTCTTCTCCAGCCTCGAGCTTTAGGTTAAGACTGAAATTCGCTGTCTTATGTAATGTTCTGTATCTGTAGTTTAAAGCTGGGAGAATTATACAAAGAGAATAGCAAGTAAACCCTTCTGTAAATGGAGCAAACTCGCACTTTTACATTGTAAAACTAATTTATCTTACAATCATTTATGAATAATTAAAAATTACTGAGTAGTAACTAAGAATATATAAATTCTTTAGATGGAGACCCAAATTTCATTTTTTAAATTATCGTATTTTTTATGTTTACTTTCCAGATACATTTTTAAAAAAATTCTCAAGAAAATATGAAATCTAACAAAAGATGAACGAAAGTCTTATTATTTTGATTTTTTGTAAAGAGCAAAGAAAGAAAACTATTAATGACATAAGCTTTCATCATGACATATACACACTAGCCTCCACAGAAGTACTTTTATGACAGTACGGTTAAAATAGAAATAAATATGCATATACAGTTGTAAACTTTCCCGATTTATGACTAAACATTTATACTGTGATAGGGTATTCTTAGTAAGTAAAATGTGTATTATACAATGAATGAATAGGAGGTATTCGATGAATGGACTGCACGCATTTCAGGTGCAGTGGCTACTCAAGATTATTTACTGATGCACAAACTAGTCATAGTTGTCATACTGGTTGTCATTCCAGGGATACTGACAGTCAGTGATTTCCACCTTGTAAAATCTTTCCTCTAGGGCGGACAATAATAATAGTTTCTGAAGCTGATTTTATTAGCAATGGTTTGCAAAATAACAACAAATATCCTTGTGTTTTATCAACTCATTATGGTTCCGCTGCTTTGGTAGAACAAAAAGGAATGTTCTTTATTGTTTTATGAATTTTATGCCCTGTGACAATGGCCAACATTTTGTAGGTCACGATCACTTTGGCATAAACTTATTTTATGCATGGCAGTTGGAAACTACGAAAATCTTCTTAGAGGCGAGCTGTATAATCGGCAGTTACATTGTTATTCTGAAAGAGTTCTGATAACTAAATAAATAAGTAAATAAATAAAAACACCATCTTTTATCATTAAAAGTTGCCAAGTGTTGTTTATACATTGTACGTGGCGTAATTCGTAAGTTTACTAGGCATATTTTCAACTCGGTAACGCCTGGTAACGGTCATACTTTTACCTAAATATGTGGGTCCTTTGAGAGCATCGTAAATGTATGGAGGAAAAGAAATAATTGTATTTTATGCTCATCTCAAAAGATTTGTTTGTATTTCTGCGAAATAGTCATGCCTAACCAGATAATAGCACAGACCCCCCCCCCATTGTAACTACAAAGCCTTGAGCAAGTGCGAAGTTACCAGTTAATTTTATTGTTTGTTTCTATTTTTCAAGTTGTCTTCGTGTGTGCGCGCGTAAATTGAAAGCTTGTTATTACTAATCAATATCGTCAATCATATTTGCTCCATTATTCCATGCAGATAAGAAAGGAACTAATTTTGTGTTGAATTTGTGCCCCCTCCCCCACACACACATCCCACCCCGCCCCGGCACGGTACAATAAACAAACACTTGATTGAAAATAAAATAAAAGAAACTAACCTTGCATTGTTATAATGTATTCCTTCTTTTTTCATCATGCGAAATTTACAGAACAAAATATATCAACGAACTCCGTAAATGTAGCGGATGCCGGCATGCGTATGCATCCTTACTGTGTGTGTATCGCTAATGTCAGATAAAAAAATATCGCAAAAGAGACGAAAATATCACCAGATTGCTTGAAGGCGCCTGCCATTCACGCATGATAAGTTTCAAGGTGCAAACGGACCAAGATTATATTGTATCCAGGTTAACTATACGACGATATCTCGCAAATAAAAAAAGAAATCATTATTTTAAAGAACATACAATGTGAGTGCAAATGATAATCTTTCGCTAGTATGAGTTACGAAAGTATCGGGGGGGCACCAGACAGATGACCCCCCCCCCAAAAAAAATAAAGTGTTTTCATGTACTCTTGTATACCCCAAGATGTGTGTGCTTGTTTAAAGTTTAAAAAAGGAATTTTGATCAAACTTTTAGTTTATAATTAGTCCTAGTGTTTTCTAAAGGGTAGTAGTCTGAAACATGGGTCTTATTCCCATTTTCAGATTTCATATCCTTGATTTTTAGTGATCTTTGTCAAGAATTTTCTATGTTCCGTGTATGCTATGTGTATCAATGCTATGGTGTGTGTATGCTATATAGTCTGTGTGTAGGGACAGCAATACTATGTCAAATTTGTCTCTGTTGTCTTAATATATATTTTTCTATGGACTTTTCAAATTTATTTGTTTGTCCTGGTATAAATTTAGTTGCTTTTGAATTAATTTGCAATTTAGAATTCCGGCGAGATGAACGGTATACTACCATTTGAAATTAAAATAAAACCTTTTGTTTTATGTGATTGACTATGGTGTGGCGTTTCTCACATTAAAGTCTATTTTCAAAATGAGGTAGGCTGTATTCGAGTCAGGGTCCGCACTTTCTTTCTTTATTTATTTGTGTTTCTCCCGATTCGAGTTAGGCCTCCTCTCTAGTATTTAATTTATAATGTAAAAGAAGTAAATATCCAACCCAAAACCCCTTAGGAAGCTTTATACATTTACTGGTTTGGTTTTAGCATGAAAAACATAAGTGACATCTACAGAAATAATAAACTGGTAAAAAGACTAGAAACAACAAGGACCTTTAGAAGTATAAAGGAACTTTTATGTAAATATAGGGAAAATGAGGAACTTTGGGGAATTGAAACTAAGGAAACATATAATTGGATAAGGGAAAATTTAACCTCTAAAATTAAAAATAAAGTAGAGGAGGAAATATCTCGGTTAATTGGGACAGACCTCTGAGGTACGTGACCAACATCGGCTCTCCAAAATACAAAGCTTGATATTCAAATATCTACACGACATATGCATACATGTAAAATATCTCATGTGCAAATGTGCGAACTTCACAAAATATCATGCGATGGCACAGTGCGAGTTTAGGAAACAAGACAGGATACAATTAATTATGGAGATATCCAAGAAATAAAAATACAGAAGAAACCAAGTTTTATATCAAGACGGCAACTTTAACAAAACTTTAATAGGAAAAATAACAGATAACATAACTAAAACCATGATGGCGTGTGACCAAGTCATAAACATAAAAAAATGAATAGGCAAATTTTTTTGTAATCCTTTCAAATTAATTAGAAAAAAGAACTTCTAGGAAGATTTGTGAATGGGAGGGACGGGGCTGCAAAGGGTGAAAAGAAGGGGAGGGAGATGGGGCAATGGATAATCTCCCCTTAAAGGGGACCATCACAAAGTGAACCCTTGCCCTCATACCCCCACCCCGGATTGGAATCTGCTGTAGCCGCCACCCTTTTAATTTCTTATAAATTTTCCTAAACAGCTTCAGTTTCTTTTTATTATCCATTACAATTAAAATTAAATAATTAAATAGACTTTAATTATATTACGTAAACTATCACAAATCCTAATTATCGGGACAGAGAAACTATATGGGAAAAGTACGAGATAATGACGTCATGGGGCTATGAAAGAGTCGGGAAAAACACCTCATATAGGAAACTTTACATACATACACGAAAACAAAGGATCTAATAAGTCTCTCTTCTAATTCTATTTGCTCAAAATGTGCAGCTCTCGCACAGCACGGTAAATCCCCACTGTGTGTGTGTATGTGTGTGTGTGTGTGTGTGTGTGGGAAGAACAACCATTTTTAGAGATTTTGGCAGAAATCCAATAAATAATTTGAGACGGCCTAACTCTAGGTGGGAGAAATACAAGCAAATAAAAAAGTGTATGGACTCCAACTCGAGTACAGCGGATTTCAATTTACAAATCCAATATGTGAATAATGACACAATATATTTGCACACAGAACACATTAAGTTTTTTTTTTCTTAATTAAATTATAATACACCGTTACTTAGCCAAAATTCAAAAATATATTAAATAAATAAAAATAAACCTTTTCTTGATCCGATTATAAGGTCCTAAGATTACTGGGGAGATTTGGGAAAAAATAAAGGCTATCCCAACATGGAAGCAAAATATAGCATACACAAACTATAGCATATATATGTATAGCACACACGGGATATAGGCGACCTCTAGCCAAGGTCAACCAAGAGTATAGGGAAGGGATTTCAAGTCAGGTGATGGAAAGATGGAAACCTATTCGGAAAAACAACCCTATAGATAAAACTAGGTTTTAAAAGAAATACCCCGTTAAAAAGGAGAATTAAATTTTTTTGACCTAAATTCTTTTGCATAATATAAAACATACAACACATGGGGGGGGGATAAATACACATAAAACACTATAATTTTTTGGAAAAGTGGGGTGGGGGGTCTGTCTGGTGCCGGCCCCCCCCCCAGTACTTCGTCTTGTGGGGATAAATGTACGTCATTTCCTGCTGGCGTCCTCTATAGGTGGAAAATCGTATCTAAGTAACAGTGATGTATACTTTTATTTCGAGAAATTAAATTATTTTTTCTGTACACTTTATAGGTTTTTTTTGGTTCTTTTTGTTCAAGTATAACTACTTTTAATCATGTTATTCAAATCTGATGTATAAAGAAAAATGTTGGTGCATGGCCGGTAACTTTTATACGTCATGGCAACGGAAAATAAATTCCGCGCATGCGCATTTTGTGTGGGAGCACAAAAAAACCCCCACACAAAAACAAGCAATCTACTAAAACAAGCCATTACGTGAGAACTTGGCCTGAAAAGAGCAAATATAGGTACTATAAAATATTGCTAGTCTCGGATTTGACAATCCTTAGTTTTTTATGCTGATGAAACATTTTTCAGTAGAATTTTTCTTCCTACAGTTTAAATGCCTAATTTTACTGTTTATAATCATACATGTTCAAATGTACTGGTCACATATAACAATATCGTCGAAATATTAACTGATACCATGCTGGATTTATATAGAATGTCTAAATAATCATAAAACTAAAGGTGTAATTGATTATAACCAATATATATTTTTTGCAATAACAAGATAATGAGATCCGAAGATTGACCAAACAGTACTTAGAGAAATTCAATATCGATTAGTTCATCCTCAACCTCCAACTGATATACTTTATTGCAAGGGGTAAATGGTACCGTATTGAAAGACGTGTTAGGATAAAAGATACCGTTGTTAAAGAATATCCTGACCGACTGAGATCTTAACATCGTACATCATAGCTGAAAACAGTGCAAGCCAGTATACATATTTGCATTATGCTCACGCAAGAAATATTGTATCAACCAAATGGGTTTCTTGACCGAGCGATGTCAAGCCCTTGCGCGAATCCCGCTACGAGTCATAGGTTTCCCCGATTCAAAGGAATCCTGTACAACTACTTCTGCAAACTGGAAAGTCCAACGCGTCCAATCTATCAGTAATGTTACTCTAATTAATACATGACCACAAATCCCAACTTCCCAATTGTATGTCAATGTCACAACTGCAAAGCTTCTCTTCGTTAACTTTCCGTAACTTACCGCCAGTATTTCACGCCGTGAAACTATACAACTCAACAACCTAATACAGGGAACCGTTTTTACTACGCCACCTTAGGCCTTTTAAATCATGACTTTTAGCTTCATTTCGCCTGTAACTTTGTAACATATTTACCACCACAGCAACAATAAATGGCGCCCGCCGACGGCGGAACAGTCCTTTTCTGTTGATTCCATTGTATAATTTACCAATCTCCAGTCATAAATACTGCACCTGGAGTCACACGATCAATTCACGCAATTAGATTTGAATAGGGACTACTGAGTGACAGGGATACTCATGCGGCTCTTACCTGAATTCACCAAAAGTAAACCATGTCATCTTGAAACTCACTTACACTTCACTCCGTAACGTTTGCCCCTAGTAACTGGCTAATTATTTTGGTCTAAAGACTATAATCCCAGCACCGACTTCCCATATTCAAGCAAGTATATAAGGAATCCTTAAAATGGAGAGCGGTAAACAAATGCGCATACTCCAAAAT
Source organism: Sinohyriopsis cumingii (assembly GCA_028554795.2). Taxonomy (NCBI): domain Eukaryota; kingdom Metazoa; phylum Mollusca; class Bivalvia; order Unionida; family Unionidae; genus Sinohyriopsis; species Sinohyriopsis cumingii. The sequence continues at coordinate 904,372 of JAPYKE020000115.1, read as the reverse complement.
ATATTACAATATTATACATACCTTGGAATTTTATTAACTATTTTTGTTTACATATTTTCAATGTACTCGTGGATGGGTAATGTGATTTTGCGTTCTGCCTTGCTTATAAAATGTATTGTCTTTGGTCAACAAAAGTTGATTTAGAGAGGATAAGAAAAGAAGTTTTGTTAAACGATGATGGAATTAAATAAACACTGGGGACAATATCGTACGTTGCACATAAATCGCAGAGATTAATTGAGATTTTGCTTAACGGTCAATCAGTCCGCACTCGAAGTAGGGAAATAAGCGAATAGTGCAAAAGCCGACCATTGTCTGATAATCGACGTACATCTGCCACAGCCATATATTGTAAAAATCCCATTACTACAGGTAAAAAAGAATTAACTACAACTGCTTCTTTGGGGCGTCATGTGTGACCAGTGTATATTAGTACTGTGTTAGAAAAATATTGCGACAAACCAAAGTAAAGAAAACAGTTACTTTTATCAATCAGTCCATATCGTTTTACAAATTATACTGAATAACTGACTTCAGTAGAACTCAGAAGAATGTATTCCTGTAAGCACATCACGATTGCGGTGTTTGTACATTTATATAAAGTGGGATCATTTTACAAGCAAAGTATACATTTAAAAATTAACACTACAAATGAGACAACGCTTAAGTACATACGGATTATAATCGTGAGATGGCAAAGAATGGTTCATATGTTGAGAGGTAACCAATACACCAACAAAATAAGAGTTTGTAAGAACATCTTATTTCCTTCTTAGATATACTTAGCCATAATGCAAATTGTTTCCTAATATGAAACATGTAAACATATTCCGACCATGCTGGAAACAAAAATAGTAAATTTAATTTAGTTCAGCGTAAACTGTAAGTTAGTTCTTTCCTTTTGGCATGGTGTCTGAATAAAAAAGTATATTTCTCAAATTTGCTAACCACTACACTGTCATTATGTAATTAGATACCTAATTGATGTACCTTGGTTGTATACATATATCTATAAATATATATAGTTTTGTGGACATGTACGGTTGAATAATACCATCCCGTGTTTGTGTAGGGAAATGCGTACATCACAATCGCACTCGTAAATTTGAATCAATACCATCTCATGAATGGTTAGGGGCCTTCCATTTAGTATGTACGCATAGAGGGGTGGGGGGTGGGGGTAACCCAAATGCATAGGCTTGAGCATGGAGGTATACTGATAATATATGTACGCATTTAAGGGGGGGGGGGGCGCTGAAACCTCGAAAATAAGTTGTATAATACGTAACCTGTTCGACTTGGTTCAGTAGGCTTTTGCATTTTAGCGGACATAAGACAAACTTGTCCCACCCAGTCACACTATCCTGACACCAGGCCGACTAATCCGAACACTAACCTCTTAATGATCAGCACCAAAAGAGGCAGCTGCTAGTACCATTTTTATGTCTTTAGTATGATTCGGCCGGGGTTTGAATACGCGACCCCTCGCATCCGAGGCGGACGCTCTATAGACACATTGCACCATCGGAGAAGTCGCTTAGTAAAGAATGTACGATACTGGTTCCTGTTTTTCATGACAACTCGACCTGGAGACCTACCTGATGGAAAATGAAGGCGCATTATAAGGTTATAATATACGAGTCCATAAATACATAAATATTTTTTAAATTATAATTTTCGAGCAATTAGTGTCTCTTAGCATTTGACAAAGTCTGCTTGCAGTAGCGTACTAAGGGGAGGGGGATTACAACATACTTCGATGCTAATACTACTGATTTCAAGCATAAAATTAAAGCTAAACAACAGCATATAACATGTTTACATATATTATTAAGTACGTCTTCATTTGTCTTTCCGTGCGCCAAATACCTTCCAACACAAAGATTTTCCATATAGGTAAATTAGTTGTACCAATCTTAAACAACCATATATTTCGACATATATAATATCAGTGTATAGGTTTCTCATCAGTTTAAATCGATCTGTGCCAAAAAAAGTCGAGAAAATTAATAATAAAAAAGTTGGTATTTATAACTCATTATTGCTTGCGACTTTACCGATCTTCATATCCTTGATATGTGCATCTACCCTTCCCGTTTTGCGATAGTAGCACATACTTGGATGCTAATACTATAGATTTGAAGCATATAATTTAAGATGTACAACATTAAATAATATGTGTATGTATCTTATTAAGTACGGTTTCATATGTCTGTTTGTGCACCCGATGCCTTCCTATCCGAACGGTTTCCATATAGGTGAATAATTTATACCAATAGTAAACAAACACAGCTTTTGACAAATTTCATATTAATATATAGGTTCTCATCTGCCTAAATCGATTTGTGCCAATAGACGTGTGTGAAAATACAAAATAAAAAAGTTCCACTTTTTACGGAATATCGGGTGCGACTTTACCGATCTTCATATGCTTGCTACTTTAATACACCCTTCCCGTTTTGTGATTGTAGCACATACTTCGATGCTAATATTAGAGATCTGAAGTATAGAATTAAAACTATACAATATTATAAAATGTGTGTATATATCTTAATAAGCACGTCTTTATTTGTCTGTCTGTGCGCCTAGATCCGACCTATACGAAAGATTTTCATATGGGCGAATAAGTCATAACAATCGCAAAAACAACGGTTTTGACACATTTGATATCAGATGACAAATTTGATTTTAATTGATATGTTTCTAATCATACTAAATCGATCTGTGCCAATAGACATGTGTGAAAATGCAAAATAGAAGGTTTTGTTCTTTTTACTGAATATCGGGTGCGACTTTACCGATCTGCATATCCTTGCTACGTGAATCTACCATTGCCGTTTTGCGATCGTACTACATATTTCGATGCTATTGCTATATATCTAAAGCATATAATTAAAGCCGTACAACTGTAAATAGTATGTGTATGTATCTTATTAAGTATATCTTCCTTTGTCTGTCATTTCGCCTAATGTCTTCCTATACGATCGTTTTCCATACAGGTGAATAACTCATAACAATAGTAAATAAACCCCGATTTTGACAAATTTGATATAAATTGATAGGTTTCGCATCAGTCTAAATCGATCTGTGATAGTAGAAATGTAAGAAAATGCAATATGAAAGTTTTGGTATATTTGACTCTGTATCGCTTGTGAATTTAACAATCTTCATAACCTTGATACGTGCATCTTCCATTGCCGTTTGTCTCGGTATCACAAACTTCAATGTTTATAGTATAAATCTGAAGCATACAAGGAGAGCTATACAACAGTATATAATATGTGTATGAATCTTATTAAATACATCTTGATGTGTCTGTATGTCCGCCCAATGTCTTCCACAGCGAGCGTTTTCCATATTGTGTATTGTTCCACTTTCTATTTTTACACTACCTAATTTTGACCTAGTTTAATAAACACCCATTTCTACAGAGGACACATCTGTCGCAGCCTCGACATTTTTTTACACTTATCAGCATTGAGTCAGTCGGACAAAAAGATTTGTCAAAAGTCATATCATTATTATTAATGAAGTGAAACAAGGACACATACGATGAAAAAAATAATACATTTCTCCAATTCACTTTTTTCCAACCAGGAAGTCCTCTTAAAATCTTTACCAACTATTCTGACAAGGCAAATACAATTCGTTCCATACCAATCATCCAGTCTGCTGCTCAGCATGTGTTAGCTATGTGACTCACAGCTGATAACTGCATCTCCATCACTTTTTTAGAATTGTGTTTTGTGTTTTACGTGAATATGTCATTACTGATTTTCTGAGGTGGTTCTTGGGTATTTTACTTTGGAGTAATGAATATGAAACACACGTTTATGGTATATTTCATAAATAAATCAGCATCCTCTACATTACTGCTAATTTAAATAAAATTACGTGTATTACTATTAGGATTTTTCTCTCAAAAATAGGCAATTTTACTTTAATAGTAAATTTTCAAACGTCCATTAAACTAATTTTGATATTTAACTTATTTTGACAAATTAATTCTTTCTAAATGTCTTCTGTCTCCTATTATTTGCACTATTAGAGAAATAAGTTATGAAGTATGCAAAACAGTTTTGTACCTTAAACAGTACATGTACATTAAAGAATTGGGGTTCTGCATATTCACAATGCCATTTAATTATTGCAAGGATGTTGTACACTAAATCTAGTATTCTTTTATTATAAGTAAACAATTGTATTATTATACCATCATGATTTTCCCCCAATTTTATTCTTTCAGTTTTTCCAACAAAATATCTGTTCCAAAACAAATTTTTCGATAAATATAGGAACAAATTCTGAGTAAACACCATTTTTCTTTTGTTGTCGTTGTTAATGGTAGACTGAGAGAAGAAAATGCAGCAGCATATAATATGAACTTAAGTGAAGTTATGAACTTACTAAGCCTGGATTTAAATAAATTGTATCACTTGTATTTCTAATGACAGCCACAATCCTCTTAGTTTGGGCTCAAGACCAGCAATAGTGAACAGAGGTATTTCGAAAGACATATAACAGCTCACTCATTATAATGTTACTAATTAGCATTATTGAAAACTTCTTAGATATCAAAATAAATAGTATATATGTATGGTGCTTGTTGGCGACATTGGCAGATTATTCACTCCACATCCTGGTTCCCGGGCAGTTTTGATCTCTCACAATAATAATCACGGACACAGTGGCTCGTTACAAAGAAAATCAACAGATTTGGGTTCTAACCTGTAACACTATTAACATATTATATTGTTACAGGTTAGAACCCCATCCCTTGATTTTCTTTGTAACGACCCCCTGTCATCATGGGCAGTAAATTTGAAACATGCTACTTCCGGGTCAATCTATTTTTAAGGTGCAATATATACTAGTACATAATGGGAGGTAACTCAAGTTGTGCTATTCAATTCAATTCATTAATGAAAAAATGGAAATAAATAGGTAAAAAGGCAATTATTTATTTTGCAGATGAATATTTATCGAATATTTAACATTCAGCAGCGTAAATATGCATTTATTTTATTGATATTTGTGGCAAGAGTGCAGAAAAGGACGACGTGCTTCGTGGGCAGATGGAAATCTGCCCACGAACTTTTATCTGCCCACGAAACCGTCTGAGGACGACAAAACTGCCCACGACCCACCTTAAATAATAGTATATATATATATATATATATATATATATATATATATATATATATATATATATATATATATATATATATATATATATATATATATATATAATAATAATAATAATAAATTATAACAATCCGAATATGGTTTCCTCAGCAATAAAAAAAATAATTCGTTTAAACTCTTAGATTGCCACCGCATTCTAGGAAGTTTAGAGGATACAACATATAAATCTTAACTAGTGTTTAACTTATTTCTAAGGACAATACAACATCAATCCCCATAAATTCCTAGCCTGCCACCGCATTCTAGCATGTTTAGAGGATAACACAACATATAAATTTAATTAAGGACAATACAACATATACGGGGTTATTTTCTACGCTCAATAGATTTTTTCACACACCCAAATAAATATTTCTGCATTACAACAGCGGTTTCTGAATAAATCGTAACATATCTGCATTAAAACAACGGTTTATGAATAGAACGTAAATATTTCTGCACTAAAACAGCGGTTTCTGAATAAATCGTAAAATATTTCTGTATCAAAGCAGCGGTTTCTGAATACATTGTAAAATATCTGCAGTAAAACAGCGGTTTCTGAATAGATCGTAAAATATCTGTATTAAAAGAGCGTGTTCTGAACATATCTAAAAATAACTTGCTATATTGTACCATGTAACCACGTTTATTTTTCTATTTTGTAAGTTAGAAACCATATAAATCCTTCTAAGAGTATAATTATTGATATTAATTACGACGTAGATGATTAATTTTCTAATTACGACCATATAAATCACAATCTATGGAGAAATATATGTTTACAGAATCATCTCCCTTCGCTCAAGTCGAAAAATAAGTAGTACGTGAGTTGGAATTTCTGACCAAAAAATTTATAATTAAATAAATAGTTAATAAATATAATTTGAGGTAATTACTTGCTACTGATGATAGTTTATCTCATTAACAATAATATAAAATAATTTTGTGTGTATATTTTTTGGAAAGAGTGGACATGGTTATATTTTCTGCGACGTATTTACCACACGCGAGTTAATATCAAAGTATTTCGCAGCAGAATACAATAATTGAAACGTTTTCTCTTCACCAGGATCTACATTTGTAGATTAACCACACTCCTTGCAACTGTTATTTTTCTTCATATTTAACAGTCCCTCCCGGTGCAGAATTATCACTCTGTGTAAGAGCTTGAAGGTTGGATAAATTATTATTAAGTTTATTTCCGTCAATATGATCGATCACAAAGCCGTCTTTGATCACCCCAAAGAAACACTCGCATGTGAAACGATGACAGCGATAATTTTCCTTCCCAATAGTAAATATTAGATTGCCAGCATTAATAACAAAACCAACTGGTCTCTTCAACCTGCAATTTCTTATCACACCATCACGATTTGCTTCGTAGTTCGTTATTATAGGATGCTTTATAAACTCATGGTTCATATTTTGCTCCATTATATAATAATATTATTTGTTTAAATCATAATTTGTCTGAAATTTAGATAATCCTCCAAGGATTTTATAGCATTGTTACTGTTATTATTTTTGTTGTCATAGTATCTTTTTAGTTCGCGATATTTTTTCTACCTCAATTAGCACACTATTGTGTTTTTTCTCGTACTTCAACACCACTTCGCAGACACGGTATTGGTCCTAAACAACCTCTACGAATGCTCTGCAAATGTTGTCCGCAGAACTCCTTTTATCTTCCATGTCATCAGAATTTCTGACTGCCTTGGACATTGGGTCCCTTCACAGAAGTCTTATAATTGACATCCTTGAGGTTGGTAGGCAACAAGTCTTTCAGCTACCCCGCGACCCTCAGTTTCTGTCCTAAAATTAGTACTTAGCTTAGTTCCATAACGTTTCGTCGCGGAAGCCATTCCTATTTTTCTTGGTGAAAGTATTGAGTATATATCACGTTGTCTACTGATTAGATATGGTTGGTTTCACACTGTCTCTAGCTAGTTTAATACACCTATTGCCTTACATGCAAATTTCAGTACGATCAAGTTTAATGTCAAAGCTTAGTCTATGAAGTGCATGTTAAAGTCAATACGTTAATTCACATTCTCTGTATTAGATACCTTTGCATACTCGATAAATATTACTGAAGTAGGTACAGAAAAAGTTATTGTCTCTAAATAAGAAATTAAATACAGCATAAATTAGATACGCTCTTGGAAATATTTTTTGGAAATTAACACACTAACCTTGTAATTTTGTATTTCAAGAAACAAAATATAATAATCCAAAAACATATCTATGTGAGAAAAAACGTATACATACAGAAGGGTGCTTACGAAAGGAAAGTTCGTTCCTCGAGTCAGAATATTCTTCCGAAGAAAATAATTATATATTAAATGAATAGTAAACAATACACGTTTTGTCTGTAATATAGAAAGAGTACGATTTGTAAAAGTTAAAGTCACATACACTGGAGATAAAACTGTCAATGCGGCTGTCGTTGACTTGGAGCCTGGCGGACATATCGCTGTTGGACCCATGAAAATATGTTTCTGGCATGCATAGATGTATGTCCCCCTGGGGTGTAGGTATCTCATATTCGGGGCTGGAAAATGTATAGGATGCATTCGACATGTCTGTAATTTCAGCTGTTACTGCAAGACGAATTCTCATCGGCGATGTATACATTTTATGCTGGAAATCGTCTCAGTAATTATGATACCTCTAGTGCTGAAGTTTCAGGTTAGATCCTTCTTGTGGGCAAAAAGTACGAAAATGACAGAAGAATTGTCCAGTCGTACCGGAGTTGATGTAGCACAGCTGGGCGGCGTGAAGTCTGATGGTCGCAAGGGTTTCGGTGCGAGTCTGTTCCGTAGATCATAATTATGCGGAGTGACACCTTTATTCATGAGAGAGAGAGAGAGAGAAAGAGAAGAAGAAGAAGAAGAAGAAGAAGAAGAAGGAGTACAGGCTCTCTAACAAGGGTGTCACCAATGACCTTTCAATAAACGGCTACAGCTTGGGAAATGAGATACGTAATCGCTGTAATGAAAAGACAGAACTGTTTTGACTCGAGGAACGAACGTTTCTTTCGTAAGCACGCTTCTGTATGTATACGTTTTTTTGTTTTTTTTGGCATCGTTCAGTCCATTCAGAACAAGAACCTTGATCCTTTTTTTCCCTATTTCGATCGTGTGAAACATCTGCGTAACTCATATAATAATTTGTCTGTTCAGCAGCTTCCCCCCAAATCTAAATTGCCGACATTTAAATACGAGCGAAATGTATTTTATAGTTACAGTTGGTGAGATTTGGATACGAGCGAAATGTATTTTGTGCTGACAATTGTTGACATTTAGCCACGATCGAAATGTATTTGATGGATTTCTGCACCTGATTGTAAAGTGCGATCTTTATAAGATAGCATACAGTTATATTACACAAATATATTAAAGTTTTCTCAATATATTTTAGTGGAAAATTACTTTCAATATAATTTAATGAAAATCAATTTTAATAAAATTTAGAGAAAATTTCAATCTTAATACTTTTACTTCAAAGTTCTGTCCTAATATATAGATTAGTTTCTAAGCTTTTAAATAAATATCTTCTCATGTTTTTTTCAGGACAGGTGCAATAAAAGAAATATTCAGGTTCTCAGGTTGTCGGTTGTCTTTGACTGTGTGTAATTAGTCCTCGCAATGGCGTCCTTGCAATGATGGTAACTTAAGAGTAGTCCTCATAATGTTGAAAGAAGTATACGGCAAAAATGAAGTGATACAGATTTTGCCTGGCTTACAGTTAAGCTTACTTTCAAATTTATAACATATACTTTCATTTCTTGTTATGGTCCTCGAAATGTAGTCATATGTCAAGGTCCTCACAAGAATTTTGAATCCACGCGAGAGCGCGTGTGCGTGTGTGTGTGTGTGTGTGTGTGTGTGTGTGTGTTGCAAGACTATTAACAAAAGAATGTGACTGTTCTCCTCACTGTTAATCAAACCCGCAAAGTTGGCATACTCATTAATGTTTTACTAATTAGTTAGCAAATAATATGCTTGGATTAAATATTTCCTATTCAATAACATCAGATGTGATAAACCCATACAAGATCATCAAATATACAAATTTGGGTCCGAAAGGAACAGTATTGGCTAATGTTCAATAACAACTGTTACGTGGCCATACAAGACCAGGTGTAAGGCTGACTTTGATATTTTGTTTAAACATTTATTGTTCAATAACAGTAAGTTTTACGGAGGCATACAAGATCAAGAGAAAGGCCGACTTTCTTGTGTGCCGACTCCGTAATGGGCTGAGTATGTTATGGGGAAATTTCTTAATCACACTCCTTTAACCGAATCTGTAATGGGCCGACTTTGTTCTGGGCCGACTCCGTAATGGACCGATTCCAGTTATGGGCCGAAAACTCCTGGTACCAATAAACCGCTATCTTATTTGATAATTAGACAAAGGAGGACTTTTACTTTATTTGTCAATATCATCTAAAAATAAACGTTTATTTTGTATTTTTAAAAAAAAAAATAATTCCATTTAATGGTATACGCGCATCCGAGGTCGCTGCGGGCGGTCTCCCCAGATACAGTAATGTACAGTAATGGAGAGTAATGAACAGTAATTGACAGTAATGGGCTGTAATTGACATTAATGGAGACGAATACATCATAATGTAAGAGAAATTTCAGGAATGGAGTAAATTATTGGAACTAGTTTTATAAGATTTATATGCAGAATTTTTTTTAATTCCATCACGATTGTTATTTACAATTTTACATTCCAGACCACATGAATCACTATCCCTCTGTCTTTTTCATTCTTTCATCACTCTCATTATTTCTATGTATATATGTCAACTGTTTTGACTTTTTTCCAGACCTCAAGCATGTGTGTTCATTAATTATGCTTATAATGGAGTAAAACTGGTAAGTTGAAAAACTTATGTCCAATCTATTTGCTCTGTATACACAGATGTGATCTTCTGGGGGAATCAAATATGTAAAATAAAACAAACATATATATGTTGGCACTTGTGAACGATATATACTAATATATGTTATCAAATAATACTAATATCCAATAGACATATATTTCTTATATAAGAAGGTTACAGGCAAACCAAAAAACAGTTTTCTATTCACCGTGTCACAATTTTCAATTTTGTGGACGTTTGTGATATCTTGGATATTATCAGGATGGTAAAAGGAAAGAGCAAGAAACAGTTTCCTTGCGGTGGCTGTAAGAAAGCTTGTGAGTCGGGCTGTCTTTTATGTGAGGTATGTCATCTTTTGAATTGCTTATATATTGTTTAGTTTCCATTTAACGATCATTAACATATATCATAATTATTATATCATCCCTGCAAATTCTTTGAGCCGTCTGTGCAATCATTCATTTGAATATGCAAACAACCTGTTATCTGTGTTTAACACTAAACAGTATCTACATAAAACACATAATTGCCAATAAAATGTAGCAGTTGTTGCCGTTTATAATAAACAGAGTTTATGAGCCACACTTGCTTGAAGAGGCACATTATACACACTGGAAATAACCATTAAAATGTGGAATTTGTGACATAATTTAAGACCAGCCAAAATTTGACGATGCAAAAGTGGATCCATACCGTCTAAAAGCTATCTATGAATTTAGTGGTAAAATGGAGTAAATTACTGGAACTAGTTTTATAAGATTTATATGCAGAAACTGATTATTATTTTTGTTCAATCACGATTGTTATTTACAATTTTACATTACAGACCACATGAATCACTATCCCTCTGACTTTATCATTCTTTCATCCCTCTCATTTCATTCTATGTATGTATGTCAGTGTCAAGCATGGCCTACTATAATTATCGTTTAACGACACACTGTGATGTAATGGTCAGTTGTTGCCATTTATAATAAACACAGTGCTTCAATAATATGCTTTCAAATGTGAAAAGGAAAGATGAAAGAAGCGATTAGAATTATAAATAATATGTTCCCAAGCGTATATATGTCCTGTTTGTGTAAGGTTAACAACATCACATGTAAAAAATAATCAATAACAGTACATTTAATAAATTCAGTTAAACATTGTAAAGTAGATGTTTTTCAATATTAATTGCATTTTATCATTAGCTTTATTATCGGATTGATTATTGTATCTCACTGATCGCAAAATGATGATTTTTAGTCTTTAAATTAGCATTCCATCTTTCCGTCTTATAATTGAGTCTTTGATAAGAAAATTTGACCACTTCGATGTTGTTTGTTGCCGATTGTATACCGGTATGTATCTTGAAAATGGTCAATGTAATGTAGTAAAATCAATTTAAATGAAGAAAATGTACGGAATGTCATGATAACATTTTGGGTGATGAATTCCATTACCTTGATAATACATGCTCTCTCTCTCTCTTGTAATGGTATTCATATATCTCAGCAACTTTATTGTCAGATGATACATGATAAGCATATTAGGTACTTTATTGTAGTAATGTATTACGCTGTTTCTGTATTTTTTTGGCAAATCATCCATATTGAAATGACTCAAGCTTTTTTTAAATGATGTCGGTAATATGCACCCTAGAATTATTGTTGAATTGTTGTTTTTAATCAGGACGTTAAATAAATCATATTTTATCTTTCTCATAGAGTATTATATTTAAACTCCCAAAATTATCCGCTGGAAATATTACATGAAAAGATTTTCTATCTGCTCATTTATTTTTTCTGTATTACTAATTATGTACATTATTTTCAACATACTCAATTATTTTAAGAGCCCACATCATAAATTACTCTTTCATGTTTATGTCAAATCTTAAACAATTTGATATATCTAAATTAGACACACCATCCTAGAACTGTCTTAGCATCATAAAATAAAGTTTTAATTATTATTATTATTATTATTATTATTATTATTATCATTATTATACTTACATATAAACGTTAATAGTTTACCCTTTCAATTTAGACTACCGGTAGTTTGCATCTATATATTTTGATTCAGGTATGTAATTCTTGGTTCCACTCTACGTGCGAAGTGATAACAAGCAAAGATTTTAAGACCTGTTCCTCCATTGATGAGGGATACATCTGTCGTCAGTGTCGTTCGCTAGGAGGCAAATGTGATTAGTTGATGGTTATCACACGACTTGAAAAAGTAAGGAATTATTTTATAAGGATGTAATTGTTTATTTTCTAGGCTATTCGATAAGTTTCTCCCAAATATTTATAATGGTCCTATTATTAGACTTGTAATTATATAACATCGATTTCAATTTCTTGAAACTTTTGAGTAGACCGGATATATTTTTGATTGCAATGATCTGTAATTTTAGGAATCTGTAAAGTTACTGAGACTTACGGAAATTTGATTTTCAGTCTATGTGTTTACTTACTTAAAAATAGTGATATGTGTACATGTCTTGTATTGATCATAGCGGAGTACATGTTGGGTTGTTTAGTTTTCATCAATATATCACAGAATTTCTATTAACGTGTGGTGTCAAGAAACAGAAACTGAACGAGAACCAAAATTTAGAAAGTTTTTCAAAGACAAGGGTACAAATAAGTTAACAACAAGGTCGACAAATGGTAAAATCACTATACCAAAGAAAAGGAAAAAAGCTCACCAGAGAAAAAGCATGAGAGCTGAGCGGAGTGTTCAAGTTTTGGCATTATTTTAATTAAAGCGTATTATGTGCACTAATGAAACAATATCACAACCACATTTATTATTTATGATTTATGTATTTAAGTCCGTACAATAAAAATTATAATATTTAGTGTACATTACTATAAATTCTTTCGCAATATTCTATTTTTGTACCCATTACTGTCCATTACAGCCCATTACTCTCCATTACTGTACATTAGTATGTTTAGGGAGGCCCGCTGCGGAAGTACCGTGGCAGTGGGGGGTGGGGGTGAGTTTCCGGGCAGTTTTGAACACAGGCACTTGATTCTGTGGAAACTAATGTGCACACTCACCATTGATTCTGTGGAAACTAATGTGTACACTCACCAAATAACACAAGGTACCTAACTCCGGCCGGTCAAAATCTGACCCCTCGATGACTCCGATCTAAGTTTCCGATACTATCTACGCATTCAGTCACTCATAGCGTACACCACTGTAAAGAAGACAATCCCCACCTTTCATCCATTACTATTTAAGCATTCTTACTGATTCTGAAGGGCCAATTTTGCGAAAAATGTATCCGTTGCTTCGTGTATTCCACACACAGGCACTACTGTTATGGCCTATCTTCCGTTCTATTTCGGAGTAAATGCGATTTGATCGTGATTGCTTCAGTGATTGGTTCTTTCATTGAATGAGTCTTTTCAAACATCGTTGTCAATCGCTACATCTCTGCTTAACCCGGCAAATATGTAATCGGAATATCCACGGTATTTTCTGTTAAGTCGTTTCGCCGTTTTCGATAGTTACATGTGCTCAAAACTATGTGACATTTGCCGGGAAAATATTTAACAATTTGTCTTGACGTGTTGAATTTTTTCATAGCGCTTTCTGAATAGCTATATAGGTGATCTCTGGTTGTGCGTGAAGAAAGATTTTTTTCTCTTTATAATTGTAGACTTATTTAATTGATAGTTAAGTAATTACTCGAATTTCAACGGACATGGATTAACTAGGTTACATTTTGTGTAGTTATTTGTCACTAATTTGCATACCCAAACACAAAATTGAATATCATATAGAATTTGCATTGTCAAGAAGAAACAAAAACGATTAACTCACAGGCATTTCTCGTATAATGTAGTATTTTTTTTTGTGCTTTAAATGATAATTTATTAAATTTTAGTTTATGCAAAACTTGATGATCTTGAGTTATTGTAGGTGCATATTGCTATTGTTCCAATGGGGTTTGTCTGTTAATGACCATTGAGGGAGGAATTGGTGGTGTGGTAAGATGATGTAATGCCAAATTATAAGGCTTAGTCAGTGGCTAACACTTCCATATGATTGTTGTGTATGTACCCTGAGACTGAGAGGCTGACAGGGAATTATGCAAGATACTGTTATCAGCCTCTTACTTGCTGTCTTCATGGGGCTTGTTGGAGGATTGGGGGGGGGGAGTGAGAGCAGAACTATTCTTGTTAGTTGGCATTGGCAGTATAATTCAATGAGAAAAAACAAATTAGATAATATTATGTAACATTGCATGATCATATGGAATACATGTGACAGTCACTTCTCTGGTTTGTCAAATGTACAGACAATTAATGTTGAGTTTCACTTCTCTGGATTTTCAAAGGTACAGAAAACGGATTTTGAGTGTCCTCATCAAACTTTTATTGTGGATCTGCGCTGTAACAACTTACTCTTTGTAAATGAAAGCTATTTTATTTTGGTAAACTTCACTTGTTTAAGCACTGCATGTGTGTTTTGAATGTAAAATGAATAAAGACAACTATTTGCTGTTGAAAAGGCTGTTGAAGGCCGCAATATCATTTTGTTAGGCCAAAGTGGGACAGGAAAAGTTTTGTGGTTAAGAAAATACAAAAGAAATTGTCAGCATCAGGTAAAAATGTCAGTGTAACAGGCACAACAGGCATCGCAGCACTGAATGTGAAAGGATGCACAGTATTTTCCTGGTCTGGGATTGGTGATGGTAGATATGACAGTGACGAACTACGTAGAAAACTTCTCACTGACGAACATTTTGATTCCTATAAACAAAATATTTTGAAAGCAGACTGTCTGATAATTGATGAAATTTCTATGCTTTGACTGAAACTTTTTGAACAAATTGAATATGTATGAAGAATGATTAAACATACAGATTTATATTTTGGAGGTATACATGATATCGCACGTGGGGACGTTTATCATCTTCCACCTGTACCTGACCCACTGACATCTGATTCGGGTGAATATTGTTTCAAATCCACCATTTTCACAATGGTATTTGGGCATAAAATTGTCCTTGATGAGGTCATAAGACAAATGAATTAGATTTCATAAAAGCTATCAATAATGTTTCAAAGGGAGAAATCCCTGATGATACCAAAAACTTGATCTTGAGGCTGCAGAGACCTCTCCCCCTCCTTGAGATAACCCAATAAGACTTTGTGGACAGAATTTTGAATGTGAAATATATAATGCATACAAACTTATGGAAATGGATGGCATATCAAAGTGTTATCAGTCAATAGACGAAGGTGACAATAATCATTGCAATAAGATGTGTGTTCCAAAAGTGTTACACTTGAAAATTGGCTGTCCAGTTATGCTGGTCAAAAACTTAAACTCAGCACTAGTAAATGGTTTACAGGGAAAGGTTGTGGCAATGAAAGAAGACTCAGTGACAGTTGATTTTAAAAATAATGTATTTCAGTTGGGAAAAGAAACTTTTACTGTTTACAGTACCATTGATAAAAAGATTGTAGCCACAAGGCATCAAATTCCACTCATTCTGTCTTTCAACATTACCATTCACAAGGCACAAGGATTGACTTTAGATAGAGTTGAAGTTGATGCCTCAAATATTTTTGCACCAGGTCAGTTAGGTGTGGCAATGGGGAGAACAAGAAATAAAAAGGGACTAAGGGTTATCAGTTTCAATTCCAACTCTGTGATTCCACATAGCTCTTACTTAAATGAATTTTACAATACAAGTTTTGTACAATTTGATTCAAGTTTAGAATGCTGTAGACATTCTATTTCCTTATTAGAGAACCTCAGTGTGGACTTTGATTATGAAACAGGTTCTGATTCTGATAACTCTGACTTTGTTGATCGAGAAATTTTAGAAGTTGATGAAATATTGTCCACTGGGTAAGATATGCCTGCTTCATCTAGTGACCAAGAATGTAGGTTAACCACAGTTGATGACATTTTAGAGCACCATGTTGACCATACAATATTGTACCAAAAAATTCAAAGCATCTTTAATAAGATATGTGGTAGTATAGAGGTCAGAAAACCAGACTCAAAGTCATGGACTGAATATTATTCTGAAGTTTATCGGTTTTCAGTGTCTCTAGAATGTATCCAAATTCTTGAAAATTTCTTGAATTCTGTGCCAAATGATGATACTTTTTTGCATTTGGAAAGATTTTTGACAGAATTTGTGAAATTGTTTTGGACAAAAATACTACTGACATTTTCAGTACCACACAAGTTACACGCGCACCTTCCATACTTGTATCAGAGCCAGGACAAGGGAAATTAAGGTATATTGCAGGTAGATTATTGCAAAGAGTAGATACCATAATATGAAGAAAGGAAAGAACAGCTTGTACAGAAAGGGCAAAATTAACCTGGTCAGTCAATGTTTCTTACAAGTAAAAATGTTAGACCACCTTACAGCTTCAGCTGTTGATTTGGAAAACAATAGCAAGTATAAACAGAACTTGCACGAGACACAAAGAAGACATCATATCAACCATGGTCTTACTAACATCAAGGACTCTGTATTTGACTTTTTCTTGCAAGTTGATGATAAAAGGATGGCAGTATCAACATGTAGATGCATTACATTAGCATGGTGCAGGGAGTTTACAGTATTGTAAGACTGTAATACTTAAGGATGAGACACTGTTTGAAAACTGGAAGCTGCTGTACATAAAGTTTGATCCCTGTATAAGTGTCACACATGTGGACGACACTATGATTGCATCATGTATCAGAGATCTATATGAAGATTTGATAGGTCGTTACAGTAGAATAGGTGACAATCAAGTCAGAAAAGACACCATTTCCAGTCTTGGAAAATTGAAATCAGACAGTTTGAGAAAGAGGGTGGTCATGAGATCAAAGCACAAACACAGTAGTGATGCATTAGCCTTGGACATGAAATATATCTTGGAAGATCAGTCAGAAAATAAACTGTATTCTCACTTAAAACTGAAATCACATATTCATGATCTGAAGGCTGTAGTATTTACTAGCTTCTTGAAATCGGATCTGAATTTGCTAGTAAAGCCTATGGCATAGAAGCAGGAAAATGTACAAAAGAGTGGTCTAGTTAATAAACTATGTACAGTAATACCTACTTTGAATGAAATGCCAATGCCATTTTGTTTAGTACAGAATAATCATGTTGCCAGTTCGAAATTATGCATTAATCAAGACACTTCCAGCTGTAGCAAAAGTCAGCCATATACTAGAAAAAGAACTATTGTGGGAAAAGGAAAGGTTAAAGGAAAAAGGAAAATTGAAAAATATGACAAAAGTAACACTGATAATTCAATTTGGTCTGGATGTAAACGTATTTATGCAGAGGATGAGTTGTAGATTCAGTGTGATTTGTGTGATGAATGGTTTGATTGGTTTTATCAGGGCATAGATGAAGAGACATGGAGTAGCTCAGAAAATGAAAAATAATTCTGTACCAAATGCTCTTAGAAACAGTCAACGCTACATCAGACTACACGCATATGGCAATATTGTCGCATTTTGTCATTGTGCTTTTGGACTTTGGTTACATACACTGAACTCACGTACACTTGTTTGTTTCTGTAAAATGGGAAAACTAATGACAATTTGATCCTCCGCTCTCTGATGACATGTTAAGTCTTAGTAAGGGATGGTGTTATCATTAGTTTTCCCCATTTAACTAAAATGTACTGTCTTTAGTTTGCATCACCCTAAATCATTTTTATTATTTTACTTGTTCAGTATGTGTATCATAAATATTCAAGTTACTGTATGTGTTGTTCATGGGATTATTTTTCGATTGCATTTATTTCACTCTTCAGACATATACTGTCTTGCAATCATGTATTGCAGCTGTATCTGTTTTTGCAAAGAACTTGTATATTGAACACTTATGAATATTGTTTATGAAATCAAAAGAATACAAAATATTTTGTTGCTAAAAAGGGTGATGTACAGTTAACAATGATGCCAGTTTGGTTATAATCTCATATAGTAAAGGACGATACCTGAAATCTCACTTACACATTGTAGGCATCAATTCCATTACAATTACATAGGTTGACCAAAGCTGGAGAACTTAACAAGGCATTGATTTCCTATAAGAGCCTTGAGAATCTTGGCAAAGTATACAGTAATTTGATGGCATAGTATTATTTTGGCTTGGAATATGTGATGTAACAAGAAAACAGATGGCAACTCATTCTTCTTTTGCACATAACCATTGAATATATTTATCAAGGTGCAATAAAAGTATTTGCTAATAATGCTTTTTGGAAAGTGTCCCCAAATTAAATTTGGAGACTTGAAATTCCTCCTATGTTGAACACATTTTTTTATTGGACATAGTGAGAATCTGAAGAGAAAAGATTGTCCAAAATCTTAAACGCAACTGTATTGTGTGTGTATTCATTCAGTTTCTAGCTACGATTGGATGACATACATCCAAATCCAATAGTGGCAAGATATTGGTTACATATGATTTTGGAATGCCATTACAATAATTCATAGTCTACAAAGATTTTGCCATTTCTATTTCCAAAGTTTCTTGGCTGTTGTCATATTATTCTTTATGTGTCATACCTTCTTGATTCAGACCTCTTTTCTTTACAATGAGACAAAATGTTGTATGCCTTAAATATTGTTTTGCACTTAAGTTTCTTATATTTCGTACTATTTTAATTCATTGTAGATTAGTCAACTTTTAATTTAAAATCCTACATCAGAGTATATAATGGCTATTGTAAGGATTGTCTTATCGCACACCTATAAAACTGATCCGGGTTAATACCAGGTTATCTTATCATGATAACATAATAATGGAAAAATATATAGAGCAAATTTAGCTTTCACATTTCCAACTCACATTTACAGCATTTTGTACTTCTATATTTATGTTTCCAATATATAACACAACATTATCTGTAATTAATATTTTTCCACATCATAGGTAAATTTGTGTTTAAATTATTACATCATATATTATAATTATTCAGATTTTAGATTTCAGTAGGAGCATCTAGATCAGTGATGGTAAGGATTGCCCTGTCACATGTCTCTAGATTTGATCCCAATAACAAAGATAGCAGCAGTTAAGATGATAATACAGCTGTTTGTAACTGTTATGTTTTGGAATATTTAAGAACACTGTATTTACTTGCTTACAAGATGAGCCCAAATGTTAAGTTCACTGACCCATATATGCCTTCACATAATATACAGGCAGATCTGGGTCTCTGCAGTTTATTAGGAATAGTAAGTAGAACCACATTGACCCTGGTCTGCAGGCATATTATGCTACAGCAGATCAGGATCTTAGTTATTTGCAGTTTGACTCGACATCTAAGCGAGTATATATGGTTCGGTGATCAAAAAATATATGTATTCATGTGGATTTTGAAAGGTAGGTGTTCTGTATATTGTTACCAAGTTTGAAATCAGCCCTGTAATGAACAAATAAAATATGGCATTTCTTTTGTTCCAAGTGCACAATTCAGTCTTTCTCAGCTCACTAATTTATTTGAATGCCACACCTCAAAACACAATCCTAATTGATACGGGTTGAATCAATGTTAACTATAACTTGTCAGAGGAAAATCATTTTTGTGCTTCTTAGTTTGGCCAAACCATTGATTTTGGTAATATTGTCCTAAATTTGTGTCTCTATTCCTTTTACATTATTTGAGCATGCTAATTACTTTTGCTGTCCTTACCACCATTATTGCCGCACTCCTTTATTCCATATCGAATAGGGCAAGGTTGCTTGGCTCATACATTTCTTTATAGTATCTTCTCGTGTATTTTACAAGATGAGATTGTGAACTGACTTAGGTGTACTAATATATTAAGTTGTTTTAGTTTATTTTTAATGCAAATACTCTAGTGATCTTTTACAAATATTAGGAATTATACATGGACAGAATATAGAAGCATGACATTACCTTTAAAAAGTAACAATCCAGCAATGCATGGTATACGACAAGATTAAATGAGATTGAGAAAGAGAAAGATTATCGAAGTGGTACAAAACAGATGATATTTCTCCCATTTGTGTAGTAGGTTGTCAGAATGACACCCACTCTATCTGTCATAATATATAAATATTTCCAATCCCTACTGCACTGACTCAGGAAAATAACAAAAACACATATATATTTTCCAATGAATTTGTCTTATTTGGATATGACATTTTTAAATGACAAGATAGCAGCCAGTAGTATGATGAATGACTACATGTTGTGAACATGAAGTTTAAGACAACAATCTACCTGTATTCATTAAGCCAGTAGTATGATGAATGACTACATGTTGTAAATATTAAGTTTAAAAGCAGTTTTCCACAGCCGTATATTTTTGTAATATTAATGATGTTCTACATTACCCTCCCATATTAGTATTTTGTAGAATATAGCTCAGTGTCTTAGTTTTTTTATTCTTCGTAAATAATTAAAAAGATGGTATCAGAAAAATTTAGCCTATTGTAAATTTTTGTGTTGATTAATTTTATACTGTTGGACCAATACAGCTACTTTCGGTATCCTTATCACCATCAAAACCTCACTCTTGTATTCAGTATAAAATAGAGCAAGGGTTTTATGACCTATACATTTACTTTAATTTTACAATATTTTTGATTATGAAGTCACATAGGAGTTCTATATATATATTCAGGACTCAGGAATACGATGTTTTCAAGAAAATTATTGTATCAGTTACTTTCAAATATATATATATATATATATATATATATATATATATATATATATATATATATATATATATATATATATATATATATATATATATATATATATATATATATATATAGCGTTTGGCCATATATATGCGGGTTTGTAAGGAAATTAAATTTTAAATACATTATTGATCGGATGTTTGTTGTATCGATATTAGTTATGAACAAATATAATTATTTTATTGAATAAATGCAAACAATTACTTATTGGAGAATTTGTAGATGATTAGTGCACAGGGGCTTAGACCTTGAGATTACCCGTCTGTTGAATTGAAAATTGTTCTTTGTGGCCATGCGGCTAGAAAAGTGACCGGGGATTTTATGACGGGGGGGGGGGGCGGGCGCAGTCTCCGATGAAGGGTACGAATACAGGTTGGATGATAGTCATTTTCTGAACGTACGTGCTTGCAGTGCTTGTCGACGCACCTTATCACTTGTAAGGGATGAACTGGTATTTGCCTAGGTGCAACGCAATTAGTGAAGAATTGGTGTCAACTATGTTTTTCTGGGTCATACGGATAACGAAAAAACCAAAACCAATGTGCACATACACTAGAACTAATAGGACACAGCATACCGTACACAGACGCTCAAAATGTAGATAACAGAAGAGCAGAGAGAGGCAGTGTGAGATACAGAGCGAGCGAGAGACAATGTGTGTGTGTGAGAGAGACAGCACGAGGGAGAGCGAAAGAATGCTTGAGACAGAGCAAGAGAGCGAGTGAAAGTCAGCAAGCGTGAGACAGGTGCAGAGAACGAGCGAGCGAGACGCAAAGCACGACAGACAGCAAGAGAGAAAAGGAGAGCGTCAAAGCGAGCGAGACAGAACGAGATAAAGCATGAGACAAAGTGATACAGGGAGAAAACGGACAGATAGAGCAAGTGGGACAGAGTAAGAGGGAGATAGGGATTGAACAAGAGGGACAGAGCAAGAGATAGAGAGCAAAAGAGACAGATATAGAGATAGAGCACGAGACATACATATGGAGACAGAGTGAGAAAAAGACATAGAATCTATGTTGGTTTTGGACCGAGACAAGGAAATCCCAGTCAAGGGGTGACGTTATTTGTCTCCCTACGAGGCTTTCCGTGCCATCCAAAGTACAC
This sequence comes from Sinohyriopsis cumingii, assembly GCA_028554795.2. Taxonomy (NCBI): domain Eukaryota; kingdom Metazoa; phylum Mollusca; class Bivalvia; order Unionida; family Unionidae; genus Sinohyriopsis; species Sinohyriopsis cumingii. The sequence continues at coordinate 882,464 of JAPYKE020000115.1, read as the reverse complement.
AGTAGTTATGTTTGAGACCCAAAAAATAATAACATAAAACATTGCATAATATTGATGTATTATTATATTTAGCATACAGATGTTATATGAAATTAACAAGAAATAGCTAATATTTATTACAAAAGAATGTTTCATTTTCGTCAGATCCGATTTAGAAAATAATGGAACGATACTGGGCCCACACCTCTGTTGTAGTAGTAGAGGCTATTATTATAATGAAAGGTTACATGTAGCATGTGTTCATGCTTGGGTTATTCACATGTAATTAGTGATCTGTGTCATTATGGTATATAACATTTTTTGGAGGAGGTGAAACTTTGTGACATTCTCGTGTTGTCCTTAATATTGATTGTAAAATAACCCCCTCATGTATAAAAACATCCTTCAAATACGTACCCAAGCGGATAAGCATGTGCTAAACTTTGAAGTTCACGGATTCTTTGAAAATTTATTTTTCTGTCTTGGAAATATAGCAAGTGCTATTGTGAAATTTGCTTATGGATGTGTCGACGGATAAATGATTCCTTCTGACAGGTAAGTGCAATATTTGTCATTAAATATTGCAAATTTATTTTTGATTCAACTGGGGCACAACGGATATGCTTAACAAAATTAGAATAAAGCATATTTGACACAACACATTTCTGGCTGTTACTAAGTTTTCGGTAGTTGTTAAGAGAGTTGGAAGGCTATGAAGTGTATAGGTCTACAGTCTATGTGCATAGATCAATGTTTTCTGTCATAGTTTTGAATTTTGTCCTATCTGTAGCACAGTAAATTTTCAGGTCAGCGTCATTAATTGTTGCAAACAGTATATTTTTTTCACACGAAGTATCTAAAACTAGTTAGGTAGCTTTAGCTACATTTAATGACGCTGACCTGAAAATGTACCGGGCAATAACTGCATATACGATAAAATTTACTATGCTGTATGGAACGAACTAGCATAATATCAAAGAGCTAAACATCATATGCATGTGTATCTCTGTCTCTCTCAAAATGTTTTTGTATGGTGTGTTCTCAAAGATGTTTTGACATAAGTTACTATGTTTTTTGTTATATATTTGTTGTTGTTTGATTTTAAAATAACTACGTCAGGCACAGCAGAAGACAACAAGGTTTCTTTTTTAAAAGTAGTTCTGAGCGCATGGACACTTTGACTGGGACGACTGGTCTGAGATAAGAAAAGTAAGGTTAGCAAAACAGCTATATTTTTCTGCTGCATGGGGGAGAAAAACAAATAATAGCCATTTGAAACTTTTATTATGTATTCCCAGCCACAAGAATAGCATAAAAAAATTTATAAAACATTAATAATTTTAAACAATGGTAACATCAACAGAGCGGTTCAAATACAAATATTGAAAATAAAGTTTTACAAATGTTCATCTCATGAAGACGTTTGATGAGTTTCTCTAAAAACCGATACAATAGACGACAGCTGATAAAGCGAAAAAGAAACAGTGGGTCAATATTTGAAGGGCAAATAGCTCTGGTCAATTTCACGAGGATATTATATAACAGAGCAAAATCAAGACCCATTTATTGATGGGATTGAAATGTACATAAAAGTTTGGGGTTAACAAAAGAATTACTATATACCATGATGAAAGGAGGGGGACAAAACCTAATACTGTGTAGGTTACCTGCAGTTTAATGAGCCGAGCAGTGAGACCCATTAACTATGTCATCATGTCCAATAGGAACTGACATGCAGTCACTCTAAAATTAGTACTGGAAGAAAATAATATATAAAAGGAAAACAAAAGGTCCAATATACGGAAATATTCTGAACTGGAACAGCTATCAAATTTATTACATCAAAGAAATGAAAAGATTTCCGACTCTCTATTAAGTTTTTTGTTGATTAATACCACAACTTTTGTGTCAGTTAACATTCATGAAAATAAATGAAGAAAAAACATTAAGTGTATGTGTGTATCTGTTTTAGATTTTTAACGCATAATTAACAATTTTTCAGTCATATCGCTATAATATCTGCAGTGTGACATTTTTTAGTGATATCAAGCACTGGGGCATGATGACGCAGATATGCAGTATCATGCCCCACCCAGTCACATTATCCTGTCACCAGGCCGACCAGTCCTAACACTAACCTCTTAAAACTAATCGCCAAGCGAGGCAGCTTCTAGTACCATTTTTATAAGTCTCTGGTTTGACTTGGTCAAATGTCATTCATTCTTACAAGCATGTACATGTACTGAAATGTATTGATTAGGGCTGAAAGCAGCCACAGGTTTTGTAGATACAAACAATGGAAGCAGACAGAGCTGTTTTACACAAGAACAAATTTCACTGACTATAGGATAGGGTTTCCCCCAAGGAATCTGCTGTTTTGAACCAGTCAATTCATTCCTTGAAACCATTTTATGTGCGACTATGATGGCTTTTCCACAGAATGTATCTGAATGGATTGTTTTCTTATAAAGCCTGTGCAAGATGAAGAAAAGATGAATAAAATATTATATAAAAAAGGCTTAAAACTAAACCTGACTATAACATGAAATATGATAAATAAAGAAAGGGAACTTCAAAGATTCTTAGGCGCACGATGCCAACAAAGATCAAACAATTGCAGCTTGTAATGCATGTAAGAGATGGCCCTGATACCAGCAAAAATCAGCGGATTGTTTGCAGGACAGGTTACCACAAGGAAAGATGCACTGTTTACAAACCAAAAAGTGCAAAGCACAATACATGTCAATTAAAATGTTTTAGTGAAAAAGTCAAATCTGATAAAGATGTTGTGGGTGATTTAGATTGAGTGATCAATAAATACAATGTGAGCCAAACTGAGTTTTACAAAAATCTGTTTAATTAATTTTAAAAAATTCACACTTCAATTAGTTATGTAGGGTTTTCAGTAAAAATAGGAAAATAGTGAAGTAGTGCAAGTTTTCCTTATTCAAAACTGGTGATGACAGCCATAACCCAAGGACCCAAAATAAATATTTTTAGTTCATATTTTTATGTAACACAAATAAATCTATTTATCTATCTATCTATCTATCTATCTATCTATCTATCTATATATATATATATATATATATATATATATATATATATATATATATATATATAATACATTGATATTGTATTGTTTCAAAATTAATAATTCACATTCTTTTAAAAAAGTGTACATGGAGGAAACAAAGAGCTGATTCGTGCTTTAAAAAAAACAATACTTTTGTAAATAATACTCACAAATGCAACCAATAAAACTTTGTATCACAGAAAACACCAAATATATAATACAATAAATTCTAATGCTTTTATGGTGCCCAGAAGAAGCAAATTAATTGGGCTAATTTTGAACTGTTACAGACCTGTTTACCCATACATTTTCTTGTCAGTATTTTAAGCAGTGCCTGTCACTATTTTCATTCAGTGTTTCTAGCATCTTAGCACATATCACCTATGAAAAAGGGCACAAATAGTAGACACTATAAATACACTATAATTACCATTATTTAGTACTGCACGACATACTGATGATACACTATTTTGTTGTTGTTGTTGTAGGGTTATCGCCATTTTTCAGCACACGATAGGTTATACATGCCGGCCAGTATTAATGGTGGAGGAAGAACCCGGGAAAACCCAGGAAAGAACCAATGCTTTCTCACATACCCACATTGGTTGAATCCGAGACTCGAACCCACGCAAACAGAGGTGCGATGGCAGTGATCCGTAACGGAGATCGCTTTAGACCACTCGGCGCCCCACACTATTCTGTAAATAACTTCTAATTTGTAAAGACACTGATATTTAGGCAACTCTGTGTGTTCTAAGCAAAATCTGCAGATACTGACCATTGACTTAAACATGTTTATATTACAGTGATAAAACCCTTCAAAGGAATACCTCAACAAACCCAAATTCATGCTGTTATTTACCTCTGTTACTTTCTCTAGAAAATCTCTTTTCTCAGCTTCATACGTATCCGTAACATTTAAAATAAAGCCAAATCTCTACATTTGACATGGTTAAGGAAGACTTAATACAAAACATTATGACATAAATTGTTACCACCAACCATCCTCTCAGAAAATAATAAGTCCATGTAGATAGGTGAAGTCAATCTTATTTATTTCATAAAATCTGATATCAGCTTTGTTAACATTTACAGTAATGGATTGCTTCTAAATACCTTGTGCAATTTTGGAATCTGGGAACATATTTGTCATTGCTTCTGTTAACTTGTTAGCTGTGCTCAATGACAAATTCATATTCATGATCAACTCACAGAGAATCGCCTCAGCATGTGTTATTTGCTTTTGAAATACGTGTTGATCACTGACTCCCTTTCCCTTCATCATGGACAAAACATTTCTATTTCCCGTCACTAATGATTCCAATTTTACATGATTTTCTGGTTCCACATGCCGTGAACTGTCATTCCATCCACCATGTGCACAGGAAAAGTCTAAATTACAGGAAAAGTCTAAGTTCTCTTTCAGACGATGGTTTAAGGCATGGCCACAGAGTTGGTAGAAAATGCTGCTTTCTATTTTTGGACTTTCCATTTTCATGCTGAAACTTTCTTATCATCGACAATTTTCTTTGCATAAACAACCGGATGCTGAGAATGTTAAAATCAGTGATGTGGCACAGACTGCAGACACTGGTGTGGATTGAAGAGATGATACAACAAAACAAAACGGAATAAAAACCACTTTAAAAAAAATTAATAAATAAATGCATCCTCAAATCGTATTTTCAGATCAATGACCATACCGAGGGACTTTATTCTGTACAAATACAGCACAATATGGACGGGTAAACAGGTCTGCAGTTATTTCAGATTTTGCAATAAATGCTTTAAGAAACATACAAATCATCTCCATTTTCGTTCTATAAGGAGCATGTCTGCACAATTAATGGTTCAAAAAAACGTCTACGTGAGTGAATTTCACAGGACAACCAGGACAGCAGAATACCTACAATGAAAGAAGAGTTTCAATAGTTATAATGTAACTGCAAAAGGAAAAGTATATACATGTTAACCATGCTGAATTAAAAAAATAGCTTATTATTTATAATAATTCTAGTATAGTGATCGAAAAATTGATCAAATCTAAATATCAGATTTTAGTTTCACTGGTCAACTGTAAAAGTAGTAGTTACAAACATGGTTCCTACGCTTTTCAAAAGATAAATGTTCAGGTCATTTCCAGGATGAAATTACTTTGTTCAAGATTCACATATGACCATTACTGAATGGAATTAAAGAATATTTTGGATTATAAAACATGCATTTTCTAAATCTAAAGCTGTTTATCATTTAAGACTCTCCAAAATTGTCAGAAAAGATGATATGTGCAAAACCATAAAATGTATCTCACAAAACAAATGACTATACTCATATAAATTGGCATGCAAAGTCATTTCAACATACAGAATACAAATTCTAATTTTACCATGCTGACATGCATTATGTTATGTGGAAACAATATAATGAACATATGCATGTTATACAATGTAAACATTTCCTATCACAGTAGGAAAATAATATAAAAGCTAAGTATTAGAATCTTTTCTTGAAACGAAAACAGTTTAACTTTAAATTTATCTGTGCCAAAAACCCAAACAATTTTTTGTAAATGACCTAAACTCATTAAGATGATCTTGTTTAACATCAATCATTTAAAAACATTTACAAAAAGGGTCGATTTAAATTTTGACAAAGAAGCCTTCAAAATGATAACTGCTGCATAAACAACAGACAATTTCTTTAAAATCAAATTGTCTTTTTGTAATTGATAAACCAGTCCCCAAACCTGTACGGATACAGGGGCTCGCTTTGTTTTTGAATATATAATAAAAGCGATGACAATTTCCCATTTCTCCTGTGTTCTATTTAAGATCTGAAACCAATGCTTTAAGCTACATGTCACTGTGTAATAGTTTCACACCAAAGTTCAGCTAAGCAATTCAACATTTTGGACAAGATAAATTGGCTTCAAATGAATAGCAGTCCGTTTCCTAATCCGAATTTCCTATGAATATACAAATTCTATTTTTTACATTTGGTTTTCTAGGTTCAAGTGTGAGGTCAGAGCAATTGCATTTAATAAAATAGGAATTTGCTGCCAATGTGCAGTAGTGGCATATGGTAGTCACTTACCAGCAGGCCTAGCAAATTTAAACTATGTCATATAATCGATAGGAAAATGATTTATTTTCTCAAAAATGGCAAATATGGCAAGTATTATAATCATTATGTCTTTAATCCGCTGACAGACTAGACAAAACTACACCAGAGATGAAACATGACCCAGCCATTTGTGTTACTTGTCAGATGGCTTCACAACTCCAACAACGATAACAGAAGTCCAATAGTCATCTGATATCAACAACAAACTTCTTTTTAATGTTGTTGTACAAAAATGCAATAATATTAAATGAAAGACAGATACAGAAAGAACATATAATTCTCAACATATTTTATTCAAGAACAATGACAAATAAACCCGGCCAGTCTTAAAAGTAAACATTTGCATGAATTGCACAGATAAAATGTCTTACTTTCGTCTGCATTTTCCACTTCAGGAGATGAGTTGTCACCAATGGTAATTGTTAACAGCATGAGGAAGATTAAAAATATTCATGCATCGAAAGCATGGATCGTATGTGTACAGGAGAATACTTGGGTTGATGAAAAGATACTGCAGTGGATAAAAGTGTTTTATCTCAAGAACACACTTTAATACATTTTAAATTTGAGTGCGTTTACTGACATGTACTTTTTGAATGATTTAAATGTTGTCCCACAACCTAAAACTCATAAAAACATACAGTTCACCAAAACGTTATTTTAAAAATTAATTTAAGCTGTCACAATGTATACTGTAAATATGGTATATTCAATGTTTTTAAAAAGAATAAGAAAAGGAAATAAAACTATCATTTTAATAAAGTGAGATCAATCAGCTTTAAAATAGATTTGTTGTTGATAGGTTTTTCACTAACCTTCCATGACAGAACTTTAATTCCACTTGCAGATTCAGCACAATGGTGGACACTGTCAGCCCAGGGGATATTCTCCCAAAACAAACTACCAGTGTTCAGCTAAATAAAAATAAATTGTAATACATCAACATCTTGATCATTAATGGAGAAAAAAGATACAAACATTGTCCATCTTATAGTTAAATCAATGTATGGCCACAATATTGATGCCATGACTGATATCTGGATAGGTTGACAAAGGAGTGTAGAACTAATATTGTTATATTATATATATTTATATTTATTCACTAAGGCTATTCAATACTTCTTTTTCAATTTAATTAGAAAAGACAAGTCATGCCTCATTTAGAAAGTCTTTTGAACTGGTCACCAAGTATATAATTTACGTCAAGCTATCTGTATGGCTACCGCATACCTGAACTGCGAAATATACTAATTGTTGCAAATGATTACCTTTTCCAGCTACACTTTTCCTAATCTGAGAAATCCCTTTTTATAATCATAATATCCAATAGTTTTGTTTCTATCTCTAAATGTTTGCACAGAGACATACATTGATACTGCAAGACACACACTTTGAAGTTTAACAGGAAACATGAATATCCTTTCTATAATTAACATCTGTAAAAAAAAAAAAAAAAAAAAAAAAAACATGCATTAAAATGGCCAACTGATTTAATAGAACAGAGACCTCTGGTAAGACAACGCTGTTGCACCTTACTAATGGAAAAAGACAGACTTAATAAGTAGTTTTTTAACATGATTATTTCAGTAATGTGATTATCCAAATACTAAATGTTAAATTCGGACCTATCTTAGCTTTTGTCCACTACATCTGTATGATCACGAAACAGGTTTCTGCAGGTCACTGTTGTTACAACTTGCACAATGTTACAGTCCTTTATCTCCTCCAGAAACAGACATTTTAAAATAGATATTGAGTATATATAATGGGTAACAAATCCAATCGATCTTTTTCTGGTCTACACTCAGAACAAACAAATCTTTTTACGTTATGTTCAAACTAGTTGGCAAAAAACTGTATTATAAGTTTGAAAGTGGATTTCTTATATAATGTCACCTGTTCAATGTTTATTTCCCTCAGTGTTTTGTGTACATCTGCACAGTATCATCGACTGTCTTTACTTTGTACCAGTCCTTGATTTGTGACCGATGTCTCTCGCAACCTTACATCCCTGTTTCAAAATCATTATTTCACCAACAGAATCGTTACTTTTTTTAATACTGATAGTAAGTGCTGATTAAGAAATATTTGACAAAATAAAATATAAATATGTACCACGATTACAATAATAGAAAACAAAATGGAAATATCCAGTTTAACTAATGCCATATTTGCAACAAGTTTGTTGCTCTGGAGCGAGTGTTGGCTGTTTAGGTCAGAGCATATGGTTGTGTTGGTTTTCTTTGTCTTTTTATTTGAGGAAAGCCGTGACGGATATTGTTTTGAAGGCAAACGCAAAGCAAAACTTGGTTACCATAACATACACTTTTTATACCGTGTTATAGTATTCTTCCACCATCCCATTTGTTTCTACCACCTTTTAATTTTAAAAACAGAAGTATCAAGTATATAAAAATGCACAGAACGTAATCATTTCATTCATTGATTTATAATTTTTAATCTGATTGTCACTAGGGGTTCCCAAACAGTCATCTTATTGGCATTTTGAATCACCGCTCCGGTGGCCTAGTGGTTAGAGTGTCCACCTCGGATGCAGGAGGTCGTGGGTTCTATTCCCGGCTGAGTCATACTAAAGACTTAAAAAATGGTACTAACAGTTGCCTCGCTTGGCGCTCAGCATTAAGAGGTTAGTGTTAGGACTGGTCGGCCTGGATTTTTAATGTAGCTTTAACAATTGTTCAGTCATATTGGTACGATGTCTGCAGTGTGACAGCTTATAGTGATGTCTAGCACAGTGGCATCATGCCGCAGACATGTAGCATGATGTCCCACCCAGTGACATTATCCTGACACCAGACCGACCAGTCCTAACACTAACCTCTTAATGCTGAGCGCCAAGTGAGGCAGCTGTTAGCATAAGTTGTAGAAAAAATTATAGTGGAGCAAGATCCGAAAATTACAAGACATATAAATGTTATATTTGCACACATACCCCGAAACGGTGTCCAAAATCAAACTGTAAATACAGTGTAACTACTAATCCAGATGAATTTAGACGATTTGAGACGAAACTTTTAACTACTGATCCAGGTAATTAGCAGACCCGCTTATAACATGGGGTCAGTTGTAGAGCCCATTTTATTTTACTAGAAAGTACCAAAAATCTGACCCATATTTGTTGAATATGAAAGAAATCGTGATCAAAGTTGGTAATTGAAACCATCATATATTGTTTGAAACCTGCTGGAATTGTTATCGATCTCTCAGTGGTTGGGCATCTTGAATATAAAGGTCATTGTTACATAAAAACATTAACTTAATTACAAAAATCACTTTATTGCCAGTTATTGCCAACGAGATTTTAAAATGAGTATTCAGCCATTAAACAGACCAGCTAGCCCTACCCATCTTAGAGGCTTTCACAGTGTCAAGCAAGGATGGCATCATTTCATATCGTTATGGAGGCCCCTCGATAAATTACACCCTTGCCTAGAGCGCAGTCTGTTTTTGGACCTGCGGTGCATGAGTTATCAAGGGAGTGGTGTATATTGCTATTTTTATGCTCAGATTATGCTTTCTTGCTGCTTATATAAGTAATAATTATGCTTATACCTTTTATATGGGGTTAGCACATGTGAACCTACAACAAGGCAGTTCAGGTTAACATTTAATACAATTTTCATTTGATCGGGTACCCAGGTAACCGATGGTTAGGACTACATATGGGCGGATATGCAAATAGTTTAGGAATAATTAATCTAATTGAAAACCATACAGAATGAAATCTTTCATTTAAATATTTTAGCCTAAGGGGAAAACATTTCTGTTGTAACATAAACAAATCTTTAAAAAAACTTCACTAAGTATTGTATTGTAGTTTTTGGGGATAATTTTTATAATTATTACTTATAGGTGTATTATTGCAGATAATATGTGTTTGAAAGAAATAAAATATATTAAAGATGCAAATAATAATAATACAGGGACATCAAAAACGATCCATTTATATACCCTGGACTAAATGTCACATCTTATGTCATGTGGCATGTATTTGGCAAATGGATAACTCACCCATGGAGAACTCGCTTAGGGAAAACTAGCCCTAGGGTGGTTGGTGAATTCGCTCCAGGCTGACTGAAGAGAGAGAGAGAGAGAGAGAGAGAGAGAGAGAGAGAGAGAGAGAGTTAGAGCGCTTCTTTGGAGAAGTGAGAGAGCTTACTTGTATACTGATTAAGACTGTAAAATTTATACCTTAAGTGTTCACAAAGAAATCAACCAGTTATCATTAATAATATCAATTCTCAAAGAAGATGAAATTGTCAATAAATCCTGGCATATTTATCGCCAATTTGCCTCATGTACCAGCTGCATAAGCTCCAGCAGGTCAAGCTTAAAATGTAGGTAACATTGCATGTAGAAATAAAACATCGCTGAATTTTACACCTCAAAAAGTATCTTACACAGTTGATTGACGGGGTAGGGGTGCTGATGCACATCTGTGAAGTTAGTGGACAAACAGACGGAGTGAAGCCTTCAGATACTCATATTTAACTTATTCTAACCCAGGTTTGTTTCTATAAAAAAAGGGTATTTGGTGACATAATTTCGTTATTACTATAAAAATGAGGCAGATATTAAATTCCAATGAAAATAATTGGGATCATTTAAAATAAATAGTTAAATAGACAGTTACAAATGTTTTTTGGGGATGGAGACAAAGCTTATGAGGTAAATTAGGAAGCCTTGAAATAATCAGATATATGCTGAAATAAATGAGGCTGCACTTAAGTTTTTACTATCTAGGATACCACAAAGATTATTTAATATTATGTCATTTTGTTTTTGGCAAGTTTCAAACAAACAAGTCTGATATAATGATATAACACCACACAATGGTGACATTACTATAGTACAAGTCACATGGGTCATGTATGCGCATTTGCTCATTTTTAATTAAATGTAAGTTGTTCTTTTACAATTTAGCACTAATTTTATTTAACCAAAGTCTATTCAATCCTGATTACTGAATGCTCTGCACCTTAACTGTCTGCATGAATCTTCCAGACAAATATCTATCACTATGAACTTTTACAATGGTGGCCATGTACTGAACTTGGGTCAAAATAAGATCATGTCCAGTGTAATCATCACAATCGAGGGTAGTACGAATTTGTTTTTCAATATATGTAGCTTTCATTGTGACATCACAGTGCGCACCATTTAATCCAGATTGTACTGGATAACACCTTTAGGTTCATTTTGTCAAAATATCTACGTACTTTAATATTGATTTTGCCGCTGGGACCTCTCAGGGCATCGAAATAATGACCTTCCAAAGGAATATGGATGTATAAGAATCCAAGTGAAGTGAATACTTGCTACTCAAAGGTATGTAGAATCAAAGTATAAAAAATGACACCCATTACTGAAATAGTTGGTGCTGAATGCCTACATGTCCTGTATAAACAAAATCAACAACAGCAAAATGTTATTCTGCAATGACCTGCAATAATAGTCCAACATAAACAGGGAATAAGTAAACACTTACTATAGAAATGAACAGGTGGGGGTATATTTGAATTTAAGAGTGACTAAGTCCTGAATGATGTATGTATGTGAATGTGATATGGATTTTTAATGTAGCTTTAAATAAAATTCAGTCATATTGCTAAGATGTCTGTATGTGGCAGTTTATAGTGATGTCTAGCACTGGAGCATCATGCCTCAGACATGTAGCACAATGTATCTCGGTTATTCGGTAACTGAACAATTCAAGAGGCGATCATATAAAGCGGTATCCATCATTGTGCGATACCTCTAAATTAGTATTTATGATATTCGGGGCGACTTTTCCTGACATCTGGAATGATAATTTCTCCAAGGGACAGGTTCTCCATGGAACTAGTCCTACATGTAAGACCATGACGCTGATATTTATCTTTTGGGCGTCAGGACTAGCACTAAAACAAAACCAATTTGTGTTATGTCTTACATTGGAGGACTGTTTATGGGACGAGTAATCCCAAGGCGAGTTCTCGACTATTCCAGCGGCACGAACCATTTAAAGTTGAAACTCTGGTCAAAGCTAGGATTAGACCAGCAAGTTGTTCTCCACCGTTTTTTTTTTGTTGTTTTTTTTTCCACTGGCGCCGCCAGTCAAACAAAAAAATAAGGTGGAGAACAACCTGCTGGTCTAAGCTAGGATTTAAACTCAGCCTATCAGTTATTGCTTCAAAATATAATACGTTCATACACCATGCTCCTGAATATGCGCTCTATTTGGTTAAATTCGAATGTCTTCTCTTGTCGTCGTCTAAGCCCCAGCAAGTAAAAATATTTATGTAGTAAGTTACTATCCATCTTATTCGGTAATACATTCAAATTCTACGATTGATCATAGTCGACAGACGCTTACAAAACATGACATTACAATGACTGGTCTCTAGCTGGAGAAACCTGATAATAAATTTGATAAAAAGCTTTTATATTTAATTTTAAAAAAAAATATTTATCATTAATCCATTTATGTGACTTATTTACATCAATTTTTACATACGTATTCAATGGATTATTTGAGTTTAATTAAGCAAGGCTGATAACCATGGCTGATCGCCGTTTCCTGAATGCTATTATACCTGGAATACACGAAGCAACGGATACACTTTTCGCAAAATTGGCCCTTCAGAATCAGTAAGGTTGCTTAAATACAAATGGATGAAAGGTGGGATTGTCTTCTTTACAGTGGTGTACGTTATGAGTGACTGAATGCGTAGATAGTATCGGAAACTTAGATCGGAGTCATCGAGGGGTCAGATTTTGATAGAGGCAGTCTCCATCAGCGCTTGTCGTCAGGGGGATTCCATTTATGTGGTCGACGTAATTCTCCATCACCTCAGCAGCGACTGGATCAACGTCTGGCAAATAAGAATTTGTAATTTCACTTTGAACATTAGCTCTCCCTAAACAGCCTCCTTTAGTTTATCTATGTTCTTTGATGCCGCCGCCTAGAGAGAAAAGAAAACCGCATTAAAATAGTCGATAAATACTGGACTTAATGCAGATTTTGAGTTTGTTCAGACATTAGCAATATGCATGAAACGCGAATAGCATCGAGATATGTTTTATCATCCCAAAACGGCATGGGTAGACGCATGTATCAAGGATATGAAGATCGGTAGCGTTCTATGAGATAGCGTTATGCGCACGGACAGACAAATGAAGAGGTACTCAATAAGATACCTATACATATTATAGATTGTTGTATAGCTTGAAATCTCCGCTTCACATCTATAGTTTTAGCCTAGAAATACGTGGTACCATCACACAACAGCATGGTTAGATGAACGTAGCCTGTATATAAAAATATTTAAATTCGCAAGAGAAAAAGAACACAAAATACAAACATTTTTATTTTGCATCTGTACAAATATTTTTTTGGCACAGATGGCTTTAAAGTGATTAGGAACTTATCAATTGCTATCAAATTTATCCAAACCGGTGGTTGTTTACAACCCATATTGAACATGCCTATAGGGTAGTGAAGTGCTGCTGTAATCCGATTCACACGTGTTATCGCGTGTTACAACCGCAAGTAGCCGATTATACACGCGTTACATCAATTACCATTGCGGCGCTACAAAGACAGTTAAAATGATTTACAACAAATATATAAAATTTATAGTGGTTCCCTGTTGTTGTTTGTCAAAATCGTCTTGCGAGAAAGCCAAACCAATATACTCGTTGAAAATCAACGATGTTGACTAAAACTCCTGGGACTAGCATCGCACATTTGTGTACTGATTTATATATATATATATATATATATATATATATATATATATATATATATATATATATATATATATATATATATATATATTGTATATGTATCGTATTTAGATGCAAAAAAAATTAAACTAAATCTATTACATCTTTTTATCTCTTTATCTATTTTCATGTTAGTTCTATGTATAAACTGTAAAGGAAAAAAATTAAAGAGATTTTAATCTCTTTTACTTTTTTTTGTTTGTTTATATGCAGGTATTAAAAGAGTTTTGATATTCTGTATCAATTTATTCGTTTGTCATCTCTTTATACTACACATCTCAAACTGTGGATTCATGTATTAAGAGCTAAATAATATGCATTGAGAAACCTTTAGCATTTTATGCATGTAAAACCGATAGGTATTAAATTCAAAATTGTTGAACATAAAAAGCAGGGCCCAGGTACCTAGTCCCGGGTAGACAAATGTGTAGCAAATTCGTAACAAGATATACTATAGAAAGTAGTCCAGTACAATACTATACAAATTTTGCTTGACAAAAGACCCTTTTTAAATAAGAACACTAACTTAATACAAGGGTGAGTGGCAATAGACATTAAAAAAAAATGGGCAATATAACAGTATGGTATTATAATAATTTTAAAACAGTATTATCACAGAAAGTGCTATAACAATATACACATGTGAATGAATTTATGCCTCATCTGATCTGAAGACTATATATTTCATCATGCTCTAAACTTCAACTGGTGAGATTGATTTGCAATGTCGTGTGATCAGGTTGTATCATAAGTATATCACACATTTAGTATAATATAAAGAAATAGAAACATTAGACAAAATAAATTAATAACATTGTGCATAGGCTGTATTTTTTATAAGATAAAATGGTCATTTAATCAGATGATAATCTATGATTATGCATGATAATTACACACATAATTAGGGATCTATACAAAAAATGCATTGCGAAAAGAAAGTTGTCTTTGCGTGTTCCAGCCTAAGTAATTTAATTATTACAAATTTTAAAGTAAATGCTGATACTTACATTCTGCAGACGATGCATGGCCATCAGGTAGTCAAACTCATTACCATCCAATGTACGACACGAATCGCACACGTATTCCAGATCAATATTTCCCCACAGTTTCAATTCATCGTCTGAAATTTCTTGGTATTTGTTCTGATACCAGTTCTTACACAATGAACATTTAACGCAGTCACTTGAACAATTTAATTTGCATCCACCACATGGAAAAATGGCTCCGCGTTTCTTTACTGAAATTAGCCATGATTCACTTACATATCACCAATACAGAATGAAGAAAACAAGAAATGTGCTGTATTTAAGCTTTGTTTCGAATGAGAGAGGAGGTGATGAAACTTAATGATTATATACCTTGCATTTGATTGCTTGTAACTAACAATAATGTTTCTTACAGATGGTCTAGCAGTTTATTAATGATAAAAAATACAAAACTTGAAACTCGTCCTATTTCCAAAGAAAACATGCCAGCAATTGTCAGTACTCAATACGAAGTTAAAAACAATTCGAGGCTGATTTTAGCAGCTTGCTGGTGAACAAATATTAATTGAGTAAATGAAAGCTTGCCGCTTGATCACCTTTATTGGCATTTTCTTTCTTTGGTTTCTTTTTGTAATCCTCGACAAGAAGCACTTGCGTTTGCTGATCCTGTTCGGTAATTCCTTTCATTTCATTTTATGCGATTGCCGACAACTTACCTGTTATTGTTCACATTTTCTAATATTTATAATTAATTCCTGCCCAAGGGCCTAGCTATCTTTCTGCTATAAAACTTGTACCAAGAGGCCATTACTCAATAATTGCATGAAAAAGAAAACAATAAGAATTGTCTAATATGTTCTAATTTGCACGTATGTAATAGTGCGGTTTTTTATTTTTGCATTTTGTTCATTAGATGACATAATTATTTTATTCGTTTTATATCAGTAAACAGTCGGAATTGATCTTCATCACGTGAAATTTAGTTTGGATCAAAAGAGTCTAGGATTGCTCGTCGTGGAGAACAGACGTGTTTTGTGTGTGCTCAGATCTGCATTAGCTATCGTGGCACGTATCGCAATGATGCGAGCAAAGCAAACTGTCTAGTGAGAAGGCAAGTGGGTTTTTTTTGGTATTATTATATATTTTTTCTGTAAATTCATTAACTGTGGTTTTGTTGTGCACGTTTCCAGTTGGGAAACTTTGCACTATTGTATTGTTAGTTTTGCCATTTGTGTTTATTTTGTTCATATTAACTTTGTTGGACGGTCAGCCAAAGGTAGGTTTGAGATGTACTCAACTCAACTCAAGGGGATTAGTGCTACTCTATTTCAAGAGACTTACTATAACACGACCGCCCTAGTATTGAAATTACAATAACTTTATATAAATTGAATCTTTATACAGTGGTGTGGTACCTGTTTTTTCAAGGAATTATGTTATATGAACTTTAATCAATTGATTTAGCCTTTGTCTTACTACAATGGAAATCATGGAGGAAAGAAATGTAATGACAAGATCTAAATTGAACCAGTACTTCAGAACTAGTGTAGAAGATAGACGACTACTTGTGCACCATCCACCAGGATGTCAGACTTTGGATTTTGAAGGAGCCGCACAAGCACCAAGACAAGAGGAAATACTGATGGCATTGCATGTCATGGGTGTGGAGATCGGGAAGATAGATGCGCTTCAAAATGGAGGACTGAACAAATATGTGATATACACAAAAGATCGAACTCCGTTATTAGAAATGACGGAAATAGAAATAAAAGGGATGAGAGCAGTGGTAAAGGAGACAGAACCCTTTACAAGGAATATCGAGCCAAAGTTAACAGAGATTCATATAGTGGGGCTTCCATTCGAAGTGGATACAGATCAACTTGTTCTAAAAGTTGAAAAGAAATTCGGAGCGAAGGTCGTAACCCACAGGATGGCAACAATTTGGGGTTTTGCGCCAATCAAATCCGGAAACAGAATTATTTATGTGCAAAAGAAGATGCAAAGAAAATACCCCTTTTTTCTATGTCATGGGGTTCAAACTCAGAAGTTGGTATAGAGGAGCAGAGCAAGATCGGAGATGCCACAGATGTTTTCAAACGGGACATGAACCACGTGATTGCCCAGGCGTAGAACAAACAGCGCAAGGCACAACCAACAGGGATACGTACGCAAGTAGGGTGGCAGCTGCACCACTAAAGCGTAACATGCAAGAACCCGATCCGATACTAAAACTCATAAAAGAAGTCAGAACTGAAAAAGAGCAAAATAAGGAAGTAACGGCAAGCTCACTCACGGATTTGGACTTAACATAAATAAAAGGAGAAGAACAATCGACACTGGAGTGGCAAAAAGTACTTAGCCCAAACAACTCGGGACCTTCAAAAACCCCAAACAACAAAGAGGGACTAACGTTGAGAAATAGGTACGGATGCTTATCAGAGGAAGAGGAACAGGATAACCATACTGGGAATGACTTAATAGGAATTCAACCTCTAACATCCACGCCCATACCAAAGTTGTGAATAAAAAGAAAAGCAGCCACAGGACCGGAATCACCCCAGGAGGGCGAAACAGAAAGAAATGAAGATTATACAATAGAAGAAAGGAAAAATGTGTCAGAGAGGAAGGAAACCATAACCAAAAAGAAAAGGCAGGAAACAATCGAAGAAGAAACAATGGAAACAGAAACAGAAAATGAAACTAGATTTGAACAGGAAAATGACAAAGAAACTGGAAATGATGATGATTATGAAACAGAACGTGAATACGAGAGTGAGACGGATGAAACGCAAAGAAAAGAAATGGAAGACAATACGACAGAGAACAAGACTGAACAAGCAAGCAAAGGAAATACAAATTCAACAGAAGAAACCCCACCCACCCTTTTGACGGGGGGGGGGGGGGCTCTGAAGCCAGTGCCCCGTTGAATAAAAATCTAAAAAATTATTATGAATAAAAATCAAAATAAAATCAAGTGGCAACCATAAATGCGGCAACCTCAAGGCAACCAGAAATGGAAGGAACGAACTTCCAGGTATACTCAATAAATGTAAATGGAATAAATATAGAAAAACTTGCCAAATTCAATGAAGGCCTAAATTTTGATATTCTGTTTTTTACAAGAAACCCATAATGGTTTTAAAAATGATGTGATGTCTTTTTGTGAAAGTCACTTAAAAGGAATTCTGTTGAAAAATGACTTTGAGGGGAATGATGTGAAAGGGGGTGTGGCAACAATAATTAAAAATAAACCAGGAATCCAATGGGAGAGAATTGAAGAGGGTAAAGATTTTAAAGGGAGACTTCTACATGTCAAAATTGGGAAAATACATTTTATTAACCTCTATATGCCGTCCAACAAATATCGAAGACAGGAATTTATTAGAAATCTATCAAAATATCTAGAAAGATATACAATGGAAGATGTAATATTAGGAGGGGACTATAACTGGGTAGGGGATAATATAGATAGGGAGGGGGAACTAACAATCAATGATATAAGATTTAAGATAGAAATGGAAAACTTCATAAATAGGCATACATTTAAAGATGTATACCGACAGTTAAATATACTTAGGAAACAATATACATATGAATATAAAATAAACAAAGGGAGTAGAATAGATAAATTCTTGTGTACAAACTTTAACGAAGAAACGCACAAAGAGGCTGGAATTATTGATTTTAAGATCTCTGATCACAAACTTATATACATGACAGTAAATTTTAAAGCTAAAAATAACTGGGGAAAGGGGGCTGGAAATTTAACAATAAGTTATTGGAGGATCCCAATTTTATAAAAGAAATTAAAAATGAATTAAAAAGGTTTATTGAAAGAGGAAACATGGATATTATTAGAGAATGGGATAAATTTAAACTAAAAATAAAAACTATAGCTATTGAAACTTCAAATATCAGAAGTAAAAAACTTAAAATGGAGAAAGAGGAAA
Source organism: Sinohyriopsis cumingii (assembly GCA_028554795.2). NCBI lineage: Eukaryota > Metazoa > Mollusca > Bivalvia > Unionida > Unionidae > Sinohyriopsis > Sinohyriopsis cumingii. The sequence goes on along the minus strand of JAPYKE020000115.1, from coordinate 863,562 downwards.
TTGAACGGCAGTTAAAGAGGGAAAACACAGCAGATATGGAAAAAAAACTAAACGATAGACTAAACAAAATAATAGAAGAAAACATCAGGGGTAAAGAAATGAGAGCGGGAAAATTCACACATATATACAGAAAAGCGGAAGGGCTGTATAAGCGAGAAGAGATGGGGGGGGGGAGAAAAAATTATGGAGACCTTGAAAATTAATGGGGAAAAAACTACTGATAAAAATAAAATACTCAAATACATTGAGGAATACTACACCCAGATATATACATCTCAAAAAATTGAAGGCTACAAAATTGATGACTAAAAAATATTCAGTGCGAGAGGATATCATCAGCACATAAAGACTTATGTGATGAGTTCATCTCGCAAAAAGAAATAGTGGAAAGTATTCGAAGCCTCACCAAAGGAAAATCCCCAGGTGGAGATGGACTCACCACGGACTTCTATGCGATATTCTGTGATGAGTTGTTGCTCATCTTAGAACGGTTGTATAATAATATTTTACTTAGAAATGATGTCATGACAGAGAGTATGAGGGAAGGGACAATAACACCACTGTATAAAGGAAAGGGGGATAGGGAAGATCTTAAAAATTGGAGGCCCATCTCCCTCCTAAATACGGACTATAAAATACTAAGCAAAATTTTAGCGAATAGGATAAAAAAGGAAATGGGGAAAATAATAAATACAAATCACACATGTGGTCCCAAAGGCAGAGACATACAAAATAATATATTAAGCTTAAAAACAATTATTGAACATATAAATGATAGTAGATAAAAAGCTGCTATGGTACTTTTTGACCAAGAAAAAGCCTTTGATAGATTAGAACACAACTATATACAAAAAGTCTTAGAGAAATTTGGCTTTGGAAACAGATTTCAAATATGGACCAAAATCCTGTACAAAAAAAATAACTTCAAGAGTGCAGATGAAAGGAGCAAAGACGGGTAAATTTGATATTAAAAGATCGGTGAGGCAAGGCTGCCCACTATCTATGCTATTATATTTAATAGCGATTGAAATACTAAGCATGAGCATTAAACTAAATAAAGATATTGAAGGCATTAAAATACCGAATATAAAAGAAGTGAAAATGTTACAACACGCCGACGATTGTACAAACTTTATAAAGGATCATAACTCCTTTAAACACCTGATCCAAGAATTTGACAGATTTAGCAAAGCATCAGGATCACAGATTAATCACGACAAAACGGAAATACTCAAAATAAGAAACTGGAGAGGTAACCACCCAGGTTTACCCACATTTAATCAAGAAAAGGGTCAAAGTTTTGGGAGTCAATTTTGGAGAAAATGAAGAGAAGGAAAACTGCAGACAAATAAGAGAAGCAGTCGAACAGAATGTGAAAATCTGGGCACTAACGCCACTATGCCTAATGGAGAGAGTCCAAGTAGCGAAAACATACATGTACGCCCATATTAATTATATCTTAAAATCTATAGATATTAGTAACAAAGCATTCGGCACAATAGATAATAATATAATAGACTACATTTGGGATTTTAAACTTCATTATATTAATAAAGAAACACTATATAAAGCTAAAGAAAGGGGAGGGGTAGGACTCCCCAACCCTATACTGCTTAAAGCCAGCAATATTTTAAATAGATTTAAGAGGCTAAGAGTAGAACCAAAGAGTCCATGGGAAGGTATTTACATATACCGTTATGGATTCTCCATAAGAAATAGGGACGATATTTACAAAAATAATAAGTTAATAAAACAATTAGAAATTCCGAGAAAATTCAAAAACATTAAAGATTTACTAATAAAATATAGAGATAAAAAATAACTATGGAATAAAGAAGAAACTTTAACATATAACTGGATAAAGGAGGACGTAACAAAAAATATTAAAAGCACAGCAGAAAAAGAAAATTTATACGTTAACTGGGACAGAACATGGGGGCACTGGATGAAACTAGGCTCCCTTAAAATTCAAAGCCTCTGCTTTAAAGGGGACCAACATGCAAAACTAAAATTCGCACAAACTTCATATATAATTTGCTGTATGTATAATGTTCATTTTCTGAGATTTTTTTATCGTTTATTCTTACTCGTTACGAAGAAATGTATGAAAAACCGATCATCTCTCCCGATCCGTCTTGAATAGAACAACGCGCTTTCCTCCCCTTGTGAAAATAGCGGGTGTGACGTCATTTGAGACACTGTGTACACACTGGCATTGTTGATCATGAATTATGGAGAACTCGCCCTGGTTGTTAAAGCTTTATTTATTGTTGTATTTCTTCAACTAAATAACTTATCAAATCTAGAAAATTTACAGCTTTTAAACTTTTCCATTTGATCAACTCCGCTTCTGTACTTAACGAAAAAAGAAGTGGCATCCATCCCTTTTGCTCTGTTCTTCAAATCATTAAATGCATTTCCATTGAAAAAAATAGAGCGGGTGTAAGCATGATGTGACATCTGCAGTTTTATACATGAAAGGGCTCCAACATAATAACTAATGTCATCATGAGACGACTTTATGGCATGGACCTCTATAACCCGAAATCGACTGAATTCTTGCCGTGAATAATCCAAACGGTTATAGTATCATCTCTCTAACTGAACAATTTAATCTGATTGTTCATTGAGATTTGCTAACAATTGACGAATGTTACTTGAACTCGATAAAAAGTATCATTGACGCCTACTCAGGAAATCCGGTCGCTATTGAGTTCAACATCATGGCTAATGCACAGAATTCGGACGGTTTCTAAAAGCTATCATGTACTACGCCAATCATTTAGTTTATTTCTTCTTTTTGTCAGTGTTCGTAATTTTATTATTTCTCAATAAAACAAACTACTTAAAGTTGAACGAGAAGTTTAAAAAATATTTCACTACTAAATTGCCGATGCACAATAAACATGATTACGTCATTTTATTATATATAACAATACCATGATCACGCGTACTAACGGGATTTTGTTACTTTAAATGCATATTTGAACTGCTCAACGTACTTGGGACATAATGAGAAGATCAATCTTTAAAAACAAATTTAAATGTCACATTTAAATCCTGGACTAAACTGAATAACATTTCACATGGTCCGAATCAGCTTGGAAGTTTGGAGAATCAGCAAGATATACGGGCCGAATCAGTCAGCGATTTGTACCGAATCAGCCGGGTCCGAGTTTGAGAGTAATTACCACATTAATGAATAATGTTGCTATAATAGATTTATCAATCAAGAAAGTTAACAGTAACATTTGTTTAAAAATTTTTTAAAAAATTGTATCGTGGTGTTCAGGTGTGTGTAGTTATAAGAAATCTAACGAGTTTATATGAACACACAGACTTTCAATTATAAGTGATTTATTTTTCTATTATCGACATTACACAAACAAGATGAATGCTGAATGGGAAGGACGGGTTTATTATATAACGAGTGGAAAACAGTCTTGAACGTAAGTGTGGAAGACAAAATGCATATTCATCCGATGCAGTTACATACTAAATCCAACGTGCATAATAAATTGATGCTGGAAACATTGAATGAAACAGCGTTAACATTTCTTTAATGTTATTTCATTTGGTAGATAATTTCTTACTTTTCATAGATGGAGAAAAAAAAAAGAGTAAAATAATTAAGGACTGTTCCAGAACTGCTATTATTCACGCAATTTAGAGCTGCACATTGAACCATCTTGTTTCTACTTGACACTTCGCTGTACAAACTGAATACAACTCTTATACGTCAATCGTCTCAAATGACGTCACATCCTGCTTGTATGGAAGGGAGCTAACAAATTCGGGGCAGGTTCTTTCCGTTTGATCTCGTAATACAGGACAATATTTTGTATGAAATGTTTGTGCAAATACAATAGATGCAAAGAAACAAATAGTCGGGATAGATTATCTACACAAACTACTATATATCCTTCTATTTACAATAAAATTGTGCAGGTCCGGGTTTTCGTCCCCTTTAAATACATGCACAATGCATGGTTGACAGGAGAGGCTGCAGTGAGACGGCGCATGGTCAGAGTACCGCCAAAATGTCCACTGTGTAAAAGAGGCCCGTTTTCTAAATTCCATGTGATAATACAATGTGAAAAACAAAAATAAATAGGGACAAGGTAATAGCTGAAGTAAACAAAACAGATAAATATAAACAACAAAGCATTTTATATCTTGATGGGAATTTTACTAAAAATACGCTATATAAAATTACTGACTATATCGTTACAACAATGATGGCCTGTGGCCAAATAATAGTCATAGGAAAATAAACTAGAGTGAGAGGCAATGTAATGATAACTACCAATGGTAGTTACCCCAATGGGACATTACTCCTGCCTACTCTTGATAAATAATAATAGAACGTATACCTCTCCATTTCAACTTAACCAAATGTATATTGAATACTAATACTTTTCTTTTATCTTTGAGAATTATAGGACAGAGACCTACACTCACATGGAGCTAGGAAGGAAGGAACAGACATGCGACATGGAAAAGTAGACATACAGCACAATAGAAACCAATCTATACTAACACCTATACTGTCACTCAGCTGTATAGGAAATAAAATTTTTGGCAACCCTTTTCGGAAACATAATAAATAAATAAAGGTAGCCAAGTTCGAGAGAGTGAAGTAAAAAAAATAAAGTAAATATGAAACTCTCTCGAACACAGCTGACCTCAGCAGAATATAGATTTGCGAAGAACGACACACACATAGCACACACTAAAACAATAGTTGTTTTTTTCCCCCTCTAAATATTATTACACCGTTACTTCGCCCAAAATTCAAAATTCTTATTCTAAAAACTTGGAAATATAAATATATACAAAATCTAGAAGATCCATTTTATAAGGATCGCAGGACAACTGGGGAAGAATACGATATAGACGGCTGTCCCAACACGAACACAACTATAGCACGAACAAACATATAGCACATTCACACATAGCAAACACGGGACGTAGGCGACCTTTAGCCAAGGTAACAAGGATACTAGGAGAGGGACTCCGAGTCAGGTGATCGAAACCGACTCTGAAGAACAATCCTATAGAATACACTAGGAAATAAATACCCCGTCAAAAATTCATTTAAAATTTTTGATCGAAATTCTGTTTAAATTAAAAAACAAAGCAACATATCTGGGGGACTCAGTGAAACATAAAAACACTTTATTCTTTGGGGGGGGGGGGGCATCTGTCTGGTGCCAAAAAATAAAAAGATAAAAGAAATTTATTTGAACATGTGGCTTTGATTTGGTATATAAATATAACATGGAAATGAGACAGTAATGAGACAGTAAAGTCAAAGAATCAGTTGGAAACGATCAGACACCAAGTTATAAATAGATTCGTTAACTATATCAACATTGGTGCTGAATTGGATTTTTTCCTTAGCATTTTTCTATATACTATGTATATAGAAAAATGCTAGGGAAAAATCCAATTCAGCATGCATCCAAGGATTTAAGCCAAAGGTAAGGTAACAATTTTTGCACATGTATTATGTATGTATGTATGTATATATATATATATATATATATATATATATATATATATATATATATATATATGTGTGTGTGTGTGTGTGTGTGTGTGGTCAGAGTCTATATTCTTGTTAGCAGAAATAAACATCAAGTAAATAAAAGAAAAAATTTGACCACACAAAGGCCAGTCCAGACACAGAAACTATATAGCAGACAAAACACTATAGCACATACATAGCGAAAAATTTTAAGAAGAAACAACACAAAAATATCAGAGAGTTGGAACAGGAACACGTAAGTCTTAGAATGTTTCGAACAAAGAGCCATGGGTCGGGGGGGGGGGGGGAGATACACTCGAGGTCAATAGCTAATTATATCTAATTGTTGAAGGTATGTCCACAAATAAAAACTAACATTATTGTCGAATATAGATATCTAAGTACTAAGTATGCAAAGCAGGGACATATATATGTCGTCCCGGACTATGTCGATAATTTCCGAGCAAATGGTAATTGGAAATGTACGAAATGTTTCGTACAACGAATTTCTAATTGCTTTGTCATTTAAAGTATTCATTTTTGACCCAGAACTTAACTTGACAATGAATTTAATTAATTTGTTTAGTAGTAAATGTATCAGTTGCTTGTCTCTAGACAGTATTTGGGTATATTTGGGCAGTATCTGGGTTTATTTGGGCAGTATTTGGGTATATTTAGGCTGTATTTTGGTGTATTTGGGTATATTTGGGTAAATCGTGCCACCCGAGTTAGGCGCCTTATGTTATATGGTGAGTGTGCACATTAGTTTACCCCAGAAGCAAATGCCTGTGGTTTTAAAGTTTCTAGTTTAGGACTGTGCGGTCGGTTCTTTGAAAGGCAGATATAATTTATAGGTGGAGATTGTGATAAAATGTCTGGCGGAAGTAGTCTTTTGAAGGGCCACATGAGCGAAAACACTGAAGATAAACCATTCAAATGTGAAGTTTGTTATAAAATGTTTGGATCTGGTAGTAATTTGAAGGTCCACATGAGACTGCATACTGGAGATACACGATACAAATGTAAATTGTGTGACAAAATGTTTGGATATAATTGCAGTTTGAAGAGACACATGATTATACATACCGGAGATAGAGCATTCAAATGTGAAGTTTGTGATAAAATGTTTAGAGAAAGTGGCCAATTGAAGACTCACATGAGGATACATACTGGAGAGAAACCATTCAAATGTGAAGTTTGTGATATAACGTTTCGACAAAACGCACATTTGAAGAATCACATGAGGATACATACGGAAGAGAAATCATTCAGATGCGAAGTTTGTGATAAAATGTTTCGATATAGTAGTAATTTAAAGAGTCACATGACGATACATACTGGAGATAAACCATTCAAATGTGAAGTTTGTGATAAAATGTTTAGGCGTAAAAGTGATGCATATATTCACATGAGGATGCATACGCTAGATAAACCATTCAAATGTGAAGTGTGTAACAGAATGTTTGGGCATATTAGTTTGGTGAGGATCCATATGAGGACACACACAGGAGATAAACCATTCAGGTGTAAAGTTTGCGACACAATGTTTAGACAAAGTAGTCATTTGAAGACACACATGAGGATACATACTGTATGTAAAATATTTAGATGTGATGTTTGTGATGAAATCTTTGGACATAGTAGTACTTTGAAGAATCACATGCTGGTACATGCGGCAGACAAAACCGTCGAGAAAACATTCAGATGTGAAGTTTGTGATAAAATGTTTAGACGTAGTTATATAAAGAGTCACATGAGGATACATACTGGAGATAAACCATTCAAATGTGAAATATGTGACAGGATGTTTGGACAGATTGGTTTGCTGAAGAACCACATAAGGACACATACAGGAGATAAACCATTCAAATGTAAAGTTTGTGATAAAATGTTTCAAAATGGTAGTCATTTGAAGAGACATATGAGGGTACATACTGGAGAGAAATCATTCAGATGTGATGTTTGTGATAAAATGTTTGGAGATAGAAGTAATTTGGTGAAACACATGATGATACACAGTGGAGATAAACCATTCAGGTGCGAAATTTGTAATCAAATGTTTGGACAGAAATCTAATTTGAATTGCCACATGAGGATACATACTGGCGAGAAACCATTTAAATGTAAAGTTTGTGACAAAATGTTTGCATTGAGTAGTAATTTGAAGAGACACACAAGGATACATACTGGAGATAAAACATTCAAATGTTAACTTTGTATTAAAAGTTTTCAATCAAGTAGCCATTTGAAGGACCACTAGAACATGCATACTGGATATAAGCTATACAAATGTGAACTTTGTAAGAAAATGTTTTGAAAGATTAGTACTTTGAAGGAACACATATAACAATATATACTGGAGATAAGCCATTGAAATGTGAACTTTGTGATAAAATATATCATGGACAACATAGTCATCTGATGATCCACATGAGGAGACATACTGAGGATAATCTGTTCAATAGTGAAATATGCTATAAAATATGGGTTACTAGAAACACCGAAATGCACTGAAAAAATGAAATGCACAATGAAATACACATGTATTTACATGTTCTCTCTGTATATATCGGTTTCCACGCACAAATTATTATTTGTTTTTGTTTGAATAATAATATAAAGCAAAATAAAATATGATTTATGTGGTTTTGAAAGGAATTAATTACTTTTGTCCTATTTATAGCACAATTCATGTAATGATGCCACTCAATCGTACTTGATTCTACAGACCTGTCCATTCCGGAGATTAAATTTGTTCCAGAACGATCAGTTATTATCATACCACCTCCATTCTGAAACGATCAACCTGTCCAATAAAGTACTACCAATCGACGTGTGCTATAACTAGGAACAAGTAAATAATTCGTATCAAAATCACATAAGTCATATTTTATTTTGCCTTATAATATTATTTAAAAAATAAAAATAATTCGTGTGTGGAAACCGATATATACAGAGAGAACATGTAAATACATGTGTATTTCGGTTTTACATTGTTTTTCTGTGTTTCCAGTAACCGATAAAATATTTAAAGAAAGGAGTCATTTTAATTATTATTTTCATAATGCTTATATGATACATACTGAAGTGTGTTTTTCTAGGTTTTAGCTCATTAGGTTTGTAAATGGTTTTAATTGCTTTCAGTTCAGTTGTGTGTGTGTGTGTATGTGTGTGCTGTTTGGAGTTTTAATGTAGCTTTAACAAGTTTTCATTCATATTGCTACGATGTTCGCATTGTTGCGTTTATAGTGAGTGCTGGGACATCACGCCAAAGACGTGTTTGGAGAAAGTTGTACTTTGGAGCCACAGGATGATGTACTGTTTATGAATGCTTTATTCAGATGTTCAGGCAGGGTGGTGTTTTCAGAGTGCATGTGATGATAGATACTGGAGTTTTATAGTAAAAGTCACACATGTCATGTAAATGCATTTACTAATATAAATTTAAAATCTAATTTTAGATTTAAAATTTAATCATAATATAGTTATAATAAAGTTTATTCAGTCATGTTTTTTTTAGTGATCTGCACATTGATTGTCGTAAAAGGAAATTCCATATGATAAATCTAGTGATTGCTATAGACTTTTAAATGGCAGTTAGGCATTAGACTGAAGAAGTCGCACTTAGTTTCAGTAATCTCCTTTACTGATGTTCGACTATGAATGGGTTTGAGGAGCAATATAAAATAAGTTTTATTCTTAACTTTTACAAACAACAATTCTTCAGAATGATCATTTACCATGATGTTGTGGTTGTTTTTGTTGGGTTTAACACCATTTTTCAGCACAAGATAGTCTATACATGGCAGCCAGTATTAATGGTGGAGGAACCCGGGAAAACCCTAGAAAGAACCACCGACTCACGAGAAGCTACTGGCAAGCTTTCTCACATACCCACATAGGCCGAACCCGAGACTAGAACCAACGCAGACAGAGGTGAGATGGCAGGGATCCATAATGGTGAACGCTTTAGACCACTCAGCCACTCAGAGCCCCTATTTAGCATAATGCAAAATTTAATGACAATATACCTGAATTGACAGCCATGTTTCTAGTCTTTTAAATGTATGAAGGAAATTATTTGTGTGGGAAAAATAAGTATTATATAAGATTTAAAATTAAATACTTGATTTAACCATAGAGAAGATATATATGAAGTTACATAATTGCCTCCAATTTATTGGACTTGATTGCCATTCTTCATTCATGCCGGTGTTTTCCTTCATACATTATAGCACCATGAAACCAATTTAAACAAGATTACCCCACTTGTTTGATTGTGCCTAAAAATGAATTTTCTGTTAAAGATTTGTTGAGGAAATTTATACAATAATCTTCAGTGGAATTTTGATGGACAAGGTGTGAAATAAGGTGAATAAATGCCATTTAAAGGTGTGTGTAGTCAAATTCTTCAAAATAACTCCTATAGCTACAAATAATGACAAATAGTTTGTACATGAGCTTCATGTGTTGTACTGTAGGTTTTGACTTAGTAGGTTTGTAAATGTTTTTAGTTGCTTTCAGTTCAATAGTTTCACTTTCATCTGTTTCTTATCCATCTCAGCACCGTTGCTAATTTGCTGCTTAGTATGTGGATATGCTGCATGATTTACCGAACAGTTATATATATATATATATATATATATATATATATATATCCAGAATTTCTACAGTAAAATTATGTAACCCCGCTATAACTGGTTTACAGTCAAAACATACCCAAACTGTAACATACCCAAGTCAAAAACTATCAAAGTCAAGTCAGGGATGGTCCTGGCTTTTAAAAAGCTGTCGCCAAAAAAATCGCCAACCTCAATATTTGGTCGCCAATTTTCAAAAAGTGTCACCAGATCAAGTAGTGTACATTTTTTCAAGTGTTAATTTAGTCTATTAATGTAACAGGCAATGAAAATTGCAAAAGATGGGTAGTTAATACTCTAATTACAACAAGCATTAACAAAAGGTTACACAGTGTTACATGAAGATCCGTCGCGATTTTAGGGCTGCCCACTTGTTGAATGCAGTTTCAAAGTCTAATTTTTCACACCTGTACATGCTGATTCTCATTAAATTCTCGAGAGATGAGTTGCAGAGTTTATTTCTGATGTCAGTTTTTATGAGGTTCATCTTACTGAATCCACGTTCACAGTCTACAGTGCTGACAGGTGACACCAGTAGTCTCTCAGCAGCCCCCCTCCCCTTATGGCTAGCTTCACAAAGCTTGTAGTGAATTGCTTCCTAATTCCCAAGAATGATCACTGAATGCTGTATAAATTTTCTCAACAAGCAAAATATGATCTCCATTCCCATGAATGAAACTTACAAGAGTCAACACCTGGCAATATTGGACCGTATATATAAGCATAAATTCACACCCAATTTAGGGATTCTTTCACTCCTGTATTTTGAGAAATAAATAATTGTTATTAGTTATGCAAAACTGTTTTTTTTTTGTGCTATTTCTTGTTGCGGAGTTTAAGTCTCTGCAGTCGTAACATGGATTGATGGCAAAAGGAAAAGATCAATGAGTAAAATGCTGCACTGGCGACAGATATAATTGTGACTGAGATTTTTTTTCCATTTGATTTGTATTTATACGCAGTAGTCGGTACTTCAAAGGTTATCAGTTTTCTATGAAGGTTCAGCAAAACTATTATATTGGTATACAGGGATGGTCCTGGCGTTTAAAAAGCTGTCGCAAAAAAAATCGCCAACCTCAATATTTTGTCGCCAATTTTCAAAAAGTGTCGCCAAAGCAAGTAGTGTACATTTTTCCAAGTGTTAATTTAGTCTATTAATGAAGTATTACTCAATATAAACATGACCTACATTCAGTTTAAATATTGACATAATTTTAGTGTATTGTGTTTCATATGACAGTGACTAGCCTGCTCAGCAATGGAAATCAGCAGATGCAATTTAACTATCTTATGTAGCAGCAGGGAGGGCGAACAGACTACTTGGTTGAAATATAATTTGCTTAAAACAAAACATCATACAAAAAAAAATAAGGTCATGTATGTACTTTGTTTACATATATGAGGTCGCGCCCTTCCTGCTGCTATTAATTAAAAAAAATTATTGTTATAATAAAATGGTACATCTGAAATCTTATACTGCAAGAATAGCTCGAGAACGATTAGAAGCAATTAAGAAATTCCTTCCTGTTAGAGATTCATTCAGAAAAAAACCTACAAGCGCAGCAGGAAGCACAAGTTGAGTATGAAGAAGACACTAAAAAACTATTTAAACCCGTCAGTGCAGCTACTGAGAAAGTTGCAGCGGCTACTGAAAAAGCTGCAGCGGCTGCTGAAAAAACTTTATGGGGAGATATTAAGGAGGAGGAGGAGGAGGAGAGGAAAAAGGGTATTTTTCCAGTATTAAAACAAACTGCAGAATAAACTAAAAAAAATAGCAAGAATAACCAAACAAACAAAAAAGATTTTAAAAGATCTTCCAACTGATATAGCTGCAGCTCAACCTCCACCTGTTAGTGAAGAAATATTTGAGGTTGAAGAAGAACAAAAAAAGGGATATTCCTATTACGGAAAAATTTACTGATGAAGGTATACAGGCAATAAGAGATATTGAATTAAAATGTAGAGACGATATTATGGAGTTTGGTGTGTTTGCTGCTTCAATTTTTCCACGTAGACATAGATTTTTAAAACCCGAACACGTTAAAAATATTGATCGTAATAGATGGGTTAATTGGGTATATAAAATAAACTAGTGTATTACCTGGATAAACCGAGATAATAATTATGAAATTTATTTGGCTGGAGTACATTTACAAAAAGAAATTGAACGTAAAGAAAAGAAGGAAAGTAAACAAAGAAAGCAGGAGAGAAGAAAACCAGTAAAAGAAACAAAAGGAACAGAAGTAGAAAAGCAGGAACCTTCATATCAACTTCCTCCAACTCTGCAACAGATAGAACAACAACAATCTTCTCTTCCGCAGTAAAAACCTTCACCCCTGCAGCAATTATACACCCGACAACGTACTATATTGAGGGAATCAACTGAGGGCTTTAAAAAGAAATGGAACAGATGTTAGCAGGAAAGGATGATGATCCTCCGAGCACTGTAGAAAGTGGTTTCCTGACTACATCAGGAAAAAATAATTCTGTTTGTCCTGATAATATCATCAATGACGTTTCACGGTTAGAAGTTTTCATAAGGGGAAAACGTGCAGGAAATAACTCACCAAAAATAATTAATGAAGCAGCTGATATTTGTCGGCGATTATTTCAAGGTGGTATCATGGATATCAGCGTTTGCCAAGAACTTATCGATGAACTCGCTGATGATTACATTGACTAGTTGTTAGATAAGTGGTAAATAAAATAAGATAATTGTACATAATAATCATTGCAAATCTGTACCTGTCAGAGTAGTGAACTCGCGATTACCAGTCTATGAGGTATTTTACAGAGATGGACTTGGTGATGTTGTATGGGGATTATTTACAAGGAAGGCCCCAAAAGCAGCGCCTATTGCAAAACAATTATCGATGAAGGCCATTGATATTGTTCGTGAAGATGCTCCTGGTGCAATTGTAAATTTTGCTGGTAAGGCTTTCTCAGCAATCAAGGATAGACTAGCATGATTGATAAGACGAAAATCACAACCAGTAAAACTACCAAGTACTGAAATTATGCCCGCAGACGTCAGTAAAATAATAAATCAAGCTGCAACGTAGAGACTAGCAGCACGTGCAGATCAAGGGCTCGGTGAACCAAGGAATAATATTTCAAGTTTATTATCAAGGAGTGGAATTTCCCGAACACGATGATTCTCGTGTTAGACGAAAATAATTATAATAAAATGTTCAAGCGAATATCCGACGAAGCATTTGATATGGAAGCACCTGTCCGTAAGGATGAATCGGTACGTGATTATCAGTTTTATTCTTATGACGCACGAATACCAGATCAACGTGGAAGAATTGAACTACAAGTTCATGACACAAATAGATATTTTCTACCCGATGAGGCTTTTATTGAGGTAGAAGGTGAAATTATAAAAACGGATGATACTAATTACGGAGATGTAGTAAAAGTTGGTTTTGTCAACAATGGTATTATGGCATTATTTGATAGCGCCACTTATATAATTAATGGAAAAAATATGGAATCGATTCAGAAAGATGTCGACGTTGATACAACAATAATAGGGTTGGCAAGATACTTTGATGATTATACAAGATTAGCAGGTCCCACGATGATGTTTGAAAAAGATAATTCTGATCATCCTGAAAGCGATCTGTATAATATCATAATATCTGCTAAACAACTAAAAATAAATAACTTCAGAGGTGGTTTTATGCGAGATCAATTACCGAAACAACCGAACAAACTCGAAACGGGTATTATTAATCTCGACTCAAATTCAGGACCCGTTACTCATTGGGTATCATACGCGGTTGATCCACGTGGAATCGTTTATTTTGATTCATACGGGTTAGCTCCACCGCGTGAGTTTATCAAGTATGTCGCGCCACTTCACGCGCAAGTTTGGTATTCAACGCTACTCACACAAACAATGACAGATCCGCCAGTATGCGGCCGTGAAGTAATTAATGTACTTAACGCTATATCAAAGTCATCCAAACCACCACATAAAGTCGTGCATGATGATACAAGTAACCGATTCGTTTTAAACAGATCTTAGATCTTATATAATGGTTGATATTTACGGAAGATCTTCTTCTACCGGCGTTAAAATAAGAAAGATGACATTGATCTGTAGAAGTACGCGACTAAAGATGAACTCGCTCATATTATGAATCTTGTTGGAGTTGACCCAGATGAGGTTGTTATTTTTCAGGATCGATATGGTAAACTAAAAACCAGCAATGTCAAATGGAATGATATAGTTCGACGAGTACTCGGTGCGGTCACGGATAATATTCCTGTGTTTACTGACAGCGGGAAAATCAGGGATTCAAGTGTATCGTTTACAACTATCAGAGATGAAATTGCAAGAAGCGTTGCTAATCGGGTGAAAAATACCGGTGACACAATGACGGGAGAACTCAGTATGAACGGGAATAAGATAGTGGTTTTAAGAGATCCAACATCCGACGAAGATGCAGCAACGAAAAAATATGTTGACACGAACTACAACACCGTAGATGGTAAATTATCCACGTTGTGGGCCGAGTATGACGTTCACGTAAACGCGTTCACAAATCTCCGCAGATATTTTAGGAAACTTAACGAAACCGCAGATGAACTTTTTGGCAATTCGTTGATCGTTGACGTAAAACTATCTGATATAAAAAAAAAAAAAACATTAGATACGATTAAAAAACAACACAAGAAGACATCGTAGCAGGGATTCCTGAAATCGTTAATAAAATTAGTCTGATTAAAATTTCAGCGGGAATAACTCCGGGCATATTACCAACATCGTGTGCACGGTATCATCTGGATTCGCAACATGGTCAACGCAGAATAATACTTTCTAATATACCGCAACAGTCAATGGCGTGTACAGGTTGTCTGTGTTCAGTGCTGCAAACTTTGAGATATTCACAACATATCCCTGGCGACATTCCACCGATAGGTTTTCCCGAATTCTGACTGTTGTATTAAATAAAGGAACCTTAGAAATATTTACACTGGAAGCAGCTGATAAGACATTAACCTCAACATCTTACTGTGTTGTTTGGAATTTGTAGCTGAAACACCTCAATTATATACTGCATAAAATAATAATGAGTACCCCAATCGAAATTCAAAAATTCAGGTACAATCAAGCACGTGAATGGCAATTAAAATTAAAAGATATCGTCGAACAATATACAGTTAAAATAAAATAATATCGACGACGACTAGTTATCGTCGACGTGACTGTTTATTCAGTATCCGCTGCTGTTGCTGGAACCGGTGTGATATTATCAGCAATGACAATGATGGCACCAGTAGCCGTGACAATCTGTATTTCAGCTACACCAACGATTGCAGCTGTTCTTAATATTATAGTAAAATAAATATGTACTTGCACGAATGAAAAATTATCTGATTACATGATAAAATTGCACACAGAGACGGTCGCATATTCCAAATTATCTTCGTTGTTATCATCGAGTCTCAGTGATGGAAGTATATCTGATTTCGAGTTTTCAGAGATGATTAAAATATACAACTGCGCTGGTATTAAAGATACGAGTATTAATAATGACATCAGTAGAGCTACTCCAGCAGAGAGTAACAAACACAACCCCGCACAAGACCACGATGATCTCAATAAGCTCGACAAATTCTGAATTTAACATCACTTTTCCAACTGCAATTCCTGTAAAAGAAATTGCACTAGCGCAATTACGAGTATATTATAGTTGGCCAAATATCAGATCGAAATCATTTAATGGTACACCAGCAAATAATTCGCTTGTATTTGCTAATAAAAACAAACCGGATGGAACACCTGACTGGAAAGTTGTTGGAATACCAAATGGTAGTTATTAGATTGAATAAATCAACGATGAATTTCAGCGGAGAATAAAAAATATCACCGGAATAGAATCAAAAGTAACAATAACAGTCCATCAACCAACACTGTCTTCTGCAATCGAAATAAACTCTCCTGATTATGTCGGAGATATATATCAGAGTTCAATCAGAACTGTTTTAGGTTGGCCGAAGTCCCCCCCCCACGTTCATGAAGGACTACCAGAACCGAAGTTAAATGATTTTCTTACGGACGAAGCTAAATTTATAACAACAACTCCAGAATATCGAAGGCTTGTTCCATGGAACAGGGAGGGATATATTACTTATGTTGGTCCTGATGGATGAAGATATCCCAATGTGCCGTTTTCTATCACTGATTATGATTTAAAAAAAAACTTCAACTGACATTGTTTATGAAAGAGATTCAAACATAGCTGATAGAATTAAAACTGAATACACAACTTCATGAACGACATTAGCACAGTTGTTTAAAAATTATATCCTGGAGTATCCCGATATCGATCTAAAACATCAGATTATTGCAACGATACAACATCTAAATCAGATTATTTCAGATCTTAAATACACTAATCAGGATACTGTTGAGGTAATAAATGCCAGTACTTACAATATCGGAAAAGAAGATAAAAACAACCATCAGGCACGTATACATCAATCGTTATAAAATAGCTGAAGCAGATTTATTAAATTTTATACTACCAGTATTTGAAACAAACGAACTGGTAAAATCTCTCAACGATCTTATCAATGAAATCATTCTTAAAATTGTTGAGGCGGGGAAAAAATAGCCCCACCAGCAACTGTTCTTAGATACAATGATGATCCATACGGAGGCGGTAGACATGTATCTCCGGGAATAGTCAATATAACATCGACAATCAGTGTCAATCTAGTTTGTGATGTGATCGATGCAGTTATCAAATAGATCTTGGAAAATCAAATCAGGCTCAACAAGGATATGTCTTATATACGTTCACAGAACGAGTTCCCCCTGGAAGTTTAATTATGCAAGAACCAGCTAATCCTGTTTATCTGCGGTGTCATATTAATATGTTAACACGAATAAATTTTAAGTTCACTGACCACCTCGGGCTCTTAATTTACCCATGGTGGGGAGGAATTAATTGTGAATCTGTATGTAAAGTCGTAAGACTTTTATCGTAATGATCTTTGATCAGAAATATTTTCTTTATTCAGAAATATTTTATTTTATCAAAAATATTTTATTTTTATCAGAAATATTTTATTTAATATGAAATATTTTATTTATTCTGAAAGATTTTATTTATTCTGAAATATGTTATTTTATCAAAAATATGTTATTTATTCTGAAATATTTTATTTTATCAGAAATATTATTTTTATCAGAAATATTTAATCAGAAATATTTTATTTTATCAGAAATATTTTATTTTTTCAGAAATATTTTTTTATTCTGAAATTCGTGGGTAGTTAGGTACTCAAAATTATACAATTCGATCAGTTTGTTAATTCTGATGGGGTGATTGGTACTCAGAATTATACAAATCGATCAGATTTTATGGAAAACAATATTTTAGAATAAATATAATATTTCAGAAAAGTAAAATATTTCAGAATAATAAAATATTTCAGAATAAATAAAATATTACACGTGCTCATGTTCGATCGTTTCATCAGTAACAAATTACTTTGGATCGTTTCACGATCTAACATAATTTGTCTCAAATGTCTTACACGAGCATTAATTGATTTCTTTGCTTCGCATTCACGAGATAACCCCAATCTAATTTTTTTTTCTACTGCGGCAGAGAGAGAGAGAGAGAGAGAGGGACGAATTCCTTGACCTGATGATCTTTTACTGCAGCTAGTGACTGGAACTTCGCTGCCTCAATTCATTTTATAAATTTGTATTCAGACGACATTGTAAAACCACCATCAATTTCACGTTGTTATATAAATTCAAAATCAGAAATAATCTGAAATAATATATATATGGAAAAGGTATAGGATGCATTCGACATGTCTGTAATTTCAGGTGTTACTGCAAGACGAATTCTCATCGGCGATGTATGCATTTTATGCTGGAAATCGTCTCAGTAATTGTGATACCTCTAGTGCTGATATTTCCGAATAGATCCTTCTTGTGGGCAAAAAGTACGAAAATGACAGAAAAGTTGTCCAGTCGTACCGGAGTTGATGTAGCACAGCTGGGCGGCGTGAAGTCTGATGGTCGCAAGGGTTTCGGTGCGAGTCTGTTCCGTAGATCATAATTATGCGGAACGACACCTTTATTCATGAGAGAGAGAGAGAGAGAGAGAGAGAGAGAGAGAGAGAGAGAGAGAGAGAGAGAGAGAGAGAGAAGAAGAAGAAGAAGAAGAAGAAGAAGAAGGAGTTCAGGCTCTCTAACAAGGGTGTCACCAATAACCGTGGATATACGGCTACGGCTTGGGGAATGAGGTACGGAATCGCTGTGAGGAAAAGAAAGAGCTGTTCTGAATCGAGGAACGAACTTTCCTTTCGCAAACACGCTTCTGTATTTATATTTTATTTTTGGCTTCGTTCAGTCTATTCAGAACAAGAACCTTGATCTCTTCATATGGCGATCGTGTGCAACATCTGCGTAACTCATCCATTATTGATATAATAATTTGTCGGTTCAGCACCTCCCCCCCACCAAGCTAAATTGCCGACATTTAGACATTTAGCTACGGGCGAAATGTATTTTACAATTACAGTTGGTGACATTTGGATACGAGTGAAATGTGTTTTGTGCTGACATTTGTTGACATTTAGCTACGAGCGAAATGTATTTTATGGATTTCTGCACCTGCTCTTAATGCACGATCTTTATAAAATAGCATCCAGTTATATTACACAAATATATTTAATTTATCTCAATATATTTTAGTGAAAAATTACTTTCAATATAATTTAATGAAAAATCAATTTAGTAAAATTTAGAGAAAATTTCAATCTTAATACTTTTACTTAAAAGTTCTGTACTAATACATAAATTAGTTTCTAAGCTTTTAAATAAATATCTTCTCATGTTTTTGCAGGACAGGTGTAATAAAATAAATATTCAGGTTCTCAGGTTGTCGGTAGTCTTTGACTGTGTGTAATTAGTCCTTGCAATGACGTCCTTACAATGATGGTAAATTAAGAGTAGTCCTCATAATGTTTAAAGAAGCATACGGCAAAAATGAAGTGATACAGATATTGCCTGGCTTACAGTTAAGCTTACTTTCAAATTTATAACATATACTTTCATTCCTTGTTATGTTCCTCTAAATGTAGTCATATGTCAAGGTCCTCACAAGAATTTTGAATACACGCGAGCGCGCGCGCGCGTGTGTGTGTGTGTGTGTGTGTGTGTGTGTGTTAGATGACTATTTACAAAAGAATGTGACTGTTCTCCTCACGGTTAATCAAACCATCAAAGGTGGCATGCTCATATTTTACTAATTAGTTAGCAAATAATATGCTTGGATTAAATATTTTCTATTCAATAACAACAGATGCGATGAACCCATACAAGATCATCAAATATACACATTTCGGTCCGAACGGAACAGTATTGGCTATTGTTTGATAACAACTGTTACTAGCCATTCAAGACCAGGGATAAAGCTGACTTCGATATTTTGTTTAAACATTTCTTGTTCAATAACAGTAAGTTTTACAGAGGCATACAAGATCAAGAGTAAGGCCGACTTTGTTGTGTGCTGACTCCGTAATGGGCCGAGTATGTTATGGGGAAATTTCTTAATCACACTTCGTTAGCCGAATCTGAAATGGGCCGACTTTGTTCTGGGCCGACTCCGTAATGGACCGACTCCAGTTATGGGCCGAGAACTCCTGGTACCGATAAACCCCTATCTTATTTGATAATTAGACAAAGGAGGAATTTTACTGTTTTGTGAACATCATCTAAAAAATAAACGTTTATTTTGTATTTTTTTAATATAAAAAAAATCCATTTAATGGTATACGCGCATCCGAGGTCGCTGCGGGCGGTCTCTCTAAACACAGTAATGTACAGTAATGTACAGTAATGGACAGTAATGGACAGTAATAGAGAGTAATGAACAGTAATTGACAGTAATGGGCTGTAATGGACATTAATGGAGACGAAAACACCATAATGTAAGAGAAATTACAGGAATGGAGTAAATTACTGGAACTAGTTTTATAAGATTTATGTGCAGAAATTTATTATTATTTTTGTTCCATCACGATTGTTATTTACAATTTTACATTCCAGACCACATGATTCACACTCTCTCTGACTTTATCATTCTTTCATCCTTCTGATTTAATTCTATGTATGCATGTCGACTGTTTTGACTTTTTTCGAGACCTCAAGCATGTGTGTTCATTAATTGTGCTTATAATGGAGTTAAACTGGTAAGTTGAAAAACTTATATCCAATCCATTTGCTCTGTATACACACATGTGATCTTCTGGGGGAATCAGATATGTAAAATAAAACAACATATATATGTTGGCATTTCTGAACGATATATACTAATATATGTTATCAAATAATACTAATATCCAATAGACATATATTCCTTATATAAGAAGGTTGCAGGCAAACCAAAAACCAGTTTTCTATTCACCGTGTCACAATTTTCAATTTTGTGGACGTTTGTGATATCTTGGATTTTATCAGAATGGTTAAAAGAAAGAGCAAGAAACAGTTTCCATGCGGTGACTATAAGAAAGCT
This sequence comes from Sinohyriopsis cumingii, assembly GCA_028554795.2. Taxonomy (NCBI): domain Eukaryota; kingdom Metazoa; phylum Mollusca; class Bivalvia; order Unionida; family Unionidae; genus Sinohyriopsis; species Sinohyriopsis cumingii. The sequence continues at coordinate 842,839 of JAPYKE020000115.1, read as the reverse complement.
TGTGAGTCGGGCTGTCTTTTATGTGAGGTATGTCATCTTTTGAATTGCTTATATATTATTTAGTTTCCATTTAACGATCTTTAATATATATCATTATTATTATATCGTCCCTGCAAATTCTTTGAGCTGTCTGTACAATCATTCACTTGAATATGCAAATCTCCTATTATCTGTGTTTGACACTAAACAGTATCTACATAAAACACATAATTGCCAAAAAAATATATCAGTTGTTGCCGTTTATAATAAAAAGAGTTAATGAGCCACAGTTAAGTGAAGAGGCACATTATACACACTGGAAATAACCATTCAAATGTGCAATTTGTGACATAATTTAAAACCAGCCATAATTTGACGATGGAAAACTGGATACATACCGGATGAAAGGTATCTATGAATTTAATGGCAAAATGGAGTAAATTACTGATACTAGTTTTATAAGATTTATATGCAGAAACTGATTATTATTTTTGTTCCATCACGATTGTTATTTACAATTTTACATTCCAGACCACATGAATCACTATCCCTCTGACTTTATCATTCTTTCATCCCTCTCATTTCATTCTATGTATGTATGTCAGTGTCAAGTATGGCCTAATATAATCATTGTTCAACGACACACTGTGATGTAATGGTCAGTTATTGCCATTTATAATAAACACAGTGCTTCAATAATATGCTTTCAAATGTGAAAAGAAAAGATGAAAAAAGCGATTAGAATTATAAATAATATGTTCCCGAGCGTATATATGTCCTGTTTGTGTAATGTTAACAACATCACATGTAAAAATTAATTAATAGTAGTACATTTCTTAAATTCAATTAAACTTGGTAAAGTAGATGTTTTTCAATATTAATTGCATTTTATCATTAGCTCTATTATCGGATTGATTATTGTATGTCACTGATTGGAAAATGATGATTTTTAGTCTTTAAATTAGCATTCTATCTTTCCGTCTTATAAATGAGTCTTTGATAAGAAAATTTGACCAATTCGATGTTATTTGTTGCCGATTGTATACCGGTATGTATTTTGAAAATGTTCAATGTAATGTAGTAAAATCAATTTAAAAGAAGAAAATGTACGGAATGTCATGATAACATTTTGGGTGATGAATTCCATTACCTTGATAATACATGTTCTCTCTCTCTCTCTCTCTCTCTCTCTCTCTCTCTCTCTCTCTCTCGTAATGGTATTCGTACATCTCGGCAACTTTATTGTCCGGCGATACACGATAAGCATATTAGGTATTTTACTGTAGTAATGTATTACGCTGTTTCTGTATTTTTTTTTTTTACTCTTTCATGTTTATGTCAAATCTTAAACAATTTGATATCTCTAAATCAGACACACCATCCTAGAACTGTCTTAGTATCATAAAATAAAGTTTTAATTATTATTATTATTATTATTATTATTATTATTATTATTTTACTTACATAGAAACGTTAATAGTTTACCCATTTCAATTTGAGACTGCCGGCAGTTTGCATCTATACATTTTGATTCAGGTATGTAATTCTTGGTTCCACTCTACGTGCGAAGTGATACCAAGCAAAGACTTTAAGACCTGGTCTTCCATTGACGAGGGATACATCTGTCGTCAGTGTCGTTCGCTAGGAAACAAATGTGATTAGTTGATTGTTATCACACGACTTGTAAAAGTAATGAATTATTTTATAAGGATGTAATTGTTTATTTTCTAGGCTATTCGATAAGTTTCTCCCAAACAATTATAATGGTCCTATTATTAGACTTGTAATTATATAACATCGATTTCAATTTCTTCAAACTTTTCAGGAGACCAGATATATTTTTGATTGTAATGATCTGTAATTTTAGGAATCTGTAAAGTTACTGAGACTTACGGAAATTTGATTTTTAGTCTATGTGTTTACTTACTTAAATATAATTATATGTGTACATATCCTGTATTGATTATTGCTGAGTACATGTTGGGTTGTTTCGTTTTAATCAATATATCACAGAGTTTCTATTGACGTGTGGTGTAAAGAAACAGAAACTGAACGAGAAACAATATTTAGAAAGTTTTTCAAAAACAAGGGTACAAATAAGTTAACAGCAAGGTCGACAAATGGTAAAATCACTATACCAAAGAAAAGGAAAAAAAGCTCACCAGAGAAAAAGCATGAGAGCTGAGCGGAGTCAGACTAGAACAAAATAAAAAGGTGGACAGTCTTAGCAAAGAATATGTATATTCTCTCTCTCTCTCTCTCTCTCTCTCTCTCTCTCTCTCTCTCTATATATATATATATATATATATATATATATATATATATACACACACACACACACACATATATATATATATATATATATATATATATATATATATATATATATATATATATATATATATATATATAGAGAGAGAGAGAGAGAGAGAGAGAGAGAGAGAGAGAGAGAGTTGTTCAAGTTTTGGCATTATTTTAATTAAAGCGTATTATGTGCACTAATAAAACAATATCACAACCACATTTGTTATTTACGATTTATGTATTTAAGTCCGTACAATAAAAATTATAATATTTAATGTACATTACTATAATTTCTTTCGCAATATTCTATTTTTGTCCCCATTACAGTCCATTACAGCCCATTACTCTCCATTACTGTACATCACTATGTTTAGGGAGACTCGCTGCGGGAGTACCGTGGCAGTGGGGGTGGGGGTGAGTTTCCGGGCAGTTTTGAACACAGGCACTTGATTCTGTCGAAACTAATGTGTACACTCACCATTGATTCCGTGAAAACTAATGTGTACACTCACCATATAACACAAGGTACCTAACTCTCGCCGGTCAAAATCTGACCCCTCGATGATTCCGATCTAAGTTTCCGGTACTATCTACGCATTCAGTCACTCATAACGTACACCACTATAAAGAAGACAATCCTACCTTTCATGCATTACTATTTAAGCAGCCTTACTGATTCTGAAGGGCCAATTTTGCGAAAACTGTATCCATTGCTTCATGTATTCCACACCCAGAAACTAATGTCATGGCCAAACTTCCGGTCTAGTGAATTGGGTATTACGTATACAAACAAGGAATTCCGAAAATAAGAAACACCCATACTAAATTTAAATTTAATTATTATTTTCTTTAATGCTCATTGCAAAATAAAATTACGTACATTATCTCAACAAATCTGCTCATTTACTATATTGTACGCGTATCGGAGCGGTCATGACCCTTAAGCATTTACATAAAACAAGAAACATTCCAAATGAGATATTTCACGACAGGAGTGAAATTCGAAATATTTTTTCTTGACACAGACGTGACAATCCATTTAGCACCAATAAAGTATAAGAAAAAAGAACAGTGTAATACTGTCGGAAAAGACAGAAATTACAATTACTACGTGGTATGTTCTGGCTAGACATTTATAGTTAGGTTCACCCCCCACCCATCACTGCCAATGCCCATGGCACTTGATTCAGGAGGAAACTTATGCTAATGATAACACACTTAACTACTTAATGGGCTTATCATTATCTCCCCGAATATAATGCCAGTATACAAATGTTATTATTTTTGTGTTTAAAAACAGAGGTGGGGCTAAGGTCCACACATTTTTGAACGAAATTTCAAGTTTTCTAACAGATCTAAAAAATAATTTTTGCCCTGATATATAAACAATTATATCTTCATTTCATTACTTTTGGACTGGGCCCTTTTTTCACAAAGTATAATTATCATGATTGAGATAAAATACATATTTTGTTTTTCATAAAGTCAAGAAAATGTTTCAATATTCAGCCTACTCCATATTAATTTTTGATTTTTAATAATAGCTCTTTATAATATTTGATAATTTAAAAATTAAATAAATAATCTAGGCTATACATTAACAGTAGCATTTAATTCAATAAAAATATAAACATTAATACCAAAATTCACTTTATAACTTTTACTTGATAATTAATAGGTGTATTTAGTGAGTTCTGTATCACTATACCCAACCCAATATAATATAAATAAAATATATCAACTTACGATAAGTTGTTGGATTCCATTTCAATGTCCTATCAGCAGTATATATACTGTATACAAATTCTCATCATAGCATTGGTCCATCATCACACTACTGGCTAGCTCAATATAGGTAGAGTGTCCTATTGAACCCCATGTTCACAATATGTAGTTTTACATCATACTAATGGTTTACTGAATACAGGTAGATTGTCATCTTAAACTCCATGATCACAATAAGTAGTCTTTGATCACATTACTTGCTAACTTAATTCAGCTAGATTGTTACCTAAACTTCACATTTGTTGTAAGTAGTTCTTCAGCTATATCTTGTCATTTAAATATGTCACATACATAGGAATGTATATATTAATGGAAAGTATATCATGTTATTGCTATTTCCTTGTTAAGGCAATGCAGGGAGTGGAAGTATTTATAACTTGTGACAGAGGCAGTGGGTGTCACCCTTACAACCTGCTTTACCATGGAGAGATATTTGCCCATCTGCTTCAGTTCCAATGGCTACACCCTACTTCTATCCCAATCTCATTTAAACTTGGTCACACATACTATACATTTCTGGATTGTTACATTCAAAAGTTAATGTAATTGCTTTGATCACCTGTTCATGTACAGTTGATAATACTCATCAAACATCATAGACAACTCAGGCAGGAATCACAAAAATGTATTTACATAAAACAACTGAATCATCATATCCATGAGTAAGTATGAAAATGTCTTAGTAATATTTAAAATAAATAGTTAATATTTGTAAAACATCACTAGAGTATTTCCATTACCCAAACTATATATATATATATATATATATATATATATATATATATATATATATATATATATATATATATATATATATATAACACCTATGTGACTTCATAATCACAAATATTGTAAAATTAAAATTAAATGTATAGGTCATAGAACCCTTGCTCTATTTTATACTGAATACAAGAGTGAGGTTTTAATGGTGGTAAGAATACCAAAAGTAACTGTCTTGGTCCAACAGTATAAAATAATCAACACAAAAATTGACAAGAGGCTAAATGTTTCTGATACCATCTTTTTAATTATTTACAAAGAATAAAAAACTAAGACACTGAGCTATATACTACAAAATATTAATGTGGGTTTGGTAATGTAGAACATCATTAATATTACAAAAATATATGGCTTTGGAAAACTGATTTTAAACTTAATATTCACAACATGTAGTCATTCATCATGCTACTGGCTTACTGAATACGGGTAGATTGTTGTATTAAGCTTCATGTTCACAACATGTAGTCATTCATCATGCTACTGGCTTACTGAATACGGGTAGATTGTTGTATTAAGCTTCATGTTCACAACATGTAATCATTCATCGTACTACTGGCGTACTGAATACAGGTAGATTGTTGTCTTAAACTTCATGTTCACAACATGTAGTCATTAATCATACTACTGGCTTAATGAATACAGGTAGATGGTTGTCTTAAACTTCATGTTCACGACATGTAGTCATTCATCATACTACTGGCTTAATTTCATCATATTAGTGGCTTAATGAATACAGGTAGATTGTTGTCTTAAACTTCATGTTCACGACATGTTGTCATTCATCATACTACTGGCTACTATCTTGTCATTTAAAAATGTCATATCCAAATAAGACAAATTCATATTTGTGTTTTTGTTATTTTCCTGAGTCAGTGCAGTAGGGATTGGAAATATTTATAGATTATGACAGATACAGTGGGTGTCATTCTGACAACCTACTACACAAATGGGAGAGATATCATCTGTTTTTGTACCAATTCGGTAATCGTTCTCTTTCTCGATCTCATTTAATCTAGTCATATACCATGCATTGCTGGATTGTTACTTTTGAAAGGTAATGTCATGCTTCTACATTATGTCCATGTATAATTCTTAATATTTGTAAAAGATCACTAGAGTATTTGCATTAAAAATAAACTAAAACAACTTAATATATTAAAACACTTAAGTCAATTCACATCTCATCATGTAAAATACATGAGAAGATACTATAAAGAAATGTATGAGCCAGGCAACCTTGCCCTATTCAATATGGAATAGAGGAGTGCGGCAATAATGGTGGTAAGGATAGCAAAAGTAATTAGCATGCTCAAATAATGTAAAAGGAATAAAGACACAAATTTAAGACAATGTTACCAAAATCAATGGCTTGGGAAAACTAAGAAGCACAAAAAATGATTTTCCTCTGACAAGTTATAGTTAACATTGATTTAACCCGTATCAATTAGGATTTTGTTATGAGGTGTGGTATTCAAATAAATTAGTGAGCTGAGAAAGGCTGAATTGTGCACTTGGAACAAAAGAAATGCCATATTTGATTTATTCATTACATGGCTGATTTCAAACTTGGTAACAGTATACAGAACACATAGCTTTCAAAGTATGTTCTATCACTGAACCATATATACTCGCTTAGATGTCGAGTCAAATTGCAAATAAATAAGATCCTGATCTGCTGTAGCATAATATGCCTGCAGACCAGGGTCAATGTGGTTCTACTTACTATTCCTAATAAACTGCAAAGACCCAGATCTGCCTGTATATTATGTGAAGGCATATATGGGTCAGTGAACTTAACATTTGGGATCATCTTGTAAGCAAGTAAATGCAATGTTCATAAATATTCCAAAACATAACTGTTACAAACAGATGTATGATGATCTTAACTGATGCTATCTTTGTTACTGGGATCAAATCTAGAGACATGTGACAGGGCAATCCTTACCATCACTGATCTAGATGCTCCTACTGAAATCTAAAATCTGAATAATTATAATATATGATGTAATAATTTAAACACAAATTTACCTATGATCTGGAAAAATATTAATTGCAGATAATGTTGTGTTATATATTGGAAACATAAATATAGAAGTACAAAATGCTGTAAATGTGAGTTGGAAATGTGAAAACTAAATTTGCCCTATATATTGTTCCATTATTATGCTGTCATGATAAGATAACCTGGCATTATCCCGGATCAGTTTTATAGGTGTGCGATAAGACAATCCTTACAATAGCCATTATATACTCTGATGTAGGATTTTAAACCAAAAGTTGACTAATCTAAAAGAATTAAAATAGTACGAAATATAAGAACCTTAAGTGCAAACAATATTAAAGACATACAACATTTTGTCTCATTGTAAAGAAAAGAGGTCTGAATCAAGAAGGTATGACATATAAAGAATAATATGACAACAGCCAAGAAACTTTGGAAATAGAAATGGCAAAATCTTTGTAGACTATGAATTATTGTAATGGCATTCCAAAATCATATGAACCAATATCTTGCCACTATTGGATTTGGATATATGTCGTCCAATCGTAGCTAAAAACTGAATGAATACAGACACAATACAGTTTCATCTAAGATTTTGGACAGTCTTTTCTTTTTCCAGATTCTCACTAAGTCCAATAAAAAAATGTGTTCAACATAGGAGGAATTTCAAGAGTCCAAATTTAATTTGGGGATACTTTCCAAAAAGCAATATTAGCAAATACATTTATTGCACTTTGATAAAAATATTAAATGGTTACGTTCAAAAGAAGAATGAGCTGCCATCTGTTTTCTTGCTACATCACATGTTCCAAGCCAAAATAATACTATTCCATTAAATTACTGTATATTTTGGCAAGATTCTCAAGACTCTGAGAGGAAATAAATGCCTTGTTAATTTCTCCAGCTTTGGTCAACCTATGTAATTGTAATGGAATTGATGCCTACAATGTGTAAGTGAGATTTCAGGTATCTTCCTTTACTATATGAGATTATAACCAAACTGGCATCATTGTTAACTGTACATCACCCTTTTTAACAATAAAATATTTTGTATTCTTTTGATTTCATAAACAATATTCATAAGTATTCAATATACAAGTTCTTTGCAAAAACAGATACAGCTGCAACACATGATTGCAAGACAGTTTACGTCTGAAGATTGAAATAAATGCAATCGAAAAATAATCCCATGAACAACACATACAGTAACTAGAATATTTATGATACACATACTGAACAAGTAAAATAATAAAAATGATTTAGGGTGATGCAAACTAAAGACAGTACATTTTAGTTAAATGGGGAAAACTAATGATAACACCATCCCTTACTAAGGCTTAATATGTCGTCAGAGACCAGAGGATCAAATTGTCATTAGTTTTCCCATTTTAGAGATACAAACAAGTACATGTGAGTTCAGTGTATGTAACCAAAGTCCAAAAGCACAATGACAAAATACGACAATATTGCCATATTTATATACATGTAGTCTGATGTAGCATTGACTCTTTTTCTAAGAGCATTTGGTACAGAACCATGTTTCATTTTCTGTGCTACTCCATGTCTATTCATCTATGCCCTGATAAAACCAATCAAACCATTCATCACACAAATCACACTGAATCTACAACTCACCCTCTGCATAATGACGTTTACATACAGAGCAAATTGAATTATCAGTGTTACTTTTGTCATATTTTTCAATTTTCATCTTTCCTTTACCCTTTCCTTTTCCTACAATAGTTCTTTTTCTAGTATATGGCTGACTTTTGCTACAGCTGGAAGTGTTTTGATTAATGCTAGCTTTCGATCTGGCAACAGGATTATTCTGTACTAAACAAAATGGCATTGGCATTTCATTCAAAGTAGGTATTATTGCACATAGTTTATTAACTAGACCACTCTTTTGTACATTTCCTGCTTCTACGCCATAGGCTTTACTAGCAAATTCAGATCCGATTTCAAGAAGCTGGTAAATACTACAGCCTTCAGATCATGAATATGTGATTTCAGTTTTAAGTGAGAATACAGTTTATTTTCTGACTGATCTTCCAAGATATATTTCATGTCCAAGGCTAATGCATCACTACTGTGTTTGTGCTTTGATCTCATGACCACCCTCTTTGTCAAACTGTCTGATTTCAATTTTCCAAGACTGGAAATGGTGTCTTTTCTGAACTGACTGTCACCTATTCTACTGTAACGACCTATCAAATCTTCATATAGATCTCTGATACATGAAGCAATCATGGTGTCGTCCACATGTGTGCCACTTATACTGGGATCAAACTTTATGTACAGCAGCTTCCAGTTTTCAAACAGTGTCTCATCCTAAAGTTATACAGTCTTACAATACTGTAAACTCCTTGCACCATGCCAATGTAATGCATCTACATGTTGATACTGCCTCCTTTTATCGTCAACTTGCAAGAAAAAGTCAAATACAGATTTCTTGATGTTAGTAAGACCATGCTTGATGTTTTGTCTTCTTTGTGTTTCGTGCAAGTTCTGTTTATACTTGCTATTGTTTTCCAAATCAACAGCTGAAAGTGGTCTAACATTTTTACTTGTAAGAAACATTGACTGACCAGGTTAATTTTGTCCTTTCTGTCCAAGCTGTTCTTTCCTTTCTTCATATTATGGTATCTACTCTTTGCAATACATCTACCTGAAATATACCTTAATTTTACTTGTCCTGGCTCTGATACAAGTATGGATGGTGCACGTGTAACTTGTGTGGTACTGAAAATGTCAGTAGTATTTTTGTCCAAAACAATTTCACAAATTCTGTTAAAAATCTTTCCAAATGCAAAAAAGTATCATCATTTGGCACAGAATTCAAGAAATTTTCAAGAATTTGGATGCATTCTAGAGACACTGAAAACCGGTAAACTTCAGAATAATATTCAGTTCCTGTCTTTGAATCTGGTTTTCTGACCTCTATACTACCACATATTTTATTAAAGATGCTTTGAATTTTTTGGTACAATATTCCAAAAAATGTATTTAACTCTTCCAGTGGCTGTTTGAAGATTTCTGTTAGAGTTACTTTTAATGTCATTTGCTCTGGTGTTGTTGCATTATCTGGGATAAGATGTTTTATTTAGTATGGTCAACATAATGCTCTAAAATGTCAGAGTCAACTGTAGTAAACCTACATTCTTGGTCACTAGATGAAGCAGTCATGTCTTCCCCAGTGGACAACATTTCATCAACTTCTAAATTTTCTCCATCAGAAAAATCAGAGTTATCAGAATCAGAACCTGTTTCATAATCAAAGTCAACACTGAGGTTCTATATTAAAGAAACAGAATGTCTACAGCATTCTAAACTTGAATCAAATTGTACAAAACTTGTATTGTAAAATTCATATATGTAAGAGCTATGTGGAATCACAGAGTTGGAATTGAAACTGATAACCCTTAGTCCCTTTTTATTTCTTGTTCTCCCCATTGCCACACCTAACTGACCTGGTGCAAAAATATTTGAGGCATCAACTTCAACTCTATCTAAAGTCAATCCGTGTGCCTTGTGAATGGTAATGTTGAAAGACAGAATGAGTGGATTTTGATGCCTTGTGGCTACAATCTTTTTATCAATGGTACTGTAAACAGTAAAAGTTTCTCTTCCTAACTGAACTAAATTATTTTTAAAATCAACTGTCAGAGTCTTCTTTCATTGTCACAACCTTTCCCTGTAAACCATTTACTAGTGCTGAGTTTAAATTTTTGACCAGCATAACTGGACAGCCAAATTTTCAAGTGTAACACTTTTGGAACACACATCTTATTGCACCGATTATTGTCACCTTCGTCTATTGATTGATAACACTTTGATACACCAACCATTTCCATAAGTTTGTATGCATTGTATATTTCACAATCAAATTTCCGTTCACAAAGTCTTATTGGGTCATCTCCGGGGGGGGGGCCTCAAGATCAAGATTTTGGTATCATCAGGGATTTCTCCCTTTGAAACATTATTGATTGCTTTTATGAAATCTAATTCATCTTGTCTTATGACCTCATCAAGGACAAGTTTATGCCCAAATACCATTGTGAAAATGGTGGTTTTGAAACAATAATCACCCGGATCAGATGTCAATGGGTCAGGTACAGGTGGAAGCTGAGAAAAGTCCCCACATGCGATAACCTGTATATCTCCAAAATATACATCTGTTTGTTTAATCATTCTACATACATATTCAGTTTGTTCAAAACGTTTCAGTCAATTATCAGACAGTCTGTTTTCAAAATATGTTATAGGAATCAAAATGTTCAGTGAGAAGTTTTCTACATAGTTTATCATTGTCATATCTACCATCACCAATCCCAGACCAGGAATGTACTGTGCATCCTTTTACATTCAGTGCTGCAATGCCTGTTGTGCCTGTTACACTGACATTTTTACCTGCTGCTGACAATTTCTTTTGCATTTCCTTAACCAGTGTACACATTAATTTCCACAGAATCAATGGTGAGTGTACACATTAGTTTCCACTTAATCAAGTGTCTGTGGTTTTGAAGTTTCTAGTTTAGGACTGTGCTGTAGGTTCTTTGAAAGGCGGATTTAATTTATAGGTGGAGATCACATGCACTTGATTCTGGGGTAAACTAATGTGTACACTCACTACAGGCACTTGATCCTTGGGTAAACTAATGTGTACAATCAATATATAACACAAGGTAACTAATTCTTGCCGGTCACAATCTGACCCCTCGATGACTCCGATCTAATTTTCCGATACTATCTAGGCATTCAGTCACTCATAACGTACACCACTGAAAAGAAGATACTCGACACCTTTCATCCATTACCATTTAAGCAACCTTACTGATTCTGAAAGGCCAATTTTGCAAAATGTTTATCCGTGGCTTCGTGTCTTCCACGCATGGGCGAACGTTATAAAGATCTACTTCCGGTCTACTTCGGAGTGAATGCGATTTGATCGTGATTGCTTCAGTGATTGGTTCTTTCATTAAATGAGTCTTTTGAAACATCGCTTTCAATCGCTCCATCTCGGCTTAACCCGGCAAATATGCAATCGGAATATCCACGGTATTTTCTGTCAAGTCGTTTCGATCGTTACATGAGCTCAAGGCTATGTGACATTTTCCGGGAAAATATTTAACAACATTTCTTGACATGTTAATTACATTTATTTTTTTCTTAGCGCTTTCTGAATAGCTATATAGGTGATCTCTGGCTGTGCGTGAAGAAAGATTAAAAAAAAATTGTAGACTTATTTAATTAATAGTTAAGTAATTACCCAAAATTGCAACTGACATCTTATCTACATAATGTTATAGATTGCTTTGTAAACATTTCTCTGTTTGTTAAATACTATCATTCTTATATAGGATTTACCCTGTCAAGAAAACCCAAGGGTTAACTTGGTTAGTTTTTGTGCAGTCATTTGTCACAAATTTGCATACCCAAACACAAAATTGAATCACGTATAGGATTTACACTGTCAAGAAAACAAAAGCATTAACTTTGTTAATTCTTGTGTAATTATATGTCACTAGTTCTGTACCAAAAGCTGTTAGAAAAAGAGTCAATGCTATATCAGACTTCACTTACATAAATATAGCAATATTGTCATATCTTGTCATTGTGCTATTGGACTTTGGTTACAAACACTGAACTCACATGCACTTGCCTGCATCAGTAAAAAGGCAAAACTAATGACAATTTATACTTCTATATTTATGTTTCAAATATACATAACAGTATTAGCTGCAATGAATATGGTTTTCCAGATCATAGGTAATTTTGTGTTTAAATTGCTACATCATATATTCTAATTATTCGGATTTTGGATTTCAGTAAGAGCATCTAGATCAGTGATGGTAAGGATTGCCTTGTTTCAGTCTCTAGATTTGCTGCCAATAACAATGATAACATCAGTTAAGATGATTATACACCTGTTTGTAACTGTTATGTTTTGGAATATTTATGAAAATTACTGCATGTACTTGCTCATAAGATGAGCCCAAATGCAGTTCATTTCACCAACTTCACTGACCCAGATATGCCTTTGCATAATATGCTGGCAGATATGGGCCTTTGCAGTTTATTAGGAATAGTAAGTAGAACCACATCGTCCATGATCTGTAGGAATAGTATGCTACAGCAGATCAGGATCTGTTATTTGCAATTTGACTCAACTTATAAGCGAGCAAATATGGTACAGTGATAAAACATAGATGTATCTGTGTGAACTTTGAAAGCTAAATGTTATGCATACTGTTACCAAGTTTGAAATAAGCCCTGTAATGAAAAAATCAATTATGGATTTGTTTTGTTCCAAGTGCACAATTAAGCCTTTCTCAGCGCACTAATTTATTGGAATACCACACCTCATAACAAAATTTTAATTGATACTGGTTGAATCCACGTTAGCTATGACTTGTCTTATTCTGTCAGTTTGCCCAAACAATCGATTTTGGTAATATTAATGTTGCTTCAACATTAACCTCCCAAATTAGTGTTTTGTATATTAAGGATAAATGTTCAAGTTTCTATTTTAATTTGTAAATGCCTAAAAGGATGGCTTTACCAAAATGTAGCCTCTTGTCCTCAGTCTTTGTCTTTATTCCTTTTACATTATTTGAGCATGCTAATTACGTTTGCTGTCCTTACCACCATTATTGCCCCACTCCTGTATTCCATATTGAATAGGGCAAGGTTGCCTGGCTCATATATTTCTTTATAGTATCTTCTCATCTATCTAACTATATACATATACATACATACATATATATATATATATATATATATATATATATATATATATATATATATATATATATATATATATATATATATATATATATATATATATATATATATATATGTAAGTTGTTTTAGTTTATCGGTAATGCATATACTCTAGTGTGATGAAAGACTACATCTTGTGAACATGAGGTTTAAAATGACAATCTGCCAGTATTCATTAAACCAGTATTATGATGTAAAACTTCGTATTGTGAACATGAAGTTTAAGATGACAATCTACCAGTATTCATTAAACCAGTATTATGATGTAAAACTTCGTATTGTGAACATGAAGTTTAAGATGACAATCTACCAGTATTCATTAAACCAGTATTATGATGTAAAACTTCATATTGTGAACATGAAGTTTAAGATGACAATCTACCAGTATTCATTAAACCAGTATTATGATGTAAAACTTCATATTGTGAACATGAAGTTTAAGATGACAATCTGCCAGTATTCATTAAACCAGTATTATGATGTAAAACTTCATATTGTGAACATGAAGTTTAAGATGACAATCTACCAGTATTCATTAAACCAGTATTATGATGTAAAACTTCATATTGTGAACATGAAGTTTAAGATGACAATCTACCAGTATTCATTAAACCAGAATTATGATGTAAAACTTCGTATTGTGAACATGAGGTTCAATTAGACAATCTACATGTATTCAGTGAGCCAGTAGCATGATGAAAGTATACATGTCGTGAACATCAAAGTTTATGATGACAATCTAACAGTATTCATTAAACCAGTATTATGATGTAAAACTTCGTATTGTGAACATGAAGTTTAAGATGACAATCTACCAGTATTCATTAAACCAGTATTATGATGTAAAACTTCATATTGTGAACATGAAGTTTAAGATGACAATCTGCCAGTATTCATTAAACCAGTATTATGATGTAAAACTTCATATTGTGAACATGAAGTTTAAGATGACAATCTACCAGTATTCATTAAACCAGTATTATGATGTAAAACTTCATATTGTGAACATGAAGTTTAAGATGACAATCTACCAGTATTCATTAAACCAGAATTATGATGTAAAACTTCGTATTGTGAACATGAGGTTCAATTAGACAATCTACATGTATTCAGTGAGCCAGTAGCATGATGAAAGTATACATGTCGTGAACATCAAAGTTTATGATGACAATCTAACAGTATTCATTAAACCAGTATTATGATGTAAAACTTCGTATTGTGAACATGAAGTTTAAGATGACAATCTACCAGTATTCATTAAACCAGTATTATGATGTAAAACTTCATATTGTGAACATGAAGTTTAAGATGACAATCTGCCAGTATTCATTAAACCAGTATTATGATGTAAAACTTCATATTGTGAACATGAAGTTTAAGATGACAATCTACCAGTATTCATTAAACCAGTATTATGATGTAAAACTTCGTATTGTGAACATGAAGTTTAAGATGACAATCTACCAGTATGGAGTGGGATGAACATTGAAACATTTACTTACTTTTTGAAAAACAAAATAAAAGGAAAAATAAAACATTTACATTGAAAACTTGAAAGAAATGACATTGCATATTATTATAGTTATAATTATTGATTGAAACAATCCAAAATCAATCCTCCCTATTTTCAAACACTTGGACATATTCTGCTGGGAGAGGAAAGTAGCTTCAGCATCAAAACTGAATTCAGTAGGGAACATATTACATGTTTCCAATCCAACAGTTAGTAGACCACCAAAACTATTTATCTTTATATATATATATATATATATATATATATATATATATATATATATATATATATATATATATATATATATATAACCTGAATATTCTTATTGTCAATAGTGACTTCTCGGGATTACAATGTTTTTGTAGCAACTTTTTTCCTATGCAAGTAATAACTTCTGTAACATGGTTCTCCTTTATTAAGCTTGCATTAGCAAAAATATAATGACATTGAAAGTATTCGATCTTTATAGATAGTGTTTTTGCCTCATGTAGTAGAAAAAGTGTTTTTCCATGT
The DNA here is from genome assembly GCA_028554795.2 of Sinohyriopsis cumingii. Taxonomy (NCBI): domain Eukaryota; kingdom Metazoa; phylum Mollusca; class Bivalvia; order Unionida; family Unionidae; genus Sinohyriopsis; species Sinohyriopsis cumingii. Next base: position 827,180 of record JAPYKE020000115.1, on the reverse strand, counting down.
TTCCCAGGTATCACCTACATGATTGGCTTTTGAACTGAGGAGTAGCTGCCATGTGTTCCCCTTGAATCAAATTAGAGTACCATTCCTTTTTCAAGTAATATGCCATTTTGTTATTTGCATGACCTCTAAAACAACATTTTGGTTGGTCATATTTTCCTTTTAATAATTTTCATGATGGATTTAAATTGTTCCTGTGCATCTTGTTTGTTGTTCTTATTTTTTTAATAAATTTTAGCATTCCTTGGGATGTCTAACTTGATGGTATTTCATGTCTGTATCTACATAATTTGAAGAAAACTGCATTGTCTTCCATCAGTAAATCATTTGTCTATTCATTCAGTGATCCAGTTACAGAAATGATAACAATGAGTCAACAGTTTTTTGAAAGTTTAGTTGAGCTTGCTGCTGCATAAGGTTCAGCATGCTTTCCACCAGAATCTGATTTGCGTGAAATCGTTGCTTGTCCTAGCACTATGGAATTTCTTCTTGTACGATAGGAATTATATGTTGGGTTAGTTGCAGCACCATGATACAAAGACCTCTGTTGGCAGAACACATTTTCATCAATGTCACTGTTGATTCTGGAAGGAACAATGCTTTGACCTATTTTTGACACACACAACTTTGTTAATGACATGAAACCATGATACATGAAATCAAGATCCTCTCTTGTTTCCATTGTCATTAAAGTCTTATATCTCTTATTGACATTGTCTGAATTGGCAACTTGTTTCTACCAGGACTTGAACCAGTCATATGCTAAAATAAGTCTTCTTGACCTTTCATCTGTTATATCTTTTACAGGTCGACTGTCACTGAAGAATGAAACTAAAAAACTTGTATGCTGCAGAAGATTGTGCTGCTGTTAGTTCCTTCTGTGCTGGCTCAGGCAGACTTTCTTGGTACATAGTCATCACATTCAACATGTCCTGGTTTAGAGCTTCAAAAGCAAGTTTGTTTCTCATCTATGAGCATCATTTAGGTTGTAATAAAAAGATCACTTGGTGATGCCTGTGTATTTGGATAATTGGCATTTTACTTTCTACTTTACCCATGCTGGCTACATGCATCATCTTTATCTCTGGACCAGAATCAGTTAGACCAACCAATGTGCTACCAGATGTATAATGAACAATTTGTATGTCTTCTTGAATTGACATTTCATCCAAGATTAAACCTCCATAATTGCCCTCTTGTGTCAAATTTTGTCTTTGTGCCTCATTCAACATCCATTCCATCATGTGTGGTATTATTCCAGAACCCTGACATACTGCATTTTTATACAGTGATAGTACCTGCTCAGATGGGAGATGTAACCAACCATTTTTTGTCACATCTCTGTAAGCTGAGGGATTTCTGTTATACAAAGTTATTGCCATACTGATCACTTCCCTTGGCCATCTCATACCTTTACTATTTTGTACCTTAGAGGCCATGATTTGAGAACACAAGAGTGTAAGCTGATTTTCAGTCAGATTTGGTGCAATGTTTCTGAAAACTGATATTATATCTTCAAAATGTTTGCATCCAGGCAAAGGATTTTCATTTTCTTTATCCTGATACAAATGTTGTGCATGTTTTGATTGCTTCTGTTTCATTCTTTCATTATTTCGGCTTTTACACATTGCTCTGCTTCATATCTGACATGTATGAGAAACATTCCCTATAGGAACTATTTTACAGCAATTGATATGTCTAAATACACATTTTGGTTCAGTATCCTTCTGCATTATGCATACCTCTTTCACATATTTATTACTGAAAAATGTAAATGGCTGTTCTTTATTCTTCTCATGGTATCCTTGACATACAGAAATAATTTTGAGACAACGAAACAAAGCATTTAATGAGTTGGCCTTGAATACCAGCTTTGAATTGATGAAGAACTGAGAAAGGTCTATGAATTTTCCAGCTACACACAATTGTACAATACCATCCTTACTGATACTGATTTCTATCATCATTGGGTTACCATTAAAAGTCTCCTTTGACCTACAACCAAGCTTGCAAACACTTTCAGATTTGTCAAGCAGAAACCATTCTGATGGCTTCATGGTATGCATTGCTTCAAATGGAACAGGCTGACTTTTACCACTTGATGAATCCATAGTTATACCATGTATGCTCCTTATCTGTATGCCATTAACTCTCACACAAGACTTCTTCACATTTCGAAATATTTTCATTATTATGAACGTCAACATTGCTGGATTGCACACATCCTTAGAAGCTGGAATATCCCTTGTCAACCTAGAAATAATGTCATCAAGGCTTGTGTTTCTGTTACCATCAATCATGAGATTCTCAGACAGCCTTAAATATAATGGAAAAATCCTTTGAAAAGTGTGGTCTGTTACTCAGAATGAGGAGGTGTCTCAAAATGTAAGATATGTGCATGTATGTGAATATACTAGGACAGAACTGAAGGACTGGTTATCTAAGTACACACACAGACACACACACACACACAGACACACACACACACACACACACACACATATATATATATATATATATATATATATATATATATATATATATATATATATATATATATATATATATATATATATATATATATATATATATATATATATATATATATATATATACACATATATTTCTTGCAGTTTTCAGTTTAAAATTATATATTTTACTCAAAACTATCAATTTAGGTTTTTCTTTCTGGAGGAGTGTTGATGTCAGGTTCTAATATTTTACATGATTTCATAAACTCACATCCTCTCTCTCTTTATGGGATGAATATATATCAGGTAGGTGGCCTTTGCCTACATTGTGATTTGGTGAAGTAATTAATCATTGAAAAATATAAAGGTTATTATGACATGACAATATAATGACACTGTATCCCTAGAAATATACATACCAATGATCATTTGTCTACTCCTGTATATTTTGCCAAATTAAGGGAACATTGTATTTATTCAAGAATAATAAAGTCCAAACACGTACACTTGTGCAGCAGCAGAGAGGGTGAACAGGCCAATTTTGGAAGCGTCCAAGAACCGAAATAAACCTTCCTAAAAAAAAGGATTAATAACCATAAAAATCAAAATAACTAACTACAGAGATCCTCAAAGAATTCTCCTCCACGAGTTCTCCTCCAAGAGTCCCTCCATGATTCCCTCTTGGGGTTAGTCCATGTTATTTCTCCAACTGAAAACTTGTCGATGGCGAATACATTACAAAAAACGAACCAACTTGAAGTCCCGCCCTCTCTGCTGCTATTAATATATCCAAATATTGTATCAAGTCCAATACGATATCTTATTCTAGGATCGTGCACATTTATTGATATAAATCCATGCGGAGCAGCTTGCGCTCGTGAAAAGAAGTTTCTGAATTTAATTATATCCATGTCACCGCTACACCAAGTTTGATGAATATTTCTCATCGTGTTTGTATCAACTCCATTAAACACAACTAAAATATTACAGTTATCTCTGATCACTTTTGGTATCTGTGTGTATCGTTGAGTAACATAAATGACATCGGTGTTTTTATGTCTACCTCAAGAAAAAAATTCTAGCTGGATTTGATTGTTGATCCAGCATCACATCATCATATACAACTAGATTATTAATAAATCCGTCTATGGAATCTACTGATGTTGCTTCATCAATATCGGTTATAAACTCGATAAAATCGTTATCTTTATCTAATCGAGCGTTTTCATTAAAATCCTTGAGCACATCATAACATACCAAATACAATTTATCCCACTTCAACCATCTCATTATAAGATTAAGTAACAACTGTCTTTTCACTTCCAGACGGTCCTATTATTAACATTCTGATGGAATTCGGTAACGCAGGATGATGCTTGACAGGTTCTCGTTTCCTTGTCGCTGAAAAATCAATTATATCCATGCTGTATCCATGGATTTATATTGTGTGAAGTGCAGGACGCGTACCCCGACTGATACACTAACAACTATTGCCACAAAAAAAAATAACAGATCAGCGGTTACTGGTAAGTGTACGCGGTGTGGTACAAAGAAGTTTAAATTTATTCCCGGTGATAATTCAGGGACAAAATCAGCGTTAACAAAAAAAGCAACGAGGAGGTGATATTGCAGCAAAATTAACAAAGTTACCGGGAACTCAGTGGACTAAATACCCAGAAGAAAAACATCTACCAGGATATAATTATTGCGTTCCTGGTACTCGACTCGATATCAGGCTAGATAATCAGGAGCAACCAAAGTCAGGCGAGGAACCAATAAACGCTATTGATAAAACATGTCATGCTCATGATGTTGCGTATATAAGCAATGATCTACAACATAGGCATATTGCAGATGTGAAATTAATTCATGCGCTAAATTCTATAAAAAATAAAAATATCAAAGAAAAATTAGCTAATTGGTTAGTAAGATCCGCGATGAAAGGTAAATTAGCGCTAGAGCCTGGTAATATATAAAATGGAATCGATTTATTATTCTCCAAAAGGATACTGGAAAGGTAAAGCAGCAATTAGTAAACTTGCTGATGCAGCAGCGGTAAAACATTCTACTGTTAAAACGTGGTTATCCAAACAAGCAATATGGCAAATTTATTAACCGCCACCTAAGCAAATTCGATTTACACATTTCAGTATCAGTGTTCCTAATGAAGTTCATCAAGCTGATATTCTGTTTATACCTCAAGATACCGTTAAAATTGGTCGACGTCAAATAACATATAAATGCTTCTAACTGTTGTTGATGTTGCAAGTAGATATAAAGATGCAGAACCGCTATCAACGAAAACAGCATCTGATGTAGCCGATGCGTTTAAACGAATTTATCAACGAGGTGGTCTACGAAGGCCACTGCTGCTTCAGGTTGACCCTGGCAAGGAATTTCTTGGTCCAGTATCATCGTTGATAAAACAATATAATGTCAAAATACGACGAGGACATACTGCAATTAATCGTGATCAGGCAATCGTTGAACGATTTAATCGAACACTTGCCGAGCGGTTATTTGGATATCAATACGCGAAGGAATTCATTCAAGATGAAAGATCTTGTGAATGGGTGGCAAGATTACCAAATGTGATAAATGCATTAAATAATGAGATTACTCGAACAACCAACATTAAACCTATTCATGCAATTACAAGCGCGCATCTTCCAATACAACGACGTGATGTTTCAGCGCAACCAGTATTAGGTAATACCACTGTGAGATATTTGTATGAACCAGGTGAACTTGAAGGTGGTAAAGAAAGAGCGACTGATCCTACTTGGAGTGTTACCGCACATAAGATATCCACCGTGACAAGATCCTCAGGTAGACCGGCAATCTACAGATTAGATTCAAATGCTCCTCAACGTGGATTTGTACGTGAACAATTACAAGTAATTCCCGAGGACACTCAATTATCACCGCAATCACTTAACTAGCACCCCTACGTCGATTACACTCAAGACAGTTAAACATCGTGTTTTCGCGTGTATGGCCAAGACGATTATCTTTTCTATCTACGATAAATTGTCTTGGATTATTACTCGAATACTTCCACAGCATTATACAATTACAATTTGCAGTGATTATTCTGCTGTTGTTTCAGCGCGCTGATGAAATCAGTGTCAAGATCAAATTCTCGATTATTTTTTTTATCCGATTGTTTATAACCAGCTAATTATTTTTTATTATATCATTGTCAATATCATCACTAGTCACTGACTCGTCCATGACGATTCGTGTCAATTAAGATATTCTTCTGACTCTAGACACTGCGAGATAAACTAAGTTTGACCATTCGATGTGATCATCGACGATCTAAACAACTGTATCAGAAATAGTTAATCCTTGAGATAAATGAATCGTCATCGCGTATCCTAGTGTCCACGGAGATTTGTTCAACGACAATGCATTTTCAACAGCGTTGATATCAACTGTGACAATATCATTTAATCCTAAATTCTGTTTCCCCTGTCCCGGTATATCAACGTCAATATTTTGCCGCCGTGTATCTGCTGGTCGATAGCATAACGGAACTGGCAACGTTGGAAACTTTTCTCGTTGTAACTGAAACAACTCTCGTTGAAGTGTATCACGAATTATTTTTCTACTTGCAACTATAAAATCGGTTGGTCTCCACGCGCGCAAAACTCGTTCATGGATGTTTCTGAAATTATCTCGCGCATTACGTTACACTGAATTTTATTCGGTTGTAGTCTGATTAATTTTTTTAATTCCTTTAATTCTGCATCAAGTGCTCTATAATCATCAGCCACTTCTTCGTAATAATCGACAAAGTTCTTTAGCCAATCAGTAGAGATGGTCCAACTATGGGTGGTGGTTGATCATGATCGCCGCACATTATCACAGCAGTATTTCTCGTTAATAACCAATCAAGAAATGTTTTTAGTGTTTCCAACGAAACATTACATATTTCATCCCAAATGATGATCCTTGGAATGTATTTCTCGCCCATCCTTAAAGATGTCCATATATCACCCTTGCATCGGAAGAAGCTGTAATAAGTACATGACTGTACTCCTCGTTGTTTCATCTCTTGCGCGAATCTGTGTGTAGGTGTTAGCACGATCAAATCTGAATTCTGAAATAGTTCGATCGCTCGAGTGGTTTTACCAGAGCATCCCGGTCCGCCTATGTATATTGTTTTATGTCTAGCTATTGGATCATATACCGATGGTGCAGATGATATACTTGATAGATGATTTTTATAATAATCATCTTTGATTGTAACATCTGCTGATTCTGAATAATCAAGTATATTTTCTTTCTTTATTCTCCATGAACCCCACGGTGCATCATTTCTTATCGATATAGAACGAATCCGTTGCAACCCTAACTGTGGTATCAGGAAATTTATTTATTATAGATAGTAAACTTATGCTCACGTAGGCCAACATCGATGTCCTTAAATGCGTATACTGAGGCGATTTTCCATCCATATAGCTTACAATCGTACCTAATCGTGTTTCATCTGATAAATAAGCATCTTCGCGGTTTATAAATAGATTTCTCGCTGCTGCATCAGCATCTATAAAATCGTATTCGGTATCATCCAGTATTAATCGTGCATGACGTTGTTTATGATCATATGCTCCACCTTGAGTAAATTTTCCTATTATTTTTCTTCCAAGATCCTTTGCTGTTTTATCGCTATTATTGAGTTTAGTCTCCAGGATTCTATGAGCTTCTTTGATGATATCATATTTGAAAGCATCAGGACATTTTTCTCTAATTTCCTTCATGACCTCATCGAGACTGATATTTTCTCTCGGTGGTAACCAAACCTCGGTTTGTTTCTTATATGATATAATTGAGTCACTAACCATCAACTATACCAATATCGCACAATCGAGCATATATCGTAATAAAGCTATTATTGCCCAGCGTTTTTCTGAGAAATGTCTACCAAACCGAACATAACATATCGTATGAAGATCCATAGCAAACTCGAATGATTCAATACAAGCAAATCCAGTTAAATCAAAATCCAGCAATGGTCCATTTATCGATACTCGCGTCATTTCATGTGTTGGATGACCGAACCTTGCAAAATACTTAGAACAATCTCCGTATCCGAGAAAACTTCCTGGATATTACGCAACCAAATCAACAGATATCATATCGTTGTAATTATATTTGGTATTCCACAATCCGCCGTGGCCATACACGACACAACTTGATTGTATTTCCGAAAGAAATTCATTTCAGGTTGGTTTACACAAAAAATTCTCTAGCAACATGAACTGCAACAGATGGAACAGTAAAACAGTTGCTGAGCAACTCATCAATATTTTCTGAATATTTTTAAGCAAGATTTTTCATTTCTTCATGAAGGGATTCTTTACGATATATTTCACCGTCAGGTCGCACAGATTGATCATATTTTTCATCATCTGAGCTCTTAAATAACCACACTGACACAGGATCATTTTTGCTTATTTTGTTAACAAAATCAAACATGTTATCATCATAAAATTTAACAGTTTGATTTCTTGAAAATATTGTTACTGTGCTAGTCCACGCGTGTGCGTTATGATCGATAATTTCGATCTAAGCTCCTTTTGATTTATATTTTGATTCATACTAAATCTCTCCTATTATCTTCGCTACGGTTATTGGGAATTTTATTTTTTTTCCTAACTCAGCGACATCTTTGATAGACGCCTCGGTATCTTTGACCATTTCTCCCCACGTGTTTATTATTTTACGTCTTTTATCTGTTAAACTGTTTCCACGAGTCGAAACGGTAAAATGTTCTGTTACTGGTTCGGCTCCACAGTTTATTTTTGAAAATTTCATCGGCGCTAGTTTATCAACGCTAGCTTTTTCATTTATTACATAGATTCCATAAATAACTGCTGTTACAGGGTATTCTCGTTCATAATACGGTTTGTCAATACCGATCAATAGACCTGGTTTGGAATTTCAACTTAGTATGACAGTTTATTTTATTACCGTGGACAGGATCATATTTGTCACGGATAATCCAGTTATCTGTTTCTGCAAGTATGACAAATTTTATTCTGAAAAGATAACTTCTATCATCGAACTGCTCAATAATAGCTGCCGCCCGTTTGTCATTCATCGTAGCGTCAATGATACCGTCGACACCTTTGTCAATGACTTTGTCATTGCGTATAATCTTGAACGTTGATCAGACATGAGATGCACCATCTGTGTGAAATTCTTTCTTGGCGTCGTGAATTTTATTGATCAAACTTTTATTTTTCCGATCGACCAGATCTCGTATCGGCACGTCAGGAGATATCCTGTCGAGTTTGAATTTACTTGTTTTCCAAGGCTTGATTCTGGATAATGTCTCAAACTTATCCATATTATATTTCAGACAAGTATTTAAATAAAAAATATTATATATACAATGTCTCAACAGAACAAGTGCAAATGGCTCATGGTGGGTTCATTAACTCGTTGTAATAAACCCTGTAGGAAGGAATTCTGCGGACAACACATGCAAAACGTTCACCGTGGAAGCTTAGGACCAATACCATGTCTGCGATGTGGTGGTGGAGTACGAGGTAAAACAGATTTGTGTGCGTGTGTTGGTGGTGAAAAATATCGCAAGGTTAAAATATATTATGATTTTTAAAATGATGTCAGTGACGGAACTATAAAATCCGTGGAGGATTATCTAAGTTTTCAGACAAATTATGATTTAAACAAATAATGTTATTATATAATGGAGCAAAATATGAACCACGAGTTTATAAACCATCCTACAATAACAAACTACGAATCAAATATTGATGGTATGATCAGAAATTGTCAGAAGAAGGTACCAGTTGGTTGTATTAATAATACTGGTTACCTATTGTTTACTGCTGGGAAGAAACCTTATCTCTGTCATCGATTTGTGTATGAATGTCACAGGGGGTTGATCAAGGACAGTCTTGTGATCGATCACATCAACGGTGTGAAAATCGACAATAGTTTAATCAATCTTCAAGCTATTACACAGAGCGAGAACTCTGCACGTGATAATACTGGTAAACATGAACAAATTGCAAGATCAGTTAAATCTACAAATGTGAAGAGAAAACGTTTCAATCAATGTATTCTGCTGCGAAATACTTTGATATTAACTCGCGTTTGGTAAAATACGTCGCGGAAAATATAACCAGATCCACTCTTTCCAGTAAATATAAACAGAAAATCATATTCCAATATTGTTAATGAGATTAACTATCATCACTATCAAGTAAGTACGTAGAATTATATTTATTAACTATTTTTTAATTATTTATCCTTTTTGTCAGAAAGCCTCACTTTTATACTACTTATTTTTTGACTTATGCGAAAGGGAGATTATTCTCTAAATATATATTTCTCCGCAGATTTCTGATTTTTATGGTCGTAATTGGTTAATTAACATTCTACATAGTAATTAATATCAATAATTGTACTCGTAGAAGGATATTTATGGTTTTTTAGCTTACAAAATAAAAGAATAAACGTATTTTACATTGTACAATATAGCGAGCTATTTTTAAATCTGTTACGAGAAATCGAGGCAAAACACGCTGTTAGTCTAGATATTTACAATCTGTTTAGAAACCGTTGTTATAATACAGAAATATTTCACCCGATCTGCAGGTGTTAAAAAGTTTGATGGTGCAGTAGGAGATGTAAATATATTTTATCAAGGCAGAACACATGCTGTTAATGCAAGATATTTACAATCTGTTACGAGAAATCGAGGCAAAACACACTGTTTTAATGCAGATATTTACAATCTGTTCAGAAAACGCTGTTTTATTGTATCTATACAGAAATATTTACAATATATTCAGAAACCGCTGTTTTATTATATCTATACAGAAATATGTATAACTTACAATCTATTCAGAAACCGTAGCTATATAATAACTTCTGAAACGTATATTTATTAGGTGGTTCGATAGCTCAGTTGTTAACGTATCTGACCGTGATACTCGAGGCCATGCGATCGAGTCCCCATGGCTGAAAAATGTCAGTAGTTTACGCTTATTAGCGATTTTTATAATTAATTGGGGCCCCGCCAGCCCTCGCCTCTCAACAGAACCCCTCCAACCACTCGTCACTGGTGGTGGATACATGTTTTGTATCACCCACGGGCTGATTATTGGTGTGTGTGTGTGTTCTGTTGAGCGTAGAGGATGGCCCCGTACATGTTGTATTGTCCTTAATTAAATTTTCATTCATTGTATATATTTCATGTCATTCATTCATTGTATATGTTTGTGCCGTCTTTAATTAAGATTTCATCCATTGTATACATTTCATGTCATGCATTCATTGTATATGTTGTGCTTTCCTTAATTAAGATTTCATTCATTGCATATATTTCATGTCATTCATTCATTGTATATATTCCATATATGTTTGTGCTGTCCTTAATTAAGATTTATGTTTGTACTGTCCTTCATTTATTCATTCTTTATACATGTTGTAAATGTTGTGCTGTCTTCACCCTCTTTGGCCTCTAGACCGTTGTTTGACGGGTTAAGGGCTCTCATTGGGGATTGTGTTTCGTGCATCCTCCTGAACTCGCTAGAACACTCGACTAGGGTTTCATAAGAGAATTATATGTTGTGTCGTTATTCATTCATTCATTGTATATGTTGTGCTGTGCCCCTTCTGAACTCGCTAGAACACTCGACTAGGAGTTCACATGGGGATATATTTTTTATGTTAAAGATATATATATATATATATATATATATATATATATATATATATATATATATATATATATATATATATATATATATATATATATATATATATATATATATACTAAATAAGGAACCATGAAAATATCAATGATGTAATTGTTGCTATTAAAAAATTAGGAAAAGACAGTATTAATATATCTGATGAACTGAATCCTGAAAAGATTATTTCTGATTTTGAAATCTTAGAAGAATGTAAAAATGATGGCCGTTTTACACTGTCGTCTGAACACAAGTTCATAAAACGAATTCAGGAGTCGATGTTCCGGTCACTAGCTGCAGTAAAAGATGATCAGGTCAAGGAATTCATTCCTCTCTCTGCCGCAGTAGAAAAAATTAGATCAGAGTTATCCCACGAATACGAGGCAAAGAAAACGATTAGTACTCGTATAAGACAATTAAGAAAAATTATGTCAGCGAGTAACTTCGTTACTGGTGAAACGATCCAAATTAACTTCGTTACTGGTGAAACGATCCAAGGTAACTTCGTTGGTGATGAAGCGACCGAACACGTGTAATATTTTATTTTATCAGAAATATTTTATTCAGAAATAGTTTTTATTTTATCATAGATCTTTGATCTTAATATTTATTTTCTTTCTTCTGAAATATTTTTTTTCTGAAATATTCCAACATTTTTAGTCAAATCTGTTATTTTTTTCAGATATTTTAGTCGATTTGTCAAGGAAAATTGATGAATTTTCCAATATCATTCGGGTTAAACCTCAAGCGGCTATCTAATTGATTTATCGATAAATCGCCAAAAATCAGTAAAATTAGCTCAAAAACTGAGATTTTTCATGCGATTTTTGTTAATTTTTAATTAGAGAACCGCTTGAGGTTTAACCTGACGAAAAACTGTAATTTGATGAATTTTCCTTGACAAATGGACTAAAACAGCTGAAAAAAAAAACAAATTTGACTAAAAATGTCGAAATATTTCAGAAAAAATAAAATGTTTCTGATCAAAGAGCTAAGATCAAAAATCATTACGATAAAAGTCTTTAAGATGAACATCTACGATAAAAGTCTTTAAGACAGAAATCTTAAGATTTCACATACAGATTCACAAGTAGCTGTTCCCCACGCAGGTCAATTAATTGTCCTATGTGGTCATTTAGTTTGAAATTTATTCGTGACAAATGCTGATCTTGTGTACGTGGATAAACAGGATTAGTTGGCTCTTGCACGACCAAATCCCCAGGGGGAACTTGTGGTGTGAACGTGTATAAGATATATCCTTGCTGAGCCTGATTTGATTTTCCGAGATCTATTTGATAGCTACCATCGATCACATCACAAACTAGATTAACCGCGATCGTTGAAGTTATATTAACGATTCCCGGAGATACATGTCTACCGCCTCCGTGTGGATAATTATTATATCTAAGAACAGTTGCTGGTGGGGCTATTTTTCTCCACACAGCTAGTATTTCATGAAACTTTTCGTTGATAAGATCGTTGAGTGATCTTATTAATTCGCCAGTTTCAAATCCTGGTAGTGTAAAATTTAATAAATCTGATTCAGTTATTTTATAATGATCAATATATGCTTGTTTGATACTATTTTTTTCTCCTTTATCTTTATAATTATTAGCATTTATTACCTAATAATAGTCTGATTAGCGTATTTAAGATCTAATACAATTTGATTTAAATGTTGTATCGTTGCAATGATCTGATGTTTTAAATTGATATTGGGATACTCCAGGATAGTGTTTTTAAATAAATATGCTAATGTCGTTAATGTAGTTGTGTATTCGGTTTTAATTATATTAGCTGATGATTTGAAATTTCTTTCATAAACAATATTAGTTGAAGTTTTTTCATCATAATCAATGCTAGAAAACGATACCATAGGATATAATTTTCCATCACGAATAATACGAGTATCCCTACCAGTTCATGAATACAAATTTCGGTATTTTGGAGTTATTATAAACTTTGTTTCGTCCGTGAGAAATTCATTTAACTTCGGTTCTGGTGGTCCTTCATGCATTGGAGGAACAACCGGCCATCCTAGGACGGATCTTATCGTGGACTGATAAATATCAACGGCATAATCAGGAGAGTTTATTTCGATTGCAGAAGATAGCGTCGGCTCATGAACATTAATCGATAGTTTTGCTTCTTTTCCGGTTATTGATTTTATTCTACGAGCAAATTCATCATTGATTTGTTCGATCTCATAACTGCCAGTTGGTATTCCAACAACGACCAAATCAGGTGTTCCATCTGGTTTGTTTTTATTAGCAAATACAAGTGAATTATTTGCTTGTGTACCATTAAATGATTTCGATCTGATATTTGGCCAACTATGGTATACTCGTAATTGCGCTAGTTCAATTTCATTTGCGCGAATTGCAGTTAGAAAATCGATGCTAAATTCAGGATTAATCGAGCTGATTGAGATCATCGTGGTCTTGTGCGGGATTGTGTTTGTCACGATCTGCTGGGATAATTCCGTCATTATCAATACTCGTACCTTTAATACCAGCGCAGTTGTATATTTTAATCATCTCTGAAAACTCAAAATCAGATATAATTCCATCACTGAGACTCGCTGATAACAACGAAGATAACTTCGAGTATGCGACCGTCGCTGTATGTAATCTTATCATGTAATCGGATAAATTTTCATTCGTGCAAGTACATATCTTTTTGGCAATGATATTAAACACACCTGCAATCGTTGTTGTAGCTGAAATACAAATAGTTACAGCAACTGGTGCCATCATTGTCATTGTTGATAATATCACACCGGTTCCAGCAACAACAGCGGATACTGAATAAACCATCACGTCGACGATAACTAGTCGTCGTCGATATTTCCTTACTTTTACTGTATATTGTTCGACTCGATTTTTCAACGCTGCTTGCCATTCACGCGCTTGATTGTACCTGTAATGTTGCGATGCAACGTCGATTGAGGTACTCATTATATTTTATACAGCAACCAATTGAGGTGTTTCACCTACAAATTCCACGCACCACCAGTAAGATGTTGCGGTTAATTTCTTATCAGCTGCTTCCAGAATAAACATTTCTTCGCTTCCGTTATTTAATACAACAGATACAAACCCGGAAAACTTATCAGTTGAAGGACGCCATGGATACGCTGTAAATATTTCAAATTTTTCAGCACTAAACACATACAGCCTGTACACGCCAGTGACTGTTGCGGTATATTTGATAGTTTTATTTTTCTGCGACCATGTTGCGAATCCAGATGATACTGTGTATACGATGTTGGTAATATCAGTGGGGGTAACCCCGCCGGGAATTTTAATCAAACCGGTTTTATTAACGATCTCAGGAATCATCGCTACGATGTTTTGCTGTGTTTGTTTGATCGTGTCAATGTTCGTATTGATATCAATGAGTTTTACGTCAACGGTCAACGGATCACCAAAAAATTCCGCTGAGGTTTCATTAATTTTTCTAAAGTTTCTGCGAAGATTTGTGAACGCGTTTGTGTGAACGTCATACTCGGCCCGCAACGTGGATAATTTACTATCTACGGTGTTGTAGTTGACGTCAACGTACTTTTTTGTTGCTGCGTCTTCGTCGAATGTTGGATCTCTTAGCACTGTTATTTTATTCCCGTTCATATTGAGTTCTCCCGTCATTGTGTCACCGGTACTTTTCACGCGATTAGCAACAATTGCTGTAATTTGATCTCTGATGGTTGTAAACGATGCACTTGAATCCCTGATTTTTCCGTTGTCAGTAAACACAGGGGTATTATCCGTGACCGCACCGAGTACTCATCGAATTATATCATTCCATTTGATATTGCTGGTTTTTAGTTTACCATATCGATCCTGAAAAATAACAACCTCATCTGGGTCAACTCCAGCCAGGTTCATAATATCAGCGAGTTCATCTTTAGTCGCGTACTTTGACAGATCAATGTCATCGGATTTTTTCTTTACTGTAGAAGAAGATCTTCTTCCGTAAATATCAACCATTATATAAGATCTAAGATCTGTTTAAAACGAATTGGTTGCTTGTATAATCATGCACGATTTTATGTGGTGGTTTGGATGATTTTGATATAGCGTTAAGTACATTAATTACTTCACGGCCGCATATTGGCGGATCTGTCATTGTTTGTGTGGGTAGCGTTGAATACCAAACTTGGGCATGAAGTGGCGCGACATACTTGATGAACTCGCGCAGTGGAGCTAACCCGTATGAATCAAAATAAACGATTCCATTCCACGTGGATCAACCGCGTATGATACCCAATGAGTACCAGGTCCTGAATTCGAGTCAAGATTAATGATACCTGTTTCGAGTTCCTTCGGTTGTTTCGGTAATTGATCTAACATAAAAATACCTCTGAAGTTTTTTTATCTTTAATCGTTTAGCAGCATCAAGTAAATCAAAATTGGAGCATCTAACGAAGTGATCCTGGAAGCCTCAGACCTCTTCCCCAACGAGATCCCGGTAATCTTAGGTCGCGTCCCTTTTTTGTACCCTTTTCCTGTTGCTTTCTTTAGAGCCATTCCAGCATCTGTTCCAACAGCACCTAATGCGGCTGTTCTTGCTACGGCTGGAGCGTCAGCAGCTATTAACGCTGGTATTGCTTCAAGAAGTGGAAAAATACCACCGGTTTTAACTGAGTCCTTAATCGCACCCGCAGAGAGATTAAGTTTGACGCCTGTTTTTGATTGTTTAGCGCCTTTGAAATGTTTAAGTTGACGTTCTGATAATGATAATTTATTTTGACCACCCGTGATCTGATCTCGCTTTAGTGATATTTTCATTCCGCAGTTTTCTGCTGAATTTGATTCAAGGTTTTTAATCTGACGAGGAGTCAGACAGACACTAATGTGATGATATGTCGTTTTATGATAAATACTTACCACGCTCCAAATAATGATTAAAGATTTTCCACTGGTGCATCAACGACTCTCATTCGACCACTACCACCTTCAAGCAACATGGCTTTGTCACTAAGTATAACCGCGATTGCTCTTTATTCAACACCACCTGTATTAAATGTTGCTTTAAAATGTATATCAACGACAGATTGTTGTGATAGATCAAGATGCTCCAGTGAAAAATAATAAATCGGATACAAAGTTATGAAATCATATTGTAATATTTGAAACCCAGTATCTACATTTAATCACGTCCCATGAATGACATCAAACGGTGATATACACGTCGTATACTATTTTGTTCATAACTTAGTTGTATATTCTCTGTTGGTTCTTGTTGTCCGTTTATCCGTAAAGAAATATCTGTGATACATAGTTTATCAAATATCATATGAGAGTGAGTTTGTGAGTTTCAACATCATAGTTTTGAAACGCAATAAAAATATGCCGTGCTGCAGAAACACCTTGTTGTGATGATATATGCCATGTAAACTGACCGTTAACGTCAGTTTGCATGCTATCCGTGCTTGTTGTTAACCATGACAACAAAGATTTACCACCTGTGTCCATGAACGAAATCAATTTTTGTTGTTCTGCGATCGTTGGAGTCATTACCGACATGCACAGTGAAAGTTTCGATAATACTACTCTACCAGCATCACCAATAGGTCTCCACAGAGCATCGTTATCATCACCCTTTCTTACAAAAACAACCGTGTGTCTAGCTCCAAAGATAACTTTTCTAACATTTCTACAAAATCCAAAAATATGCGATAGTGGAATTTACATGAAAAACTTGTATTGCCTCCTAGCAACATATTTTTACGCGTTGCAAATCCCAAGTTGAAATCCGGATTAGAACCATGAACCACCGGCGCCACATCAGCATCAGCGGCATTGGGAAAATTTCTTGGTCGTCTTATATTATACGGATCGCTTTCAGGGTGACCAGAATTATCTTTCACAAACATCATTGTGGGACCTGCTTATCTTGTATAATCATCAGAATATCTTGCTAATCCTTTCATTGTTGTAGCAACGTCGACATTATTCTGAATTGATTCAATATTTTTTCATCGATCATATACGTGGCGCTATCAAATAATGCCATGATCCCGTTGTTGACAAAACCAACTTTTACTGCATCTGCGTAATTAGCATCGTTTGTTCTTACAATTGTACCTTCTACCTCAATAAATGCTTCAGCGGGTAGAAAATATCTACTTGTGTCATGAACTTGTAGTTCAATTCTTCCTCCACGTTGATCTGGTACTCGTGCGTCATAAGAATAAAACTGATAATCACGTACCGATTCATCTTTAAGGACAGGTGCTTCCATATCAAATGCTGTGTCGAATACGCGCTTGAACATTTTATTATAATTATTTCCGTCTAACACTTTGATTACCGCGTTCGGGAAATTCCACTTCGGGAAGTTCCACTTCTTGATATTAAACTTGAAATATTATTCCTTGGTTCACCGAGTCCTTGATCTGCTAACGCTGCTAGCTTTTGATATGCAGCTTGATTTATTATTTTACTTACGTCTGCGGGCATAATGTCAGTACTTGGTAATTTTACTGGTTGTCGTTTTCGTCTTATTAATCGTGCTAGTCTATCTTTGATCGCCGAGAACACCTTACCAGCAACATTGACAATTGCACCAGGAGCTTTTTCACGAACAACATCAATAGCTTCATCGATAATTGTTTTGCAACAGGTGCTGCTTTTGGGGATAACCTTGTAAATAATCCCTGAATAACATCACCAAGTCCATCTCCGTAAATAGCTCTGTAGATTGGTAATCGTGAGTTTGCTGCTCTGACGGATACAGATTTACGATGATTATTATGTACGATCATCTTATTTTATTTACCATTTATCTAACAACTAGTCACTGTAATCATCAACAAGTTCATCGTTAAGTTCTCGGTAACCACTGATATCCATGATACCACCTTGAAATAATCGCCACAAATGTCAGCTGCTTCATTGGTTATTTCTGGTGAGTTATTTCCGGCACGTTTTCCTCAGATAAGAACTTGTAATTGTGACACATCATTGATGATATTATCAGGACAAACAAAATTATTTCCCAAACCACTTCCGGTTGCTCCTTTTTCTGTTGTTTTCTTAAATAGTCTTAAGGGTGATCTTTCTTCTTCTGTTTTTTTTTTTAAGTAGCTCTTTAAACTTTTTAAGTTCCAATGTCAACTCTTGCTGCGGAAGAAGAGATTGTTGTTGTTCTATATGTTGCTGCGGTGAAGGAAGCTGATATGAAGGCACTTGCTGGGAGAGTTGTTATTGTTCTAGTTGTTTTATTTTCTCTGTATAAAGTCTTCGTACTTCTTTATCAAGATTTTTGTATTCTAGATCTCTGGCTTATTTTTTGTTTCTATATACGCGTTATATCCATTTAATAACATTATCATCACTTACTTTTTCATGACGGGGTTTTAAAATATCAGATTTATTAAATATACTAATTACTATTTTTCAGGTAAATCATCTTCTTCATTATTTATAATTTCTCTGATAAATTTTTCATTAAATTGTTTGATTATCTCAATGTTTTCTTTTATTGGTTTATATACAAGTTCTTTTTTCACGTCGGCGATTTCAGTACGAACTTTACCAGTACCTTCAAGTATTTCTTCACCGACGGGTGGAGGTTGTCCTGCAGCTATGTCAGTTGGAAGATCCCGTAAAATCTTCTTTGTCTGTTTAGTTGTTCTTT
Organism: Sinohyriopsis cumingii; assembly: GCA_028554795.2. Classification (NCBI taxonomy): domain Eukaryota; kingdom Metazoa; phylum Mollusca; class Bivalvia; order Unionida; family Unionidae; genus Sinohyriopsis; species Sinohyriopsis cumingii. The sequence goes on along the minus strand of JAPYKE020000115.1, from coordinate 808,333 downwards.
CTATTTTTTCAGTTTGTTCTGCTGTTTGTTTTGATACAGGAAGAAGATCTTCTTTGATGACAGTTGTAACTTTCTCAGTAGCTGCAGTAACGGGTTTAAATAGTTTTTTAGTGTCTTCTTCGTACTCAACTTGTGCTTCCTGCTACGCTCGTAAGTTTTCTTTAAATGAGTCTCTAACAGGAAGAAATTTTTTGATTACTTCTAATCATTCTCGAGCTATCCTTGCAGTATGAGATTCCGGATGTACCATTTTATTATAACATAATGATTTAATTATAGCAGCAGAGGGGGCCGGGACCTCAAGTTGGTTCGTTTTTTGTAATGTATTCGCCATCAGTTGGAGAAATAACATGGACTAACCCCAAGAGGGACTCCTGGAGGAGAACTCGTGGAGGAGAACTCCTTGAGGATCTCTTGGAGAGAGCCTCTGTAGTTAGTTATTTTGATTTTTAAGGTTATTAATCCTTTTTTTAGGAAGGCTTATTTCGGTTTTTGGACGCTTCCAAAATTGGTCTGTTCACCCTCTCTGCTGCTTGTGCCGTATTTAAACTGAGGTGATTTGGCTTGAAAATATATTAAAGTCATATTCACATGCATAGAAATAGCCATATCAAATATGTGATTTTATTTCAATCATGATAATTATACTTTGTAAAAAAGAAAGGGCCCAGTCCAAAAATAAGTAAATGAAGATATAATTGTTAACATATCAGGGCAAGAAATATTTTTCAATCTGTTAGGAAACTTGAAATTTCATTCAGAAAATGTGAAGTCCTTAGGCCCACCCTGTTTTTTTAAACACAAAATTAATACCATTTGTATACTGGCTTTAGATTCGGGGTGGGGTGGGGGTGGGGTGGGTATGATAAGCCAATTAAGTGGTGTGTTGTCATTAGTTTTCTCCTGAATCAAGTACCTGGACATAGGCGGGGTGGGGTGGGGGTGTGTGTTTATGAACCTAAATATAAATGTCTAGCCAGAACATACCACGTAGTAATTGTAATTTCTTCCATGTTCAACAGTATTACACTTTTTTGTCTTTTGCTTTATTGTTGCTAAATAGATTTTCACGACATATATCTCAAGATTTTTTTTTCTTCGAATTTCCCTCCTGTCATGAAATATCGCATTTGGAATGCCACCATTAATACTGGCCGCCATGTATAGCCTTTCTTGTGCTGAAAAATGGCGTTAAACCATACAACAACAACAACAACAACAGCAGCATTTGGAATGTTTCTTATTTTATGCAAATGTCGAAGGGTCATGACCGCTACGATATAGGTTGGGTCGGCATGACGTCACGAGCTTAGCGACCTACTTTCCGCCATATTGCGGAGGTGAAAACAATTGCCTAATAACAGTACGGTAGCGTTAGTTATGTTCGATATGCAAACCGTTTTTGTTTACCTATATTTCGTTTATTATTTATGTTTTCTGTTCAGAAGTGTTGCATAGTCTTCTGTACAAGCAGGATTTAAAACTATGAATGTGTGTCTGTCGAATATTTTTATAGACGTAATATATTTTAGGTTGTTAAGGCAGGCAGTGATGTGTACGTGTCACATACATGTGTACACGACAAAATATGACAATTAGTGTCAGAGCAGTATGAAGGCTGTGTTTGTTATACAGATTTTATATTGTACACATTTCGTTTACAAAATGACGAATATAAATGCAAGGACCATAAGATTAGTTGGCCATTTTTGCAATGTCTTACGGTTACAAAGAGACGCTGGATAGCGATGCTAATGCTCGATATATACAGAAACTTAAAGTTGTGGAAATCAAAGACTGTCCTTATAAATTTCCAGCAGATATTTGGATAAATAACCCAACAAAATGGCCCGAAGTGACTTGGCCTGACGTTTGCAACTATCTTACAGACACACCTGGTAAGTTTGTTTTTAACAAAATATTTTGTTTAAGTAATTGTACACCTTTTTCGTAAGCCTATTTTATATTTCTTTAAGCAAACTATGTCAAAATCTGAAATTTTCAATAGGTATTACATGAGTAGTGAAGGGGGACACTTTACGTACAATGGGAATTAGCATTAAAAACACCCTTGGGACACTTTACGTACAATGGAAATTTAACATGGAGAAAAATCGTGGGACACTTTACGTACAAGGGGAATTAACATGGGAATAAATCGTGGGACACTTTACGTACAAGGGAATTTAACATGGGAATAAATTGTGGGATACTATACGTACAAGGGGAATTTAACATGGGATTTTTTTTTTAAAAAAAAAAAGTTTTTTTAAAATTTAAATTTAAATTTAAATTTAAAAAAGGGGTAGGCAATTCAAAGACTATCTCTTTTCGAGAAATATGGCTGGCCCTGAAAAGGGCCTTTGGGTTTTATGTTAATGTATTCATTAACATAAATGGCACCGCATTGGTCTTCTTCTTGTCCTTAGGCTGCGTCTTACTGTTGGTCCGTACATCAGCACTCTTTTCAGGCATCCTTGTCTTTCGACGTAGATCCTACGTATCCACAGGCTGGTGTTTGTCCTGTGGACAACGGTCCACTTGGATCGGACATACATGAGCATGTCCGTCCTGAACATCATTGTTGACACAAGGGTTGAAGATTCAACGTCGCTCCACATGTTGAGGTTCCGAGAGTAGGTGAATCAATGCAGTGAACGGCGCTTATTTATAGGGACAGAAAGGATTGAAACGGATTGAGTTCATTCACCAATCCAAACACGCGTTACAGAATTCAGTCAGCCCGCATCCAATCCGAAGAGAGCAGTCTGTGACGTCACGTAGTCAGTATAGATTCGCTAGCGCTTGTGTGCAGTCAATCTATGCGATAGTGATTCAACATGACGGAAACTCAGAAAACGATCCAGTGGGGTGCACCAGCAGGGGAGACCGCCCAAGGGAACCCGGACTTACTTTCAGAAGAGGTGAATTGGGATTTTGTGGATTTTCTCTCCTCGCAAGAATTTGTTCCGGAACCTTCGTTACCTTCTTCATTACCGCAAGTGGAGAATTTTAGACAGAGACAGAAAGAAGAATTGGAGAAATTTATACAACGACAAAAGGAAGCGGAACAGGCTTTTCTCCTACAGCAACAGCAGCAAGAAGAAGAGGTAAGAAAAAAACAACAGCAAGAAGAAGTAGCAGCAAAGAAACAAGAGGGTGAAAATCAAACGGTCACGGTACTGTTGGACATTTTAGCGGAGTTAAGAAGTCTGAAACAAATGTATCAGACTTCTTTATCACGACCGAAGAGAATACGACCTTCCCGAGCCAAACATGTCAACCCTGTGACTAAGCCTACCGTACCACCCTTAGTGATTTCAACCCAATCATTATCATCATTACGCAGTCCAGAAGTAGGCCTTGGCCGTGGCAAAGGCTTAAGGCAGTTAAAATTGATTGCTTAAACTCACCCCTGCACCATGAAGAAAAAAGACCCTTTTCAGGGCCACCCACATTTCTCGAAAAGAAATACAATTTCAATTTGCCAATAACTAAAAAAAACTCACCCATGTTACCCTTATAGTACGTGTCTGTGTATGAGTGCGTGAGTGTAGCTTCTTATTTTAAAATCAAAACTCAAAGACTCTTACCTTATATCATTCATTTATTCTTTTCTCCATTTTTACAATCCAATTCACAATTCACAACACAACACTTTAATAATAAGTTCATTGATTTCTTCTTTTCTCCTTGTTTAGTCTCTCTGTTTTTTGAATTTCTTCACCGTCACACTCTTTTCCTCTTCTTCCTCCTCGCTTTCTTCCCTTCTTCTTTTTTTCTCCTGTTTCTTTTTCTTCACCTGTCTTCTTTCTTCCTCAGAAGAATCCCTCTCTTCCTCTGAAGAATCCCTCTCTTCTTCTGAAGAATTCCTCTCTTCTTCTGACTCCTCTTGTTTCTTTTTTGGGCAATCTGGAGACCAATGTCCTTTTTCTTTACAATAATAACAGGTATCTTGACTTTTGTCTTTTTTATCCCCTGTTTTTTTTCTTTTTTGACGGTCTGGACACTCTGAAGACCAATGCCCTTTCTTCTGACAGATATAGCAAGTATCTTGACTTTTATCTCTAAAGGAAGGAGAGTAGTCCGTAGGCTGGTCTGAAGAGAATTTTCTAATGACCCCTCGCAAAGCTCTGACGAAACGTTCCATCTGGTCAGTCTCTTCCATCGTTGTGTTCGGCTTGAGAGTGAAATGAATAGTGAAAGGACAGGACACACACCCTTTTATATACGCTGGTCTGCTATGACTATAAAGTAGTTTATGGTGTTTGAACTTGAGCCATTTGACTTTTTGCTTTCAAGATGAAACGATCCCATTCATTCGAGAAGAAAGAAGAAGAAAGTAAGAGGCAGAAACGTGATCTATCGCCTCGTACCAGGGCTGAAATCTTGGCACAAATTCATGCCAGTGATTTTGAAGAGGACATGAGTGAACCAGAATCCGAACCCTCTAAAACAAGTTCACCACCCTTAGTCAACCCTGAAAAGTACTATTCCATTCGAGAGACGGAAAAGCGCTCCTCTAGAAAATTTAGAACCACGGCTTACAAATACACGGTGAAGTTTAAAGATTTCAAGGCTGAAGTGCCGTTAGAGAAAGCAGAAGTGTTCATCACTGAGGTGTGGGATTCTTTGCTCACTGCACTCAAGCGACAATGTCAACCCAAAGAAGACGATCGTTTGAGACTTTCCATACAACACGACGGTTTGAAATCCCCTGTTTGGATCGAGTTTAGCACCCCTGCAGAATTGACTGCTTCCAAAGTCATGGACAAGATTCAACACGTACAACAATCTAATGATCAGTTTGACATCACCGATGGTAAAGCCACACTGGACATGACCCACGTCTCTCCTCCTCAAGGGACAGGACGCAAAAAGATGTTATTGGTGGACGACCTTCGCAACACCAAAAAGAGTCTCGTCCGAATTAACAACTCTCATGACCAGATGTGTTTAGCCCGTGCCATCGTGGTGGGACGAACCTATGCCGACAAGAACGACACGGTAGAATGGAAAAGAACCTGGAACACTATTCAACGTTCCCATCGAGCCAAGCAACTAAACGAAGCAGAACTCCTGTTGCAACAAGCTGGCCTGTCCAAAGACACACCCTGTGGCATTCCTGAGATGCAAAAATTGCAAGATGCCCTAGCTCCACGCTACACCTTGAAAGTGCACCCTCAAGAAGTGCGCGGACCTCTGTTGTTTCGAGGCCAAGACTTTAAGGACGGAAAATACATTCATGTCTATTATCACGATGAACATTTCGATACCATTACCAGTATCACCGGATTCCTGAAATACGGTTATTACTGTGAGAAATGTGACCATGGTTATAACAATCGAGAGCAACACAAGCATTGTGGATCGAAATGCACAGGATGTTTGGCCTCTTCACCCTGTCTGAGCGAAGAACCAGTGCCTTGTTCCACTTGTCTGCGCACGTTTGTCAGCCCTACCTGTTACCAACAACATCTGAAAACGCAAGGTTCACAGAAGAAATGCGCTTGTCAACTGCTGAGATTGTGCTCTACGTGTGAACAAGTCATACGTACCAATAATACCAAGGCACACGTATGTCGAGGAAAGAAAAAATGTCACATTTGTCACCACATCGTGGACTTGGAACACCAATGTTACGTGCAAAAATACCAACCCCCACCAGAGAAAGAGGACGGTCACAAGAAGAAAGGCAATTTCATCTTTTTCGATTTCGAATGCATGCAAGAAACTGGCATTCACATTCCTAATTTCTGCGTGGCTCATCGAGCGTGCGAGAAGTGCATTCAAGAACCTATCTTCAGTCATTGCCCTCACTGCAGCAAGATACCCGGAGGGCGTGAAAAAATCTTTCGGGGACCGAACACGTTAGCCGATTTTGCCCAATGGGCCTTATACCCCGTCGACAAGACGTGGAGCCAAGAGGACATCGAACGTTACGGAGATTGTCATCGTCATGCCACGGTGATGGCTCACAATTTCTCCGGATACGATGGACAGTTTCTTCTCAGATATTATACGGAACAAGGCACCGAACGTCCTAAAGTGACTTTGAACGGAGCCAAAATCATTTTCATGCAAGTGGGACAAGTGCAGTTTAAAGATTCGATGAGTTACTTGGCCATGCCTTTGAGTCGAATGCCTAAAACGTTTGGAATGACAGAAATGGCTAAAGGGTACTTTCCACACTTTTTCAATACGGAAGCCAATCAACATGCCGTTCTACCCCATTTGCCTGAGGCTCACTATTACGACCCCGACAACATGCGTACCGAACAACGAGAAGCTTTCTACGCTTGGTACCAGGCTCACGCCTCGGACCCTTTCGACTTTCAGGAAGAAATGCTAAAGTATTGTCGTTCCGACGTGGACATTTTACGGCGTTGCTGTGGAAAATTTCGAGAACTGTTCATGGAACACGGAGGGGTCGATCCTTTGAAAGAAGCTTGCACCATTGCCAAAGCGTGTTCCTTAGTGTATCGACAACGATTCATGCCTGAAAAGACCGTGGCTGTCATCAGTCCTCAAACGACCCACTTTGTCAAACGTCAATACTCGGTCAAAGCCCTACGTTGGTTACATTACTTGTGCGACAAGGAAGACAAGTGGATTCAGCATGCCCGCAACGGAGGGGGCGAAAAGACCATCGGAACGTATTCGGTCGATGGCTGGGACTTAGAAAACCCCAAGATCGTGTACGAGTTTAACGGTTGCTTATTTCACGGATGTCCCGTCTGTTACCCTGACCGTGGCACTAAAAATCAGTTTTTGCAACGAACCATGGAAGACTTGTACCAGGACACTTGTCAGCGGCGCCTAAAGTTGGAACAGCAAGGATACCAAGTGGTGGAAATGTGGGAACACGAGTACGATCACCGTATGAAAACCGATCCCGAGTTTAAACGCCTCGTGGAAAGTTACCAGTTCGTGGACCCGCTGAACCCGAGGGATAGTTTGTACGGAGGAAGGACCAATGCCACCTGTTTGCTGTACCAAGCCGACGAAGAGAAAGGAGAAGAAATCAAATACTTGGACGTGTGTTCGCTGTATCCCTACGTGTGCAAATATTGTCGTTTTCCCGTAGGGCACCCACAATTGCTGACGGAACACATCGACCTGAAAAACATTCGACAATACGAAGGCTTGATCAAGTGTAAAGTTTTGCCTCCCACGAACCTCTACCATCCCGTCTTACCTCACCATTGTCAAGGCAAATTGATGTTTCCCTTGTGCCGTACTTGTGCCGAAACGTGCAACCAAGACCAAGCTTGTCAGCACAGCCAGGAAGAACGTGCCTTGACGGGAACCTGGGTCAGCGTAGAATTGTTCAAAGCTCTGGACATGGGATACCAACTGTTAGAAGTGTACGAAATTTGCCACTTTCCCAAGACACAACAATACCGCAAGGGTGACCCCACGCAGAAAGGCATTTTTGCCGACTACGTGGATGCCTTTTTGAAACTGAAGCAAGAAGCCAGCGGCTATCCTTCCTGGTGTCACACTCCCGAAGACCAAATACAATTCAAAGAGAAATACTACGAACTAGAAGGCATCACTTTAGACCACATCGAGAAAAACGAAGGCAGGCGATCGTTTGCCAAAGTGATGTTAAATTGCTTGTGGGGCAAAATGGCACAACGCCCGTGTTTACCCAAGACGGAATATTTGACAGAACCTTCCCGCTACTTCCAGATGATTCACGACAAAACCAAATACATGAAACACGTGGACGTCGTTCGAGAGAATTTGATCTTGGTCAATTACGAAGAAGATCTGGACTTTGTGCAAGACGACCCTTTTGGAAATGTCATCATTGCGGCTTACGTGACAGCCCATGCTCGCTTAAAATTGTACGAAGCTTTAGAACTGTTAGAAGAACGCGTCCTGTACTTTGACACGGACAGTTGCATTTACATCCATCACCCGATTCAACATCACCCTAACATCGAAGGAGACCGTTTAGGAGCCTGGACAGACGAGCATCCCAACGACAAGATTCTAAGTTTCGTCAGTGGCGGTCCCAAAAATTACGGCTACGAATACCGGGACAAACAAGGAGAAGTGCACACGACGTGCAAAGTGAAAGGACTGACTCTGAATTATCGTACCAGTCGAGTGGTCAACTTTGGGGTATTGAAAGAAGCCTTGCAATCGGGAGAGGATGGAAACTTTAAAGTGACCACTCACCAACCGAACAAGATTGTACGTTTACCCACTCACCACATCGTCAGTCGACCTTTGGAAAAAGTTTATCAAATCGTGTACCAGAAGCGAGTTCGACTTCCCAATCATTTCACCTTACCGTATGGACACGTTGGTATAAAACATTGGTTGTAAGAGGATAGCCACCCACCAGAAAGATGACTTCGCCACAGCAAGAATCGAGTGAGAAACCCGATGAGAACTCCAAGTTCAAACCCTACCATTTTCCAGTCTTCTTACCTGACTATTGTGATTGTGCCCGTCGATTGGACACGTTTCAGAAATGGCCTACGGATAGGGAAGGATTACCTTCTTCGCATGTTTTAGCTAGAACAGGATTTGTCTACTTGGGACCTGAGTCAGGATTGGGATACGAGGTGCAGTGTTTCGCTTGCGGACTGAAGTTACGAATGGATCTATGTATCTATAAAGATTCAGCTATTCTGGAACATACTCGATGGTCTCCGCACTGCCCTTACCTTTCTATGGCCTTTCCACCCATCACACTACGGTACAATGTTGACGGTACCTTAGAGACGGTACCTTCCGAAACAAGACATAAAAAACGTAAAAAAGGAAAGATGTACAAGCTGGAGACTGCATTGCGACTAGTATAAAAAGGGGGCTATGGTCAAGATCGATAGTTCATTGTGACTACCAAGACCGAGCGAACAAGATGAATACTTTGAAAGAGACATCGTTCCAGTTTGGGGATTGTAAAAAAGCTGTATCTTTCTCTAGTGTGACTAATACTGGATGGATAAGACCCAGGCATTGCGACGGAAAATGTCCGGAAGGAAACTGCGATTGTCCATGTGGTTACCATTGTAATTGCGTAACGGAGTTTGCAGACGAGTGCGATTGTGAGCCTTGCGATGGGACCGATGCTGTACGTTGTGACCTGAGCGATGCCGTAAAGCATTATGGGAACTTTAGTGCCCCTACCCCTATCATGGAAAGTGATGCTGTGCGTGTCAAACCTGTGGGGTGCAAAAGCGATGCTGCTCGTCCTCTTGGACATTTTACTGGGTTTCGTTTTAAAGGGGAATGTTCACCTTCACGTCTACCCCCCTACGGATGTCATCCAGCCCTGAGCAAACTCCTGTTCATGTCACCCAACCCTCATCGAAACGAACCTGTGAAAGACGAATATTCGTTTCCTGTGCGTTTGTCGGAATACTGCGACTTTGAAAATCGTCTTCAATCGTTCAAAGGAAAATGGCCAAAGTATCTGGGAGGACCGACCCCCGAAGAATTAGCCAGAGCCGGATTTTTCTACTTGGGCGAAGGAGATAAAGTCAAGTGCTTCAGTTGCGGTGTGTCACTTCACCACTGGGAACCGCAAGATTCGGCCTACGTTGAACATGCTCGATGGTCACCGAATTGTCATTACTTACCCTTAGTGGGACCGAGACATTGAAGTAACTTTTTACCATAATCATCTGTTCATGGATACTTTACAAGAGAACATTCGTGCTTTGCCTGTGGAGTTGAGAGAACGCATTTACCGAGAGCTGGTCAAAATACAAGTGAAACGTAAAGAACAATTGCATCCGATACGTCACCGGTGTTTGAACCACTGGTACCTGAAGGCTATACAAGGACTGATTCAATTGAAAGTGTTCCATTGGACAGACATTGATCAACGACCTTCTGGTTATAAAAAGGAATGGTTTGGTATGGACGATTGTAGTTACTACATTGTAAACGTACTGCATCGAATTCCAGAGGAAGAGTTAACGAATTACAAACTTTTTGAACACAATGTCAACTTGGTGAAAGAGGAAACTTCTGAACGAATTGTAATGTGTAGATTAGTGACTCAACGATTTAAATTCGACACTGAAGTGAAACCATGTTTGTGCAAAGAGTACATTTCTTGTGTCAGACCAAAGAGGATTTAGTATGACCTATTCATGGATACTTTGCTAGAGAACATTCGTGCTTTGCCTGTGGAGTTGAGAGAACGCATTTACCGAGAACTGATCAAAATACAAGTGAAACGCAAACTCAAAGTGATTCATCCGTTTTTAAATTATGCTCTGTTCCAAAGTACAAGAAGACTGATTATGAGTGGATATTACATTAGGCACAAAGTTAAACGAGGCTATTGGCTACCACCCAGCGATTCCAAAAACAGTGTATATACTTATGGATACTTTACAAGAGTACATTTTGGGCTTGCCTGAGGAGTTGAGAGAAAGGATTTATCGAGAGTTGGTGAAAATACAAGTGAAACGTAAAGAACAATTGCATCCGTTACGTCACCAGATCTTTAACCACTGGTACCTGAATGGTATAAGAGGACTGATTCGTCAGAAATTTTTTCACTGGTCAGACCTTGTTGAATACTTTCAGTATATGAATGATGATGGGCTAGACGTTCGTAATTTTGGTTACTTGGAGATTCACTTACTGCAACGTATTGAGGAAGACGAGTTAAAGGATTACCAACATTTGTTACATGGAATCTGCTTAGAAAAAGACGAAACATCTAGACAAACTCTGGCGTTTCAGTTACAGTATGTAACATTTAAATTCCCTACTGGAGAACGAACGTGTTTGGTTAGAAATTACCTTTATTGCTTCCGAAACAAAGACACTATAAAATCAAGTTGCCATGCCACGGATTATGTCACATATCATTCAACAGATTCCGTGGAAGGAACTCAATGACCATATTCAAACCGTGGATCATTACCATCAATTATTACAAGAACTATATCCATTCAATTTGGGACGACAAGTGGTGTGTGTCTTAGTGACTTGTTTTCTGGGATTTCGTTTACCAGCCGATTCCTTGTGGACTCTTTACGATCAGTACTTACCACCTCCATGGCCTTAAATGGTCACGAAAAACTCCTTTTGCTCAAAGCCTTGCGTTTTCATCTGGATACTTCTCGACCTCAACAGGAAAAAAAGATTCGTCAACTTTTAGCTACCCAAGACGTGTATGACGATGTGTGTGTAGCTTGTGACTTACATCCCCATTGGACAGATGTTCGTGATTGGAAAAAGGGGGGTTTTGAGGCTTGGACCCAAGAAGTGGCCCAGTATGCACAAGAGTTGTTCAAGGAAAAAAGTTACTTTTCAACCTGTGTTAGTGACGGTGCCAGAAGAACCCGTCACCGAGAACAACCACTCGCTTCAGGACAGGACTGTCATGGACATGCCTGAAAGGTCATTCCGGGAGGACACTTGTGTGACAATACCTCATGTAGAGACTGTAAGAACATTACACACTGTCCCTAGGACATCTTCGTTACCCAAAACATGTTGTACAGACACTTGTTTATATTCCACTTTGATCGCTTTGCTGTGTTTTATATTCCTGTACATCACTATTTGGGTTGTATGTATTTTTGTCTTTCGTGTTCATATTTGAAACATTCAATAAACGTGTTCTGAAAAAGTATATAAACTCTTGTCTTGTTTGTTTTTTCGTGTCACAAGTGACATTTCTCATACCATGGCTACCTCTGCTGTCTCTGCTCCCTCTTCCTCTACTGTCAAAGTCATCGACGAACACTTAGATCGTGCCAGTTGGGAGGCTTTGTATCTTCGCCATCCCTTTAACATGCTCATTGCTGGACCTAGCGGTTCAGGCAAAACCGAATTCGTCAAACGTTTGATCGAACATAAACATCATTTGATCGATCGGCCCCCTCAACGGATCGTGTGGTGTTACAAAGAGTGGCAATCGGCGTACAACCTCTTGCGAGAAAGTCAAGGCGATTCCATCGTGTTTGTGGAAGGCATTCCTAAAGAAGACGATGGCATCGTCTCTGACTCCCGTCTAACCCATTTGGTCATTTTCGACGACATGTTAGGAGAAGACGAAGAAGAAATTAAATTGTGGTTCACGCGCAAAGGGCATCACCGTAATGCCAGTGTCGTTTACATCACCCAAAATTTGTTTCAACAAAGTAAAGCCCATCGCACCATCAGTCTCAATGCGCATTACGTAGTCTTGTTTAAAAGCCCTCGAGATAAATCGCAAGTGCAAGTCTTAGCCAAACAGTTAGGAACGCCTTGGCTGACTCAGGCGTACGACGATGCCACTCAAACTCCACACGCCTATTTACTCGTCGATTTGAAACCTACGACCCCCGAGGATTTGCGATTTCGTACCCACTTGTTTCACCACTGGTGCCAAGACGGAGGACCTGTCCTGTACACGTCTCCGTCCTCGACTTCATTTCACTCCTCCCATGAAAAAAATCTATAAAAACCTCGGACCCTTTTTCGTCTGTCTCACACAGTGTGAACATGACGTCCCTTCAGTCGCATCTTCCCGTCAAATTGATTCGTGCCTTGTATGGCATCAGCCGAGAAAAAGATCCACAAACACGAGCCCGTGTCTTAGAAGCTAGTCTCAAAGAAGTCTTACGATGGTTCACGGTGACGGCACGTCAATTACTCCAAGGAATCATTCAGATTCCTCATCAAACCCAACGCTTTTTCGATCGAAACAAAGTCGCTTTGGTCCAACTGGCCGATCCCCGCATCGACACTCAAACCAAAAAACAAATCATTTTGAAACCTGGAGGGAGCGGTACTCTAGGAGGGGTCATCATTCGCTCACTCTTAAGATGGGATCCTAATGCCCCCAAAGTTATCCCCAAGACAAAAGTTCAACGAAGCCCCAAGAAGAAAAAGAAAAAGACCAAGTCCCCAAGAAGAATAACTTCTCCAGTGGCAGGACCCTCCTCTTACCAGACACCACCACCATCACCCCGGAAAAAGAAAAGAAGCCCCCAGAAAAAGAAACAGAGAAAAAGTCCCCAGAAAAAGAAAAGTCCACAGAAGAAGAAAACTAGTCGCAAGAGAGGCACTTCGGCCAGGACGCAACCTTACACTCGCAAGCCACGACCTGCCACAGCGGTGACTGCGTCTCCGGCAGCCTCACGTTTGTCCACTTCTCCGTTGATGTCACCAGGAACTGAAGAGTACTTGGAGACGTTGATCACACCAAGAACTTCTCCGTTGATGACCCCCAAAAGAACTTCCCCAGTGGCAGGACCTTCCAATTTAGCGGCAGTGGCTGCTGCTCACAAAGTACCTTCTCCCAAAATCAAAGTCCATGAAAGATCGGGCATGTTACAAAGTTTACTGGATTTGTCCAAGCAAGAACTGGCTCGATTTAGTCCGTTACGTACCCCTGCACGACGTGTCATGCCTGTCCTCAAACTGATAAAACGTAAAGACAATCAGTGGCGACGAGTTCCAGTATAAAAAGACCTGTGACCAAGTCGGGGGTATCAGTGAACTTGTAAAAGATGTCACCTCCAAGAAGCCACAAAAGAAAGAGACAAAGGCAGACGCGTCATCCGACAAAGCGCTTAGCCAAGCATCGACGTTACCCTAAAAAAAGACACAGTCGTTCCAAGAAAAAGAGGCGTCAACAAAGGGGAGGATTCCTTGGCGATTTTCGGAAAAACATTGTCACCTTTATGACAAAGCGATAGTCCCAGAAAAAAGATAAAAGGGTGTGCGTTAAGTCATCGACGTTAGTGTCTGTTCGGTGAATGTCCCGGAACCCACAAGCAAAAAATGTCACCCTCCAGAAAACCCCAAGGAAAAAAAAGGAAAGGACTGCCACCACGTTTAGCCAAACATGGGGACCTGTTATCTGTCCTGTCCAAAGCTTCTCCACCCCTACGAAAAAAACTCATTCAAACGGCCTCCAAAGAGGTCATCGATACCGTGTGCGAATGTTGTTTGAACGTTTTGAAAGGCACGATCCCTTTGTCCAAACACCAGAAACAATGCTTAGGCAAACATCGTCACGTTCTTCGGAAAATGGTTCAAAAGAAAATTCCCATTCGTCAAAAAAAGAAGATGTTGGTCCAACGTGGAGGCATTTTACCTCTCTTGTTAGGCCCCATACTAAAAGGAGTCTTGGGAACCATGTTGGGAGGACTGATGGGAGCAAGATAAAAAGGCCTTCGGAAGTCCCAAGATCTCTGAATTCATCCCTGACAACCCCATGGAAGGACGAAAACTAGCTTTAGTGCCTTACAAACGATGGATGGAATACCATCGGTGGCAAGAACAACGCACCCCGCATTTACCTCCCAATCCCAATTTGAGCGAAATGTCCCAGTTACAACACGAATTGCAGTCCTTGATGGATCGCCAAGATTTGTCCGAAACAGAAAAATCGCAAAAGTACGGTCAGCTCTTGCAACGATTGCAACTCTTTCACCAGAAAGCTTTAGACGAAACAGCTCTACCCACTCTGAAAGATTTTAAGACCTTGATGAAAAGTCCAGCACCATCACCAGTACCAGTACCAGTACCAGTGGTCAAGACAGAAAAAGGAGAAGAAGAAGAGGAAGGGTTTCTAACTCCACCAGAAAAAGTACGCAAGTTAACAACACCACCTACCTCCAGAATTGGATGGATTAAAAAGATGATGGCCACCCCTTCTTCATCACAAGAGAAAAAGAAAGTGAAGACAGAAGTGAAACAAGAACAGATATCCCCTGCACAGACATCCTCCTCCTCTTCGACACCTATTGCTGGTCGCACACGCAAAGCCTTGCAATCCAAGAAAATACCCCAAGAGAAAAAGAGTAGCCTCTTCCAAGAGTGGGTGCCTTATTAACACATCAACCAACACAAAAAATGGAAAAAGTCTTAGCCAGTATTTACTACGATCCCTCCCATCCTGCAGGTTACGCAGGAGTTCAAAAATTGTATCGTGCTGCCAAAACTCGACTGAAAAGTCTCCGTTTACCTCAAGTGCAACGATGGTTACAAGAACAAGCTACCTACACTTTACACAAACCCATTCGACGCAAGTTTGCCAGAAGTCGCACCCGAGTGGAAGGCATCGATCATCAATGGCAAGCCGATTTAGCCGATGTCTCTCATTTGGCCAGCTACAATCGCGGCTACAATATTTGTTTTGTGTCATCGACGTCTTTTCCAAATTTGCCTGGGTCGTACCCTTGACTTCCAAATCGAGCAGCGAGTTAGTGCGAGCCCTGCAACGGGTGTTGAAACAAAGCGGTCGTCGCCCTCTTCGATGGCAAACGGACAAAGGCACCGAATTTCTGAACCAAGCTTTCCAAAAAGAATTAAAGAAACGTGACATTCATTTTTTTACCACCGAGAATCCCGAAACCAAAGCCAGTATCGTGGAACGTTTTCAACGTACTTTGAAAGAACGCATGTGGAAATATTTTACGCATCACCACACTCTGAAGTACATCGACATCTTACCGCACCTGGTGCAAGCGTACAACCAATCTTACCATCGAAGCATCGGACGTGCCCCGCAAGACGTGACTCCCGACAACGAAGTGCTGGTGTTCGAGCGCCTGTTCGGTACGTCCCCGACGAGGGCTGTCCCCAAGAAAAGTGGAGAGTTGACCGTGGGAGATTGGGTGCGCATTGGCAAAACCAAACGCACTTTCGACAAAGGTTACTTACCTAACTGGACGACCGAACTGTTTCGCGTCACTGGACGAGTACATGGCCGTCATCCTGCCGTCTATAAATTGGAAGACATGAACGGAGAAGTACTCAAAGGAACGTTTTATTTGCCCGAGTTACAACGTGTCACCAAAAAAGAAGACGACGTGTACGACATCGAAAGCATTCTCGAACGCAGAACCCGTAAAGTGGGCAAACGAAGTGTCAAAGAAGTCAAAGTACGTTGGAAAGGATATCCACCCAGTTTCGATTCTTGGATCGACGCTTCGCAAGTCATCGACTATAAAAAGAAGAAGTGACCATCATGCCCTTTCACACAGCAGCAGACGCAGCTACGTCGACCAGTCCTTCTTCCCCTAGTTCTTCTGTGCAAGATTTACAAAAACAACCCTTGTGGGTGTGGTGTGGAGAACGTGTGCCTAAAACGCAAATCGTCTTTTTCTGCCAAATCTTCGTGGTGTATTGTGTCATCGGGGCAGCCATCGCCAATTTGAGTTTGCAACAAGGAGACAAACAATTGTGGACCATTTTATTGAGCAGTTGCATCGGTTACCTGCTTCCCAATCCCTCCCTGAAATTCTCCTCAAACGGGAACGTTGTGTCCAGTGCCAGTGCCAGTCACCACTCCAACAACCACAACCAGAACCCCATTTTGGGCGGAGACACACCTCTGACATCCACTAATATTCCCTCGGACAGCCACAGAACTCTGGAATTATGAGTCACCAAAACCAATTTTACTTAACCTTACCCAGTGACAGTTCCATGGAGGTGTTTCCCCACAACACGTTGTGCTGTTACACGGCCAAATTACCTCAGGCCATCCCCTTAGATCACGAAGCCCATTGGGAAGTGGCTTTAGTGGAAATCATTCACCCGACCCAAGTCCTCAATGTCATTCCCAATCAAAATTTTTTTAATGTGGAAGTTCATGACGAGTCATTGCAACAGGAGTTGAATAAGAAAGTCACGTATGACAATAAAATCTATAATGAGAAAACTCAAAAATGGACCTACCACTTTTTAATTCCCCCAGGTTATTATTTCAGTGGTCAACATTTGGTCAACGTCATAGCTGCCAAGTTTAATGGCGTGTTTGGGAAAGCTTTGGAGCATGCCAAAATAAGTGTCACCATGGAGTACCACAAAGTAGCTCGTCGCTTCTCGATGAGATTTGAGCGGAGTAAAATCATGTCCATTTTATTTTGTCCTGAATTGTTTGACATGTTGGGCGGAGACATGAACCTGAGAATGAGCATACTCAAGAACAACGAATTACCCATCGTTTACGACAACGAGTCTTTTAGCAAGTTATTTCGTACCCCAGTAGAACTGAACCAAGGACTGAATTTGATGTTCGTGTACTCCGATGTGGTGGAATACAACGTGGTGGGACACACCTCCGTGCCGTTACTGCGTGTCATTCCTTTCAAAGTGGATTCTGCCGCAAACGCTGACGAGGAAGGTGGAAACACTTACCACGTTCACCGCGAATTTGTCCATCCTCATTATTTGCCGGTCAGCAAGTCGTATTTGGACACGGTCAACATTACTATAAAAGGAGATTTGGGACAAAATATTCCATTCACCAAAGGAAAAGTCACGGTGAAACTCCATTTTCGAAAACGGTTCTCTCACGATTCGTAAGCAAGTCATGTATCCAGTGTACCAAGGGGTTGCACGACAGCGAGGACACGGTTTAGGAGATATGTTAAAATCGGCCTTTCGTTCGGTGGCCCCGGTGTTGAAACCGATGGTGACACGCGGATTGCACGCCTTGAAAGATGCGGCACTGACGCAAGGCAAAGAATTTCTCCAAAATGTCATCATCGACAAACAAAACCCTAAAGAAGCCTTCATGAGGGCAGGCAAAAATGTCCTGCTGCAAACGGGTAAAGACATTTTAGGCCGACGAGACACACCTATAAATGCCCTGCACGCTACCGAGTCAGGCATTCAGCAAGGACAAGGCAGAAAGAGACGACGAAGAAAACACCCTTTCACCAGACTTCAAGCTAGAAAAGCCAAGAAAAGAAGAACCGTTCGAGACTTAGACGTTTTCGATTATTGAGACACAGAAAAAATGATGCACCGAGAGTCATGTGCTTGTTCCAAGACGGAACTGGATATGTTTGCCATGCCCCCCACCATGATGACGATGCAAGAATCCCAGTGGGTGGAATTTCATCCCGTCTCCTCTTTGACGGATTCCGCTCCCATCGAGTTCGAAATCAAAGGACAACCCGAAGATTACATCGATCTGAATAGCAGTTACCTGTATTTGAAAGTCAAAGTGATCAAAACTGACAACACCAATCCTGGAGCCAATGATAGGGTAGCGCCCGTCAACAATTTCATGCATTCCTTGTTCAGCGAAGTGGACTTGTACTTGAATAACAAACTGGTCAGCAGCAGCATGGATACTTACCCGTATCGTGCCTACTTGGAAAATCTCTTGACGTACGGAAAAGAAGCCAAGAATACTCATCTGGATGCTTGCGTGGTATGGAAACCTGACACGGCAGGTGCAGGCACGTTTAGCGACACAGCCCTGACAGAAGATGACAATCCTCACAATGTGGGGTTTAACACACGTAGAACTAAAATTTTGCAAGGACGTAGTTTAGAACTGATGGATCGTTTGCATTTGGACATGTGGTTACAAGAAAAGTATTTACTGAACGGAGTTGATATTCGCCTGAGACTGAATCGTAGCACTGCCGCTTTCCATTTGATGGCCCATGCCAACGAATACAAAACTGTTATCCAAGAAGCCAGACTTTACGTACGCCGTGTGGAAGTGTTACCTAAAGTGGGAAACGACATCAGTCAGACGTTGAGCAGAACGACCGCCAAGTATCCCATAAGACGTGTGGAAGTGAAAACGTTCACCATTCCTGTTGGACAGCGATCCATGATCGAAGATCATCTGTTCCAAGGACAGTTACCCAAGCGTTTGATCGTTGGTATCGTCAGGAATTCAGCTTTCAATGGACTTAACAACGAAAATCCTTTTGAGTTTCGACACTCTAGCGTGTCCAAAATCGAAGTCAGTCGTGACGGCAAGACCTTGTGTACACGACCCTTTGAGCCTAACTTTGCCCAGAACAATTACTTGAGATCGTACTTGTCCCTGTACGAAGCCACCGGACAGTTAGGAACCAATACCAGTCACGGTATTACGTACGAAGATTATGCAGGAGGCTACGCTTTGTGGGCTTTCGATTTCACTCCAGACCAAGGCAGCGACGAGGGACATTTCCACCCTATAAAATCTGGCCAGATTCGTGTGGAAATTCAGTTTGCAAATCGAGACCCTGCTGATCCAACGTTGAACGTGATCCTGTATGCAGAATTTGACAATACGATAGAAATCAACAGTTTGAGAGAAGTCATTCTAGATTACTAGAAGCCATGGAAGACTGTTATCCCTCTTTACCTAGTGAAGAAACTTTGGACATGAAATGTGAGGAGACCGTGGAAGGAGAATCCCAAGACAAAGACGAAGAAATTGTCATGATGAAGTCGAGATGGCCAGAACAAGAAGCCCATTTAGTCTCCTGTTTTGCCAAACACTTGGTCGACAAAATGACGGAATTGATCAAGAAAAATTGTTATGGATGTCAAAACGATCATCCCAGTCAAATTCAACACGATAAATGCCTGATGTTGAGTCAAGAAGAAAAATTGGACGAGTATCTGGACGAAGCTTGGAGTCTCATCTCGAACAAAGACGTGTTGCACCAGTGGTATAAAGACTTGCGTGAACATTCTTGTCCACCATTAACCACTCAAGAGATCCATCGTATCGAAGCTCTCCTGAATCAGAGTGAGGAAACAGAACGAATAACCGTTTATTCGTCAGACATTTTCAAGCAAAAAGTCAGGATCGAATTGACGACTTATTATTACCTGTGAAGAAGAAAAAAACACAAATCAATGGATACCTGGGAACTTTATTACCTTTTGAACCATAGTTCGTATACGGCTTCTTGGAATCCTGTCGTCTGTGCTAAAGATGAACTCCCTCATCGCAAACCTAAAGACCATCAAGCTTACGTGATCAACACGGACGAAAGTCATCTCCCAGGAACCCACTGGGTAGCCGTCTACTTTCCTCAAGAAGGATGTGTGGAATATTTCGATTCGTACGGATTGCCCCCTTTGGAAGACGATATCATCGACTTTATGAGAAGAAATGCTCAAACCACCCGATTCAATAACGTGAAATTACAAGGCACAGATTCCTTGGTGTGTGGACAGTACTGTGTGTATTTTCTGCATCATCGCAGCCTGGGCTATTCCTTAGAACATTTAGTGACTCATTTCGATCCTCGTTCTTCTGCTAGAAATGATGTGAAAGTAGATCGATGGTTTTGTGACCATTATGCTTATCTTTTGTCTCAAGCTAGGAAACGTAGTGTCCATCAATGGCCTAATGATTTCCAACAGTGGAAATCACAATTTCATTCACAACGTTGTCAGCCCTGTTCAAAGTAGTTAGTATTTGAAGAAAAAAATGTTTCTGATTTGAAAAAAATTGTTTGATGTTATAGTGTTGGATTATTGTTAAAAATGTTAGAAATGTTGTTGTTTAGTGTTAAGTGATTTTTGAATAAAAAATGTTGTGTTTTGAAAAAATGCTTTTGTCTTTTGTTTAGCTATAAGAATGTTGGATTGATGCTCTTTCATTTCTTACTATCCCTCTCATGAACGTTGCGGCTCGAAAACCGTGTGGGGGATGTTTTCCTTCACGTCCGCGCTTTCACTTTAAGAACCGGGTTGTTCCCAGTCTAGCCATCCATTGTCGACTCATCCTCCTAAGAAGATGTGCTCCAAACTAGCTAAGCTCAACGAAGCCTACGTGAATCTGCATAGGGTCAGACACAGTCTGATACCGAAGCCAGAAGAAATAGAGAATGTGAGAATGTTAAAAATCACTGAAGACCTGATAGAAGAGCTCTTCAGAGAAGAAATGAACAGGGAAAAAGAAGAATGGACAGAGAAGTACAGACTTCAGAGACAGCAGCAACAGCAACAACAGCAACAGCAGCAGCAACAGCAGCAACCTGAAGCTGACAGAGGCTTTGTCGATTGTCGTATCGACACCAAAGAATTCTTCTTCTCTTTCCGAAGAAGCAGACCTATCGCCAGAAAGTCTATCCTCAGAGGACATCGCATTCTTAGAAACTAAAAAAGAATGCCATAGCAAAACAAAAAACAGCCCTTTTCAGGGCTAGCCAATACTCTAGAAAAGAAATAACGATCGATTTGCCAATGTATGTAGGTAGAGTAGTGTGAAAATAAACACTAACTCTAGCTTTTAAAAATGTGAGCGTATGAGTTTGTGTGATTGTGTTTGTAAGTCATAAAGTAGGTTGGTGTGGATAGTAGATTAAAATGATGTTTGTTTTTTTGGGCTGCTTGAGGTGTATATTAGGGGTTAGATTGGATTGCTTTGCGTATGTGGATAGTCTATTGAAGTGATGGGTAGCATAAAAAAGTGAGAGAGTGTTTCTTTTAGGTCCGCGCGTTGTTGTTGTTTTTGGTCATGATCTAGGTAAGATGAATTTTATGCTTTTAGGGGGATGTTTTCCATCACGTACGCGCTTTCACTATAAATTGAAACTCGTTCGGCAGTCGAGCTACCCTTGTTGATTGATCAACGCCAAAAATGAACACGAGACTTGAGAAACTGTTGGAGCTTCATGTGCATCTGGAATATGCCAGGCGCATATTAAATGAACTGGCCGCGGAAGCCATTGTCGAGGAGGGAAGGATAAGAGAGGAGGAAAGAAGAAACAAA
This sequence comes from Sinohyriopsis cumingii, assembly GCA_028554795.2. NCBI lineage: Eukaryota > Metazoa > Mollusca > Bivalvia > Unionida > Unionidae > Sinohyriopsis > Sinohyriopsis cumingii. Next base: position 786,879 of record JAPYKE020000115.1, on the reverse strand, counting down.
GAAGAAGAAGAAAGAAGATATAAAGAGGAAAGAAGAAACAAAGAAGAGGAGGAGGAAAAGGAGAGAAGAAATTTCAAAATCCCAGAGAGTGAAAATTGGGATTCTGAAGCAACATATCCTGCCTCTGCTCTCTCCCCTCAAAAGGTAAAAAGTAACTGGGGGATAAGATGTGTATGTGGCGCCAGGCCTGGAAGGTGCCACCATTAACCAGGTGCCCATGAAGTTCCAAACAAAACAGCCCTTTTCAGGGCTACCCAATACTCTAGAAAAGAAATAACTATTAATTTGCCAATGTATGTAGGTAGAGTAGTGTGAAAATAAACACTAACTCTTTATTAATAGTGGAAGTGTATGTGTTTGTGTGTTTGTAAGAGCTCAGGTATGTTGGTGTGAATAGTAGATTATGGGTTTCTTAGCAAATGTGGAGAGTATAGTTAGGGTTATATTATATGAAATGAGAAAAGTGGGATGTTTTCCTTCACGTACGCGCGATGTTCGGTCATCATCTAGGTAAGATCCATTTTATGTTTTAGGGGATGTTTTCCTTCACGTTCGCGCTTTTCGTATAAGAACCCACAGTATTCGTCGTTCAAACCATTCTGCAAAGAATACAAAGAAGATGGCGTCAAACCAAATGGACAAATTACAAACCTTGCAAGACGTTTTAGACAACTTAGGAATAATGGAACAGATGCTATTAAGACTGGTTGAAGACCATTATTCCTATAGTCCCCATCGTGTAAAGATGGAAATTAACAATTTAAGGAAAGCAAAGGACAAGATTAGTGGTGTAATGAAAGAGATCAAGGAGGAGAAGGAGGATGAAGAGGAAAAGATAAGAATAAGAACATGGAACGAAAAAATTGAAAAAGAAGAGGAAAATGAGAAGAGGAAGAAAGAAGAAGAGGAGGAAGAGAAGAAAGAAGAGAAGGAGAAAAAAAAGAAGAGAAAGAGTGTTGGAGATAAAATAAGAAGTTGGTGGAGGAAAAGAAGAAATTAGAAGCAGAAGAAGAAGAAGAAAACCCAAAGGCCCTTTTCAGGGCCAGCCATATTTCTCGAAAAGAGATAGTCTTTGAATTGCCTACCCCTTTTTTAAATTTAAATTTAAATTTAAATTTTAAAAAAACTTTTTTTTAAAAAAAATCCCATGTTAAATTCCCCTTGTACGTATAGTATCCCACAATTTATTCCCATGTTAAATTCCCTTGTACGTAAAGTGTCCCACGATTTATTCCCATGTTAATTCCCCTTGTACGTAAAGTGTCCCACGATTTTTCTCCATGTTAAATTTCCATTGTACGTAAAGTGTCCCAAGGGTGTTTTTAATGCTAATTCCCATTGTACGTAAAGTGTCCCCCTTCACTACTTACATGTGATCCTAATTCTTTTCTAAAGTTTTCATTAATTGATATTATTCCATTATTATTATTCTTTAATTGTCCTATTAAACCATGATTAATAAGCACTAAGAGTTGTGTATTTTTCAACCTATGTACATTTATCCACACTACATTTGTAACAATTTTTTCATGGTTTTGCTAGGAGTATATACCAAGGAGTCAATGAAAAACTACAGAAGTCTTGAGGCACACAACTTTTTATTCTCAGGATGGGTGCAAACAGTATATTACATGCAGCCTGAGAAAAGCACCAATTTTGTGTTGAAGGCCGATGTCAAGCCATCATGGAGAGTGAGATGAACTTCGTCATCCATGGGTTGCTGTTACCAATGAAGGAAGGGTCACTGCAGCACATTGTGATTGCATGGCAGGGTAAGCATTTTTAAAAAATGTTATATAAACATTAGAGTATTCATATTCTAGTTTGGTAATACTTGTGTAGTAATCAAACTGATAGCCATTAAAGTATTATTTTAATCCATGTATTATTATCGTTTAAAACATTAATGGTTTGCAAATATTTACTCTACAACAGAGGTTTATATATTCTGCTTTGCTACTGAATCATGGTATGATACAGTCTATGTGTACATTTTGTTTAATTTTTCAGGCTGGGAGAGTCGTGTTCTCATGTTGGTGCACTTCTTTTCAAAATAGAAGCTGCAGTTCGCAATGGATACACACGGCTAGCATGCATAGAGAAACCACGCGAATGGAATAAATGTTTTGTTAAGTCTGTAACACCAGCACCATTTACATCAATTAAATTTTACAAGGATAAAGCAAAGAATAGGCTAAGAGAAAGTATTCGCACACGAAAGCCACCAACGCCAACACCATTAGTTTCAGAACAGCTGGGATTTATTCAGAGCTTAGAAAGCTGCCTACACAAGCCTATTGGACTAAGCACATTCAAAGAAACAGCTTGGATTCATTCAGAGCTTAGAGAGCTGCCTACACAAGCCTATTGGACTAAGCACATTCAAAGAAACACCTTGGATTCATTCAGAGCTTAGAGAGCTGCCTACACAAGCCTATTGGACTAAGCACATTCAAAGAAACACCTTGGATTCATTCAGAGCTTAGAAAGCTGCCTACACAAGCCTATTGGACTAAGCACATTCAAAGAAACACCTTGGATTCATTCAGAGCTTAGAGAGCTGCCTACACAAGCCTATTGGACTAAGCACATTCAAAGAAACACCTTGGATTCATTCAGAGCTTAGAAAGCTGCCTACACAAGCCTATTGGACTAAGCACATTCAAAGAAACAGCTTGGATTCATTCAGAGCTTAGAGAGCTGCCTACACAAGCCTATTGGACTAAGCACATTCAAAGAAACACCTTGGATTCATTCAGAGCTTAGAAAGCTGCCTACACAAGCCTATTGGACTAAGCACATTCAAAGAAACAGCTTGGATTCATTCAGAGCTTAGAAAGCTGCCTACACAAGCCTATTGGACTAAGCACATTCAAAGAAACAGCTTGGATTCATTCAGAGCTTAGAAAGCTGCCTACACAAGCCTATTGGACTAAGCACATTCAAAGAAACACCTTGGATTCATTCAGAGCTTAGAAAGCTGCCTACACAAGCCTATTGGACTAAGCACATTCAAAGAAACAGCTTGGATTCATTCAGAGCTTAGAGAGCTGCCTACACAAGCCTATTGGACTAAGCACATTCAAAGAAACACCTTGGATTCATTCAGAGCTTAGAGAGCTGCCTACACAAGCCTATTGGACTAAGCACATTCAAAGAAACACCTTGGATTCATGCAGAGCTTAGAAAGCTGCCTACACAAGCCTATTGGACTAAGCACATTCAAAGAAACACCTTGGATTCATTCAGAGCTTAGAGAGCTGCCTACACAAGCCTATTGGACTAAGCACATTCAAAGAAACAGCTTGGATTCATTCAGAGCTTAGAGAGCTGCCTACACAAGCCTATTGGACTAAGCACATTCAAAGAAACAGCTTGGATTCATTCAGAGCTTAGAGAGCTGCCTACACAAGCCTATTGGACTAAGCACATTCAAAGAAACAGCTTGGATTCGTTCAGAGCTTAGAGAGCTGCCTACACAAGCCTATTGGACTAAGCACATTCAAAGAAACAGCTCATCACTTTGCAAGTAAAGACAAACAAATGTCAGTAAGACACTTGCCAATGCCACTGATATCAATATACGACCCAGGCAGCATTAATCTTACAAAAGAAGAATTAGTGGAAAAGTGTAAACAAGTATTGCCAACTGTGTTAGTCAGTGGCAGTGAAAACGGGGTGTTACGAAACACCCAAATCCACCCAAATCCACTCAAATCCACCCAAATCCACACCAAATCCACCCAAATCCACACCAAATCCACACCCTAGTGCAATCTTTCCACTTTAATCTCAAAATATCAATCCGTGTTGTTGAAAGGTTGAGCGTGACCTTAGAATAGATATTTTGTTGAACATGTGGCTCTGATTTTGTATAGAAATAGAACAGTGAAGAATTAAAGCATATAATTAAAACTATACAACAGTATATAATATGTGTATGTATCTTATTAAGTACGTCTTCATGCCTGCCTATACGAATGTCTTCCATACTGGTAAGTAAGTCATATCAATCTTAAACAACCACCGAATTTGACAAATATGATACCAATTTATAGGTTTCTCGTCAGTCTAAATAGACCTAACCCAATAGAACTGTGTAAAACTGCACAATAAAAAAATAATTCGATTTGTGGAAAAAGATTTGTTTTAAATTTTTTTTAAAAATTGGGGGAGGTACCGTTGCAATTTAGAGATGAGACGACAGACAAAATGCGATTTGGTGTGGATTTGGGTGGATTTGGGTGACAACGAGTACTTAATGGAGTGCACAAAAAATCAGTCAAATTCATTGGTATGGCACGAGCAAAGAACCGGTAGAATAACAGCATCTGTGGCATATAGTGTAATGCACACCAATAAGGACTGTCCTGCTCTTAAACTAATTAAAAAAATTTGCAACCCTGTACATCAAGAACTGAAAAGTAAGCCAGTGCAATGGGGGCGTTTGCATGAAGCTACTGCTCTTCAATACTACACAGCTGCCATATCTACACAACATCAAGATGTGAAAATTACAAGGACAGGATTAGGTTTGTGTATGGATAAAGGGTTTATCGGTGCTTCTCCATACACTTTATTTTCATGTTCATGTTGTGGCAATGCTGTTCTGGAGATAAAATGTCCATATACATTAAAGGATGCCAATGTAGATGAAATCACCAGTGCTACTAACTATTGTCTTGCGTCAAACTATGAATTGAAGAAAGACCACAACTACTATGCACAGGTCCAGCTTCAAATGTACGTGTTCCAAAACACATTCTGCCACTTTGTTGTGTGGACCAATAAAGCATGTGTTATCAGTGTGGTCAACAAAGACCAATATTTCATTGATAACATGGTGAAAAAACTTGAAGTTTTCTGGAGTGAACACTGCCTGCTAGAATTACTGACACGAAGACAGAGGAAGGATGAAACCATTGCACAGGCAGCATCAGCCAGTACTTCAGAAGACAATGGAGTCTTCTGGTACTGTCAAAAAAACCTGGAATACAGATGATGGAGACGACGTGATAGGGTGTGATGGGGCCAATTGCAAGTTTAAGTGGGTGCATCTCACTTTTGCCAAGATTAAACGCCCTCCTAAAGGAACTCGGTACTGCAAAGATTGCAAAAGGAGAAAACGCAAAAAATGAATTTTTTTGTTATTTAATGAAACTCGTGCATTATTTGTCATCCTTATGTCATACTATTATGCATTTATATAATGAACATCCAAATTTACAAATATATGGAGAAAAAAAATAATGTATTAATAGCACTTTTCATGATTGCAACTAAACATTTTTAACACAGTAGCTAAGTTTGACCATTTAAATATATCTTTCTGTACATAAAAATTGAAACGTATTGAGCATACTAAAACACAAGTATTTAGCTTTTTTCCCCTCTTGCATCAAAAGTAATAACAATCCCATCGCCTAGATTTGTAAGAATGGCACAATATAGTAAATGAGCAGATTTGTTGAGATAATGTACGTAATTTTATTTTCCAAATGAGAGTGAAAGAAAATAATAATTACATTTTAATTTTAATATGGATGTTTCTTATTTTTGATATTCATTGTTTGTAGACGTAATGCCCAATAGTAATATTCACTCCGAAGTAGACCGGAAGTAGATCTTTAGAACGGTCGCCCATGTGTGGAAGACACGAAGCAACGGATAAATATTTTGTAAAATTGGCCTTTCAGAATCAGTAAGGTTGTATAAATGGTAATGGATGAAAGGTGTGGAGTGTCTTCTTTACAGTGGTGTGCGTTATGAGTGACTTTATGCGTAGATAGTATCGGAAAATGAGATCGGAGTCATCGAGGGTCTGATTGTGACCGGCGAGAGTTAGTTACCTTGTGTTATATAGTGAGTGTGCACATTAGTTTAGCCCAGAATCAAGTACCTGTGGTGGAGATTGTGATAAAATGTCTGGCGGAAGTAGTCTTTTGAAGGGTCACATGAGCGAAAGCACTGAAGTTAAATCATTCAGATGCGAAGTTTGTGATAAAATGTTTCTATCTGGTAGTAATGTGAAGGTCCACATGAGATTGCACACTGGAGATAAACCATACCAATGTAGAGTTTGTGACAAAATGTTTGGATATAGTAGTTGTTTGAAGAGTCACACGAAGATACATGCCGGAGATAGACCATTCAAATGTGAAGTTTGTGATAAAATGTTTAGAGAAAGTGGCCAGTTGAAGAGTCACATGATGATACATACTGGAGAGAAACCATTCAAATGTGAAGTTTGTGATAAAATGTTTCGACAAAGTGGTCATTTGAAGAGACACATGAGGATACATAAGGAAGAGAAATCATTCAGATGCAAAGTTTGTGATAAAATGTTTCGATGTAGTAGTAATTTGAAGAGTCACATGACGATACATACTGGAGAAAACCCATTCAGATGTGAAGTTTGTGATAAAATGTTTAGGCGTAGAAGTGATTTAAAGAGACACATGATGATACATACGCGAGATAAACCATTCAAATGTGAAGTGTGTAACAGAATGTTTGGGCTTATTAGTTTGGTGAGGGTCCATATGAGGATACACACAGGAGATAAACCATTCAGGTGTAAAATTTGTGATACAGTGTTTAGGCAAAGTAGTTATTTGAAGACACACATGAGGATACATACTGGATGTAAAACATTTAGATGTGATGTTTGTGATAAAATCTTTGGACATAGTAGTACTTTGAAGAATCACATGCTGGTACATGCGGCAGACAAAACCGTCGAGAAAACATTCAGATGTGAAGTTTGTGATAAAATGTTTAGACGTAGTTATATAAAGAGTCACATGAGGATACATACTGGAGATAAACCATTCAAATGTGAAATATGTGACAGGATGTTTGGACAGATTGGTTTGCTGAAGAACCACATAAGGACACATACAGGAGATAAACCATTCAGGTGTAAAGTTTGTGATAGTACATTTCAAAATGGTCGTCATTTGAAGAGACATACGAGGATACATACTGGAGAGAAATCATTCAGATGTGATGTTTGTGATAAAATGTTTGGAGATAGAAGTGATTTGGTGAAACACATGATGATACATAATGGAGATAAAGCATTCAGTTGCGAAATCTGTAATCAAATGTTTCGAGACAAATCTAACTTGAATTGCCACATGAGGACACATACTGGAGAGAAACCATTTATATGTAAAGTTTGTGACAAAATGTTTGCATTGAGTAGTACTTTGAAGAGACACACGAGGATACATAATGGAGATAAAACATTCAGATGTTAACTTTGTATTAAAAGTTTTCAATCAAGTAGCCATTTGAAGGACCACTAGAACATACATACTGGATATAAGCTGTACAAATGTGAACTTTGTAAGAAAATGTTTGGAAAGATTAGTACTTTCAAGGAACACATGTAACAATATATACTGGAGATAAGCCGTTGAAATGTAAACTTTGTGATAAAATATATCATGGACAACATAGTCATCTGATGATCCACACGAGGAGACATACTGAGGATAATCTGTTCAGTAGTGAAAAATGCTATAAAATATGGGTTACTTGAAAAACCGAAATGCACACCAAAATACATGTCTTTACAGTTTCTCTCTGTATATATCGGTTTCCACCCACAAATTATTATTTGTTTTTGTTTGATTTATGTGATTTTGAAACTAGTTAATTATTTTTGTCCTATTTATAGCACAATTCATGTAATGATGCCACTCGGTCGTACTTGATTCGACAGACCTGTCCATTCCAGAGATTACATTTGTTCCGGAACGATCAGTTGTTATCATACCACCTCTGTTCCAGAACGATTAACCTGTCCAATAAAATATGACCAATTGACACATGCTATACCTTGGAACAAGTAAATAATTCGTGTCAAAATCACATAAATCATATGTTATTTTGCCGTATATTATTAAAAAAAAATAAATAAAAAAATTGTGTGTGGAAACCGATATATACAGAGAGAACATGTAAATACATGTGTATTTCGGTTTTTCAGTGTATTTTGGTGTTTCTAGTAACCGATAAAATATTTAAAGAAAGGAATCATTTGAATTATTATTTTCAAAATGCTTATATGATACATACTGAAGTGTTTTGTTCCAGGTTTTAGCTCATTAGGTTTGTAAATGGTTTTAATTGCTTTCAGTTCAGTGTGTGTGTGTGTTATTTGGAGTTTTAATGTAGCTTTAACTCTGGGTGGTGTTTCCAGAGTACATGTGATGACAGATACTTGAGTTTTATAGTAAAAGTCACACGGTTCATGTAAACGCATTTACTTATATAAATCAAAAATCTAATTTTAGATTTAAAATTTAATCATAATATAGTTATAATAAAGTTTATTCAGTCATGTTTTTATATTGATCTGCACATTGATTGTCGTAAAAAGGAAATTCCATATGATAAATCTAGTGATTGCTATAGACTTTTAAAATGGCAGTTCGGCATTAGACTGGGTCAAGAAAATTTATATTTTAATGAACTGTTACTGTTGCAGGTGGAAGGTACGGTCTCATGAACAAGAAGTTGCACTTAGTTTCATGCATATCCTATATGGATGTTCAACTATGAATGGGATAGAGGAGTAATATATGCATATCCTATATGAATGTTCAACTATGAATGGGATAGAGGAGTAATATATGCATATCCTATATGGATGTTCAACTATGAATGGGATAGAGGAGTAATATATGCATATCCTATATGAATGTTCAACTATAAATGGGATAGAGGAGTAATATACAATAAGATTTATTCTAAACTTTTACATATGACATTTTTTCAAAATGATAATTTAGTATGATGTTAAATTTAATGAATATATATCTGAATTGACAGCCATGTTTCTAGTCTTTCAAATGCATGAAGGAAAATATTTGTGTGGGAAAAATAAGTATTATATAAGATTTAAAATTAAAGACTTGACTTAACCATAGAGAAGATATATATGAAGTTACATATTTGCCTCCAATTTATTGGACTTGATTGCCATTCTTCATTCATGCCAGTGTTTTCCTTCCTACATTATAGCACCATGAAACCAATTTAAACAAGATTACCCCACTTGTTTGATTGTGCCTAAAAATGAATTTTCTGTTAAAGATTTGTTGAGGAAATTTATACAATGATCTTCAATGGTATTTTGAGGGACAAGGTGTGAAATAAGGTGAATGAATGACCTTTAAAGGTGTGTGTGTATTCAAATTCTTCAAAATAACTCCTAGAGCTGCAAATAATGACAAATAGTTTATACATGAGCTTCATGTGTTGTAATGTAGGTTTTTACTTAGTAGGTTTGTAAATGTTTTTAGTTTTTTCAGTTCAATAGTTTCACTTGTAACATTCATCTGTTTCTTATCCATCTCAGCACCATTGCTGCTTAGCATGTGGATATGCTATATGATTTACTGAACAGTTATGTATATATATCCAGAATTTCTACAGTAAAATTGTGTAACCCCACTATAACATGGTTTACAGTCAAAACATACTGAAACTGTAAAGTACCCAAGTCAAAAACTATCTAGGTCAAGTATTACTCAATTTAAAACCTGACCTACATTCAGTTTAAATAATGACATAATTTTAGTATATTGTGTTTCATATGACAGAGACCAGCCTGCTCAGCAATGGAAATCAGCACATGCAATATAACTATCTTTTGTTCTAGCTCCAATGAAATAAGAAATTTAGATAAGAAGTATTGTTTTAATATATATATGTTGTGTTTTCCTGTGGAGAAATTCTACCAACTTATCTGAACTATGCTTGATGACTGCTTTGTGTGTTTTAAGCAGTACTCAAATGCACATGTTTGAAACTTTGATATAATTGTAATAATTGCATTATACAAGGCTCCATGCAGATAGGTGCAAGAGCACCTAATTCAAGAAAATTGCTGGCAAGTGCAGGCTTTTTAATGATAATTATCATCTCCAACAAACATTACATTAGATTTGGGTGGATTGCAGGTGTTTCATATTTCAAATTCAGCTAATCTGATTAACCTGTGTGTGTGTGTGATTTAGATTTTAACATAACGTTAAAGAAATTCAGTCCTATTGCTATGATGTCTGCACTGTGGCAATTTATAGCGATGTCTAGCACTGGGGCATCACACTGCAGAGATGTACATCATGTCCCACACAATCACATTATGCTGACACCAGATCAATGGCTCCTAACACTAACCTCTTAATGCTAAGTGCCAGGCAAGGCAGCTGCCAGTACAATTTTTATTAGCATTTTGTATGATTTGGTCAGGGTTCAAACCCATGACCTACCACATCTAAAGCAGACACTCTAACCACTTAGGCCTCTGGAGTGGTAGATGAAATTAATCTAAGAGTTTGTAGGAATACATGGGCCTTTCATACAACTAAATATTTTATATTACTCCTTAAAATCAATATTATTTAATGGAAAGAAGTAAAGTATTACTGATGATTGAAGTTGGTGTAACTGAACTACGCAATGAAAAATGGTACACAAAGGAAATAGAATACGTTTTTACTAGAGTTTGTTTCAGTTTGGTTACATTTTGTCTTTGGTATGTTTCAGTTTGGGTACATTTTGACCTGTTCCCCTACAACACAATATGTGGGTTTGACAAAATGTCATCATCTTAATGTAATGAATTGTGTTATAACCATCCAAGTCAGCCAAATGACAATGGTGCTCTCGAGTGTTATGCACATTTACTTTCATATTCAATGGATTTTCTTTGTTGTGTAAATTTATTTTCATTTTCAATGGCTTTTGAGTGTTGTGAACATTTACTGTCGTTTTCAATGGGTTTTCAGTGTTATGTACTTTTACTTTCATTTTCAATGGATTATCATCATATATATACTTTCTCGATGGCAAGTTTACATAATTTCGTTAATGCCAAATGCAAGGCTACCGATGAGTTGCATTCTTGCTAGACTGTACAACAGAAATCAAGCAATGCATAAAAAGTAAAATAAAACAGAGGTTCAAATATTGATTAAATAGAATGAATCATGGAATTATTGAAGGACATTCCAATGGGCTGAATCATGGAATTATTATAGGACATTCAAATCAGCTGAAATACAAGAAACAATGGATCATTAATAGGTTGATACACATGATGTCTTGATGACACAAATTCAGTTCAGTGTTTTGCTGCAGAATAAAATATTTCATTTTTATGAAATATTTTTTAATTGATATTATAATCTTTCTAAATTATTCAGATATATTTGATTGGATGATATCTACTGTTAATATTATGTTTTTGATGCTTAGATATTGCCTGCTATTAAGCTGTTTAAAATATATATATATATATATATATATATATATATATATATATATATATATATGCATGTATATACAGAGGTCTACATTCGTGGGTACTGGACTGAAAGTACTAATTGTGGCCTGATTCCAGAAAATATATTCTGCTACACTAAGAAGTGAGCACAATAATGAAAGCTAAAGTTGTTTATTTGATGTATTCTAATAAATAACCATATGTACATCTCTCTGTGCTACTACCGACAAGCTGCCAGTCAAAATTTTAGATCTTGCTGCCCAGCTTATTGCATCATGTTCTTTAGGTGTACAGTTACAAATGACCACATGTACATTTCTGGGTCTTTCTGCCTCTGAATTCAATCACTGTAAATATCAGCATATGTTCCCAACTATATGCCTGTCAAAATCTTAAAACCTACATGTATATCTCTGGGTCTAACGCACAACAGTCGCTCAAGACTGAGTACGGTGTATACTTCCACGCGTCTCATATTCTACGTGCCCGAGATAGAGGTGGGCAATACCATCGTTAAATAAGGATTGCCTTCTGTAGCCGCCGAAAAAGTGTTCCCGACGTGCAAGTTTCTTTACACCGATCCGCCTGTTTTATCTTTTTCCCCGGCTAGTTCCACCTCGAGATCCGATTCCGAGACTTCCAGAGAATATAATGGAGCACGTTCTATAGAAGCCGGTAGATCGTACAATAGTTTACCTCCTATGTAGGGGCCCCGAGCGGCCGAGTGGTCTAAAGCGCTCACCGTTACGGATCACTGCCATCTCACCTCTGTCTGCATGAGTTCGAGTCTCGGATTCGGCCAGTTTGGATATGTGAGAAAGCTTGCCAGTAGCTTCTCGAGGGTCGGTTGTTCTTTCCGGGGATATCCCGGGTTCTTCCTCCACCATTAATACTGGCCGCCATGTAACGCCTATCCTGTGCTGAAAAATGGCGTTAAACCCTACAACAACAACAACAACAACAACCTCCTATGTAAATGTTTTCGTTCATCTCCACTCATGTGAGCGATAATTTAGTCTGTGGCAGCAGAGTCACGTGCAATCACCATGGAGCGTTGGCATCCGGCAGAGTATAACTCACATCGACGATATTCTTGATAGTGTGTTAGCTCATACTGAGATCACGCTGCATGGAATCTCCAGTGCAATTTACTTTTTTATTTAGCTTCTCCTTGTTGGCAGCTATGCTGTCCTCAGCATCGGAGATGCCTGACCCGATGAGCATCCCAAAGAAATTGCATCAGTTACCATTGCGTGATCAGTTTCACGCTAAAGCCGCATCATGGCAAATACAGAACCTTGTCCGAGTTTAACGAGACACTGAATAAACATATTCATGCAACAACCCAGGATGACCAACATGGTCAAAGTGACCAACAGAGTCATCGGGGAAACACTTTTACTATCGCTGAGCCGGACGAGACTGAATCGGTGAACGTGGTTCGGACATGCACAAAATCCTCTTTTTTGACGACATTATAATAGACCGCTAGAATATGATGAATATATGCGAGTATTGTTCGATGATGTCAAACAAGCACTGCAGCAGCATATACTTGACGCACGCATACTAGGGCGTGCCCATATATACACCGAAGAAACTCGAGATGATTGTTTTGTTTTCAAGTCTTGGCAACCGGGACATCGACGAGATATCAGCTGAATCACAGCGAAGGAATTCAAAGACTGTTACGACTCAGCGACATCCGTATCCAAATACGATTTTATGACCTTTCATCGCAATGTAGAAAGTGTGCCAGAAAATACACAAGGGACTTCGACGTATTTGTTATGCCCCCGTCGGTATAACAGCATGTCCTTTCAGAAAAATCACCCGTAAACGTTAACGCGAGAACATCCTCAGAAATTTTGTCTAGGAACGGCAACGTTACGAAGATATGGTGGGTCAGTATGGTTTTCAGCGTGATGTTTCACACTAACTGTTCAAAAGTCTCTTAACCCAGATGGATGAAATCAAAAGAGAACGTGTCAAATAGAACCAGTTGCTGGATATGGTAAAGGCTACTCAGCAGTCCCAGACTCGCCATCGGGTAAAACATCACCGACTTCGCCACGGAAATTTCCAGGTTGATCACAGCCAGCGAACATATCACTGAGAACATCAACTTGGAACCCAATTATTCAACGCTGTTTACCAGAACCACGTTATCGGGTTCATATCGTTAAGAATTTATCATCTCCCACTCAATCGATTCCATCCTGGTTTTCAACACCGGCACGGTATTATCGGGCAATAGTGTGCACGAAGGAGATTTACAATTTAACATCATATGTCGCTCTCCCCGGTCAGATCTGCTCCCGACGTTATTTACTTCACAGCGATTAACGTGCTCCAGGATCGCTGATGCAGATTAGACGAAATCCTCTCATTTATTACCCCATCATGAAATCGTATGCAATATCGGAAATGAAAATGTGACTTAGTAATTAGTCCGAAAATGCCAAGTAGAACAACAATGACAGAATCGTGTATTACCTGTACGTGAGACGGTAGATGCTACCTACAACATGGCAAATGAACAGTGATGGATTAAAGTATAAAAGATAAGACGAACACGCACCGTGCAACAAAAAATAGTGGTTTGATTTTTTATCCATGTTGTTTGTTCGATACAATCATTATTGTTTGGCCTTTCTTTCAAAGCTGCGCCCATTTCTCTCAAAGTCTCTTAAGCTGGAGGGACCGGATCTGCAATCGCGGATGGAACCGCAGTGGAAGATAAAATTGCAAGTAAAATTCTGGCGACACCTACGCTGGATGCACCGCTGACGGAGACCTTGACGGCACAAGCAAAACACGCTGTCCAAAAAAACAGCAACCAAGCTTGGAGCATCATTTGCTCTCAGCATAAAGTGTAAGCAGATTTTACAGGATCTGGATAGAAAAGTATCTAGCTTCGATTTTAGAAACAAGAGAGTAGGATATGGCTTAAAATATTATGGCACCGGTGTGCCTTGCATTTTCGTATCACTGTGCGATATTTTTATCACACTGTCGTAATAGAGAAAACATGTACTCAACATTCACACCCGATTACCAGAGACTGAATGATGACATACTCATCAACACCTCGATGACGTAGTACCAGTACGTCGAATACCAGGACACGAACACCACCAACCTCAATGCGAGTACACATCGACAAATAGAGACGCATGACGAGGATGTGTACTTGCTTTCCAACAAAACTTTCCTGGAAGTCTGAGAAAAATGTAGCTTGACCTAGATGAAAATCATGCAACCAGTATTCATATCATGCTGCAGAACAAAGCATGTTCGTTGTTCAAGTCGGTACAGTACCAGCTGAACAATCAGACCGAGAAAGATATCAATGGCTACTTACCACAAGCCAGTACAGTCCTGAATTTGATATATTCAGCGATGATTACGTGAGATCGTGCGATATCAACAGGTGGTGCTTCAGAGACACAAAATTTGGGTTCTGCAGTGAGTACAGAATTTGCTGCCATGACTGACATGCTTCCAGTGACCGATATCGGCACGGCGTGCAAACCAGGAAGGAAATAAGCACGTGTTTGGTCGTCTGGGTTTATCTCGCATTCACGTCTGCATCAGTTCCAGGCAGTATCCAGAGCGATAACTTTAGTGTAATTATGCTGACGCCAAGGGAAATTCCTATTGCGCATGCATGGTGCTCGTGGAGGCCACGAATGAATACCAGGACGTGGACATGGGCACACAAGTATCACTGGATGATTTCGAAAGGATTGACCCAATTTTCATTTTGATGTGTACAAAGTCTCAAAGATTCTCTGGCCGATGTCGAAATCTGATGTACCATTGCATATCATGGTGTGGATTACATGTCACGCTCTGGTAAATTCGGACCGACTTGCTTAACAGAAATATGGGTGTGGTGGTCTGAAAGAAAAATGTCTAAACCATTTTGAAACCGTATGCCTAAACTACACCATGGTCGAAACCAAAAACGAGGTAGTAGAGCTAAAATTACCCTTTGCAACTATGTTGCCAAGGGCGACCCCATTGCCACCGCAATAGTTCCGTTCGTCAAAACATTTGCTTCAACATTGCTGAGCAGTGTATTATTTCCACTGGGTCTCGCTCCAAATTATGGAGTGGTTACTGGAGCTACACAAAAGTGGTGGGCAGAGGTATTTCACGTCGAAAACGCGCCACCATGACCTCCTCAAGCGGTTATTGTAGCATATGATCTTAACAAGAAACATTAAAGCATCTGTTGTAAAGAAAACGATATATTACACGCCAGTAGGATTAATGCTATCGTCAAAGAAAAAGAAAACCGTGGCTTTAGTAGCACGACCCAACAATAACTGTAACGATTAAGCTGATCTCAGCGAATTATCAGGTCCAGATCAGCTCATACTGACTCGTCGCCAGGCTGCCTCGATCCCTTAACAAGGCGCGACCAGAAAATGATTCGTTCTGAAATTGTCTGAGTCTCTGCTGCCTAAGCAAGGATGATTCCTTGCACCATTGTTAGCCGGTATTGTTGACATATTATTTCTGTCTCTGTTGGTCATCGGAAGAAGACTCCTGTTCCCTAGAACTACACTCGCAAAGTCATTTCCAACAAGGATATTTCACGGTCGCGAGAAAAAGGTGCGAACAGGGTCACCGTTGTTAAAATTTAACATCGATAGAGAGAGAGTTAGCACCGAGCGTCAAAAATTGTGGACGTCTTTTTTATAAGCATTAATTGCCAGATCAGAAAAGACAAGAGGAGAACTGCATTTGTAACCTGCAGAGTTATTACGATGGATCTGGAACTCACTTGGTCGCTGTGGTGAACTACCCAAGGTAAGGTGACGTCAAAAATTTAGATTATTTTGGATTACAAACTCCCGACGAGATGATCCGGTACCTATAAACGAGTTCAAGACAAAGCGGTGTCCCAGTTGAACATGGTTCCGTGTATAATTCGTTACATATTCATGATGTGGATGACAGCACGTGTGACTGGTACTACATCCGTTACATCCAGCAGTGGTACCATATAATGTCATCTGTGGTGTCATTTTTATCACTGACAAAATAACCTATTTTAGTGGATGTATTAGGTATAACACAATCATGAACCCGTGGTGTCTCAAGTGTAGAGCTAGAACAGGAAGCATAAATCCAGTTGAGGTGATGACCACAAATGGTACATATCACGCTCAAATCGTTCTGTGATATTTACTGGAACAAAAACTGTCGCAGATCGTGACAGACTGCGTGAAAATGTCTCCGGCAGATTCTCCATCCGATACATTGTCTCTGGAACCGATATCATCACTGTATGTGGCAACTGGGATTATCACGTCTGGTCATACACATAACCTTCCATGCATCACCTCATAAGTTAAAATGGCTCAGCTCGTTTTTGTCTGGTCCAAAATCCCAGTTTGCCTGTCAACGGTCCAAAACAACCATTTTTTTCGGTATAAAACGTGGTCCAGAACCCCCATAACGACTTAGGTCAACCGTAAATATATTAAATAGTTTAATTACATTTTGTTGTTTCGTCAGTTCACTTTCTTTCTATTCCACACTAAATTCCTTGTACGTGTACGTGAATGGCTAACATTTCAGTGTTCAAAAATTAACGATGTGTTTGTAATGCTCTGCGTTCTTCATTAAAACCATCTTTCAGATATAAATCACATGCGTGCCTTATATTGATTTAACCAGTGTGAATACAATTAGAAACTCAAAACCGAAAACAATCAGGTCTCACTAGTAGTGAAGTGGGATACATTACGTACAATGGAAATTAGCATTACAGAGACCCCTGGGTCAGATTACGTACAATGGAAATTTAACATGGCGAAAAATCGTGAGTCAGATTACGTACAAGGGGAATTAACATGGGAATAAATCGTGGGTCACTTTACGTACAAGGGGAATTTAACATGGGAATACATCGTGGGTCACTTTACGTACAAGGGGAATTTAACATGGGAATAAATCGTGGGTGGGATTTTTTTTTTTTTTAAATTTAAATTTAAATTTAAATTTAAATTTAAAAAAGGGGTAGGCAATTGAAAAGTCATTCTCTTTTCGAGAAATATGCGTGGCCCTGAAAAGGGCCTTTGGGTTTATGTTAATGTATCCATTAACATAAAGGGCACCGCATTGGTCTTCTTCTTGTCCTTAGGCTGCGTCTCACTGTTGGCCCGTAAATCAGCACTCTTTTGAGGCATCCTTGTCTTTCTACGTAGATCCTACGTATCCACAGACTGGTGTTTGTCCTGTAGACAACGGTCCACTTGGATCGGACATACATGAGCATGTCCGTTCTAAACATCATGGAAGACACAAGGGTGGATGATTCGACTGTGGTCCACATCTTGAAGCGACGAGAACAGGTGAATCAATGCAGTGAACTGCGCTTATTTATAGGTAGAGGTGGGATTGAAACGGATTGAGTTCATTCACCAATCCGAACACGCGTTACAAAATTCAGTCAGCCCGCATCCAATCCGAAGAGAGCAGTCTGTGACGTCAGTTGGTCTATATAGATTCGCTAGCGCTTGTGTTCAGTCAATCTATATATCAGTGATTCAACATGACGGAAATTCAGAAAACGATCCATTGGGGTGCACCAACAGGGGAGACTGCCCAAGGGAACCCGGACTTACTTTCAGAAGAGGTGAATTGGGATTTTGTGGATTTTCTTACCTCGCAAGAATTTGTTCCGGAACCTT
This sequence comes from Sinohyriopsis cumingii, assembly GCA_028554795.2. Taxonomy (NCBI): domain Eukaryota; kingdom Metazoa; phylum Mollusca; class Bivalvia; order Unionida; family Unionidae; genus Sinohyriopsis; species Sinohyriopsis cumingii. Next base: position 768,867 of record JAPYKE020000115.1, on the reverse strand, counting down.
CGTTACCTTCTTCATTACCGCAAGTGGAGAATTTTAGACAGAGACAGAAAGAAGAATTGGAGAAATTTATACAACGACAAAAGGAAGCGGAACAAGCTTTTCTCCTACAGCAACAGCAGCAAGAAGAAGAGGTAAGAAAAAAACAAGAAGAAGAAGTAGCAGCAAAGAAACAAGAGGGTGAAAATCAAACGGTCACGGTACTGTTGGACATTTTAGCGGAGTTAAGAAGTCTGAAACAAATGTATCAGACTTCTTTATTACGACCGAAGAGAATACGACCTTCCCGAGCTAAACACGTTAACCCTGTGACTAAGCCTACCGTACCATCCTTAGTGATTTCAACCCAATCATCATCATCAACATTACGCAGTCCAGAAGTAGGCCTCGGCCGTGGCAAAGGCTTAAGGCAGTTAAAGTTGATTAGTTAAACTTACCCCTACACCAAAATAATAAGGCCCTTTTCAGGGCCACCCACATTTCTCGAAAAGAAATACAATTTCAATTTGCCAATAACTCAAAAAAAACCCACCCATTTTACCCTTATAGTACGTGTCTTTTGTATGAGTGCGTGAGTGTAGCTTCTTATTTTAAAATCAAAACTCAAAGACACTTACCTTATATAATTAATTTATTCTTTTATCCATTGTTACAATCCAATTCACAATTCACAACATAACACTTTTAAAAAAAGTTCATTGACTTCTTCTTTCTCCTTGTTTAGTCTCTCTGCTTTTTAAATTTCTTCACCGTCTTTTCCTCATTTTCTTCCCTTCTTCTTTTCTTCTCCTGTTTCTTTGCCTCTTGTAAATAGAATTGTCTTCTTTCTTCCTCTTCTTCCTCTGAAGAATCCCTCTCTTCTTCCGAAGAATCCCTCTCTTCTTCTGAAGAATCCTTCTTTTCTTCTGACTCCTCTTGTTTCTTTTTTGGGCAATCTGGAGACCAATGTCCTTTTTCTTTACAATAATAACAGGTATCTTGACTTTTGTCTTTTTTAGTCCCTGTTTTTTTTTCTTTTTGACGGTCTGGACACTCTGAAGACCAATGCCCTTTCTTCTGACAGATATAGCAAGTATCTTGACTTTTACCTCGAAAGGAAGGAGAGTAGTCCGTGGGCTGGTCTGAAGAGAATTTTCTAATGACCCCTCGCAAAGCTCTGACGAAACGTTCGATTTGGTTAGTCTCTTCCATCGTTGTGCTCGGCTTGAGAGTGAAATGAATAGTGAAAGGACAAGACACACACCCTTTTATATACGCTGGTCTGCCATGACTATAAATTAGTCTATGGTGATTAAACTTGAGTCATTTGACGTTTTTCACTCAAGATGAAACGATCCTATTCATTTGAGAAGAAAGAAGAAGAAAGTAAGAGGCAGAAACGTGATCTATCGCCTCGTACCAGGGCTGAAATCTTGGCACAAATTCATGCCAGTGATTTTGAAGAGGACATGAGTGAACCAGAATTTGAAACCTCTAAACCAAGTTCACCGCCCTTAGTCAACCCTGAAAAATACTATTCCATTCGAGAGACGGAAAAGCGCTCCTCTAGAAAATTTAGAACCACCGCTTACAAATACACGGTGAAGTTTAAAGATTTCAAGGCTGAAGTGCCGTTAGAGAAAGCAGAAGTGTTCATCACTGGGGTGTGGGATTCTTTGCTCACTTCACTCAAGCGACAATGTCAACCCAAAGAAGACGATCGCTTGAGACTTTCCATACAACACGACGGTTTGAAATCCCCTGTTTGGATCGAGTTTAGCACCCCTGCAGAATTGACCGCTTCCAAAGTCATGGACAAGATTCAACACGTACAACAATCTAATGATCAGTTTGACATCACCGATGGTAAAGCCACACTGGACATGACCCACGTCTCTCCTCCTCAAGGGACTGGACGCAAAAAGATGTTATTGGTGGACGACCTTCGTAACACCAAAAAGAGTCTCGTCCGAATTCACAACCCTCATGACCAGATGTGTTTAGCCCGTGCCATCGTGGTGGGACGAACCTATGCCAACAAGAACGACACGGTAGAATGGAAAAGAACCTGGAACACTATTCAACGTTCCTATCGAGCCAAACAACGAAACGAAGCAGAAATCCTGTTGCAACAAGCTGGCCTGTCCAAAGACACACCCTGTGGCATTCCTGAGATGCAAAAATTGCAAGATGTCCTAGCTCCACGCTACACCTTGAAAGTGCACCCTCAAGAAATGCGCGGACCTCTGTTGTTTCGAGGTCAAGATTTTAAGGACGGAAAATACATTCATGTTTATTATCACGATGACCATTTTGATACCATTACCGCCATCACCTGATTCCTGGGATACGGTTATTACTGTGAGAAATGTGATTATGGTTATAACAATCGAGCGCAACACAAGCATTGTGGAATGAAATGCCCAGGATGTTTGGCCTCTCCACCCTGTCTGAGCGAAGAACCAGTGCCTTGTTCAACTTGTCTGCGCACGTTTGTCAGCCCTACCTGTTACCAACAACATTTTAAAGCACAAGGTTCACAGAAGAAATGTGCTTGTCAACTCCTGAGATTGTGCCCTACCTGTGGACAAGGCATACTTACCAATAATGCTAAGGCACACGTATGTCGAGGAAAGAAAAAATGTCACATTTGTCACCACATCGTGGACTTGGAACACCAATGCTACGTGCAAAAATACCAACCCCCACCAGAGAAAGAGGACGGTCACAAGAAGAAAGGCAATTTCATCTTTTTCGATTTCGAATGCATGCAAGAGACCGGTATTCACATTCCTAATTTCTGCGTGGCTCATCGAGCGTGCGAGAAGTGCATTCAAGAACCTATCTTCAGTCATTGCCCTCACTGCAGCAAGATTCCTGGAGGGCGTGAAAAAATCTTTCGAGGACCGAACACGTTAGCCGATTTCGCTCGATGGGTCTTAGACCCCATCGACAAGACGTGGAGCCAAGAGGACATCGAACGTTACGGAGATTGTCATCGTCATGCCACGGTGATGGCTCACAATTTCTCCGGATACGATGGATAGTTTCTTTTGAGATACTATACGGAACAAGGCACCGAACGTCCTAAAGTGACTTTGAACGGAGCCAAAATCATTTTCATGCAAGTGGGACAAGTGCAGTTTAAAGATTCGATGAGCTATTTGGCAATGCCTTTGAGTCGAATGCCTAAAACGTTTGGAATGACAGAAATGGCTAAAGGGTACTTTCCACACTTTTTCAATACGGAAGCCAATCAACACGCCGTTCTATCCCATTTACCTGAGGCTCACTATTACGACCCCGACAACATGCGTACCGAACAACGAGAAGCTTTCTACGCTTGGTACCAGGCTCACGCCTCGGACCCTTTCGACTTTCAGGAAGAAATGCTAAAGTATTGTCGTTCCGACGCGGACATTTTACGACGTTGCTGTGGAAAATTTCGAGAACTGTTCATGGAACACGGAGGGGTCGATCCTTTGAAAGAAGCTTGCACCATTGCGTGTTCCTTAGTGTATCGACAACGATTCATGCCTGAAAACACCGTGGCTGTCATCAGCCCTCAAACGACCCACTTTGTCAAACGTCAATACTCGGTCAAAGCCCTACGCTGGTTACATTACTTGTGCGACAAGGAAGACAAGTGGATTCAGCATGCCCGCAACGGAGGGGGTGAAAAGACCGTCGGAACGTATTCGGTCGATGGCTGGGACTTAGAAAACCCCAAGATCGTGTACGAGTTTAACGGTTGCTTATTTCACGGATGTCCCGTCTGTTACCCTGACCGTAGCACTAAAAATCAGTTTTTACAACGAACCATGGAAGACTTGTACCAGGACACATGTCAGCGGCGCTTAAAGTTGGAACAGCAAGGATACCAAGTGGTGAAAATGTGGGAACACGAGTACGATCACCGTATGAAAACCGATCCCGAGTTTAAACGCCTCGTGGAAAGTTACCAGTTCATGGACCCGCTGAACCAGAGGGATAGTTTGTACGGAGGAAGGACCAATGCCACCTGCTTGCTGTACCAAGCCGACGAAGAGAAAGGAGAAGAAATCAAATACTTGGACGTGTGTTCGCTGTATCCCTACGTGTGCAAATATTGTCGCTTTCCTGTAGGGCACCCGCAATTGCTGACGGAACACATTGACCTGAAAAACATTCGACAATACGAAGGCTTGATCAAGTGTAAAGTTTTGCCTCCCACGAACCTATACCATCCCGTCTTACCTCACCATTGTCAAGGCAAACTGATGTTTCCATTGTGCCGTACTTGTGCCGAAACGTGCAACCAAGATCAGCCTTGCCAACACACCCAGGAAGAACGTGACTTGACGGGAACCTGGGTCAGCGTAGAATTGTTCAAAGCTCTGGACATGGGATACCAACTGTTAGAAGTGTACGAAATTTGCCACTTTCCCAAGATACAACAATACCACAAGTGTGATCCCAGTCAGAAAGGCATTTTCGCTGATTACGTGGATGCCTTTTTGAAACTGAAACAAGAAGCCAGCGGCTATCCTTCCTGGTGTCACACTCCCGAAGACCAAATACAATTCAAAGAGAAATACCATGAACAAGAAGGCATCACTTTAGACCACATCGAGAAAAACGAAGGCAGGCGATCGTTTGCCAAAGTGATGTTAAATTGCTTGTGGGGTAAAATGGCACAATGACCGTGTTTACCCAGGACGGAATATTTGACAGAACCTTCCCGCTACTTCCAGATGATTCACGACAAAACCAAATAGAGAATTTGATCTTGGTCAATTACGAAGAAGATCTGGACTTTGTACAAGACGACCCTTTTGGAAATGTCATCATTGCGGCTTACGTGACAGCCCATGCTCGCTTAAAATTGTACGAAGCTTTAGAACTGTTAGGGGAACGCGTCCTGTACTTTGACACGGACAGTTGCATTTACATCCATCACCCGAGTCAACAGCACCCTGACATCGAAGGAGACCGTTTAGGAGCCTGGACAGACGAGCATCCCGACGACAAGATTCTAAGTATCGTCAGTGGCGGTCCCAAAAATTACGGCTACGAATACCGGGACAAACAAGGAGAAGTGCACACGACGTGCAAAGTGAAAGGACTGACTCTGAATTATCGTACCAGTCGAGTGGTCAACTTTGGGGTATTGAAAGAAGCCTTGCAATCGGGAGAGGATGGAAACTTTAAAGTGACCACCTATCAACCGAACAAGATTGTACGTTTACCGACTCACCACATCGTCAGTCGGCCCTTGGAAAAAGTCTATCAAATCGTGTACCAGAAGCGAGTGCGACTTCCCAATCATTTCACCTTACCGTATGGACACGTTGGTATAAAACATTGGTTGTAAGAGGATAGTCACACGCTAGAAGGATGACTTAACCACAGCAAGAATCGAGTGAGAAACCCAATGAGAACTCCAAGTTCAAACCCTACCATTTTCCAGTCTTCTTACCTGACTATTGTGATTGTGCCCGTCGATTGGACACGTTTCAGAAATGGCCTATGGATAGGGAAGGATTACCTTCTTTGCATGTTTTAGCTAGAACAGGATTTGTCTACTTGGGACCTGAGTCAGGATTGGGATACGAGGTACAGTGTTTCGCTTGCGGACTGAAGTTACGAATGGATCTATGTATCTATAAAGATTCAGCTATTCTGGAACATACTCGATGGTCTCCGCACTGCCCTTACCTTTCTATGGCCTTTCCGCCCATCACATTACGGTACAATGTTGACGGTACCTTAGAGACGGTACCTTCCAGAACAAGACATAAAAAACGTAAAAAAGGAAAGATGTACAAGCTGGAGACTGCATTGCGACTAGTATAAAAAGGGGGCTATGGTCAAGATCGATAGTTCATTGTGACTACCAAGACCGAGCGAACAAGATGAATATTTTCAGAGAAACACAGAACAAGTTGTTTAGAAAGGCACAATTCAAGTGTGAGGCTTCGGAAGTGGAATGCGATTGTGAGCCTTGCGATGGGTACGATGCTGTACGTTGTGACCTGAGCGATGCCGTAAAGCATCATGGGAACTTTGTTCTCACTGCCCCTATCATGGAAAGTGATGCTGTGGGTGTCAAACCTGAGGGATGCGAAAGTGATGCCGCTCGTCCTCTTGGACATTTTACTGGGTTTCGTTTTAAAGGGGAATGTTCACCTTCACGTCTACCCCCCTACGGATGTCATCCAGCCCTGAACAAACTCCTGCCCATGTCACTCAACCCTCATCGAAACGAACCTGTGAAAGACGAATATTCGTTCCCTGTGCGTTTGTCGGAATACTGCGACTTTGAAAATCGTCTTCAATCGTTCAAAGGAAAATGGCCTAAGTATCTGGGAGGACCGACCCCCGAAGAATTAGCCAGAGCCGGATTTTTCCATTTGGGCGAAGGAGATAAAGTCAAGTGCTTCAGTTGCGGTGTGTCACTTCACCACTGGGAACCGCAAGATTCGGCCTACGTAGAACATGCTCGATGGTCACCGAATTGTCATTACTTACCCTTAGTGGGACCGAGACATTGAAGTAACTTACCATAATCTGTTCATGGATACTTTACAAGAGAACATTCGTGCTTTGCCTGTGGAGTTGAGAGAACGCATTTACCGAGAGCTGGTCAAAATACAAGTGAAACGTAAAGAACAATTGCATCCGTTACGTCACCGGTGTTTGAACCACTGGTACCTGAAGGCTATACAAGGACTGATTCAATTGAAAGTGTTCCATTGGACAGACATTGATCAACGATCCCCTGGTTTTAAAAAGGAATGGTTTGGTATGGACGATTCTATCAACTACATCATTGTAAACTTACTGCATCGAATTCCAGAGGAAGAGTTAACGAATTACCAACATCTTGAACACAATGTCAACTTAGTGAAAGAGGAAACTTCTGAACGAATTGTAATGTGTAGATTAGTGCCTAAACGATTTAAATTCGACACTGAAGTAAAACCATGTTTGTGCAAAGAGTACATTTCTTGTGTCAGACCAAAGAGGATTTAGTATGACCTATTCATGGATACTTTGCTAGAGAACATTCGTGCTTTGCCTGTGGAGTTGAGAGAACGCATTTACCGAGAACTGATCAAAATACAAGTGAAACGTAAACTCAAAGTTATTCAACCGTTTTTAAATTATGCTCTGTTCCAAAGTACAGGAAGACTGATTATGAGTGGATATTACATCAGGCACAAAGTTAAACGAGGCTATTGGCCACCACCCAACGATTCCAAAAACAGTGTATATACTTATGGATACTTTACAAGAGAACATTTTGGGCTTGCCTGAGGAGTTGAGAGAAAGGATTTACCGAGAGCTGGTGAAAATACAAGTGAAACGTAAAGAACAATTGCATCCGTTACGTCACCAGATCTTTAACCACTGGTACCTGAATGGTATAAGAGGACTGATTCGTCAGAAATTTTTTCAGTGGTCAGACCTTGTTGAACACTTTCAGTTTGTGAATGATGATGAACTAGACGTTCGTAATTTTGGTTACTTCGAGATTCACTTACTGCAACGTATTGAGGAAGACGAGTTAAAGGATTACCAACATTTGTTACATGGAATCTGCTTAGAGAAAGACGAAACATCTAGACAAACTCTGACGTTTCAGTTACAGTATGTAACATTTAAATTCCCTACTGGAGAACGAACATGTTTAGTTAGAAATTACCTTTATTGCTTCCGAAACAAAGACACTATAAAATCAAGTTGCCATGCCACGGATTATGTCACATATCATTGAACAGATTCCGTGGAAGGAACTCAATGACCATACTCAAACCGTGGATCATTACCATCGATTATTCGAAGAACTGTATCCATTCAATTTGGGTCGACAAGTGGTGTGTGTCTTAGTGACTTGTTTTCTGGGATTTCGTTTACCAGCCGATTCTTTGTGGACTCTTTACGATCAGTACTTACCACCTCAATGGCCTTAAATGGTCACGAAAAACTCCTTTTGCTCAAAGCCTTGCGTTTTCATCTGGATACTTCTCGACCTCAACAGGAAAAAAAGATTCGTCAACTTTTAGCTACCCAAGACGTGTATGACGATGTGTGTGTAGCTTGTGACTTACATTCCCATTGGACAGATGTCCGTGCCTGGAAGGAATGGGGTTTTGAGGCTTGGACCCAAGAAGTGGCCCAGTATGCACGAGAGTTGTTCAAGGAAAAAAGTTACTTTTCAACCCGTGTTAGTGACGGTGCCAGAAGAACCCGTCACCCAGGACAGGCCTGAAAGACCCTTTCGGGAGGACACTTGTGTGATCTTACCCCCTACTATAGAACTGGTTAGAACATTACCCAAAACATGTTGTTGTACAGACACTTGTGTTTATTCCACGTTAATGGTTATCATGTGCCTTTTATTCTTGTACTTAAGCCTTTGGCTTTTATGTATTTTTGTCTTTCGTATTCATGTTTGAAAAAAAACATTCAATAAACGTGTTCTGAAAAAAATATATAAACTCTTGCCTTGTTTGTTTTCGTGTCACAAGTGACATTTCTCACACTATGGCTACCTCTGCTGTCTCTGCTCCCTCTTCCTCTACTGTCAAATTCATCGACGAACACTTAGATCGTGCCAGTTGGGAGGCTTTGTATCTTCGCCATCCCTTTAACATGCTCATTGCTGGACCTAGCGGTTCAGGCAAAACCGAATTCGTCAAACGTTTGATCGAACATAAACGTCATTTGATCGATCGGCCACCTCAACGGATCGTGTGGTGTTACAAAGAGTGGCAATCGGCGTACAGCCTCTTGCGAGAAAGTCAAGGCGATTCCATCGTGTTTGTGGAAGGCATTCCTAAAGAAGACGACGGCATCGTCTCTGACTCCCGTCAAACCCATTTGGTCATTTTCGACGACATGTTAGGAGAAGACGAAGAAGAAATTAAACTGTGGTTCCCGCGCAAAGGGCATCACCGTAATGCCAGTGTCGTTTACATCACCCAAAATTTGTTTCAACAAAGTAAAGCCCATCGCACCATCAGTCTCAATGCGCATTACGTGGTCTTGTTTAAAAGCCCTCGAGATAAATCGCAAGTGCAAGTCTTAGCCAAACAGTTAGGAACGCCTTGGCTGACTCAGGCGTACGACGATGCCACTCAAACTCCACACGCCTATTTACTCGTCGATTTGAAACCTACGACCCCCGAGGATTTGCGATTTCGTACCCACTTGTTTCACCACTGGTGCCAAGACGGAGGGCCTGTCCTGTACACGTCTCCGTCCTCGACTTCATTTCACGCCACATAAAAAAATCTATAAAAAACCTCAGACCCTTTTCGTCTGTCTCACACCCTTTGTGAACATGACGTCCCTTCAGTCGCATCTTCCCGTCAAATTGATTCGTGCCTTGTATGGCATCAGTCGAGAAAAAAATCCACAAACACGAGCTCGTGTCTTAGAAGCTAGTCTCAAAGAAGTCTTACGATGGTTCACGGTGACGGCACGTCAAATACTCCAAGGAATCATTCAGATTCCTCATCAAACCAAACGCTTTTTCGATCGAAACAAAGTCGCTTTGGTCCAACTGGCCGATCCCCGCATCGACACTCAAACCAAAAAACAAATCATTTTGAAACCTGGAGGGAGCGGTACTCTAGGAGGGGTCATCATTCGCTCTCTCTTAAGATGGGATCCTAATGCCCCCAATGTTATACCCCCAAAAAAAGTCCAACGAAGCCCCAAGAAGAAAAAGAAAAAGACCAGGTCCCCAAGGAGAACTTCTCCAGTGGCGGGACCCTCCTCTGATCAGACACCACCACCCCGGAAAAAGAAAAGAAGCCCCCAGAAAAAGAAACAGAGAAAAAGTCCACAGAAAAAGAAAAGCCCACAGAAGAAAACTAGTCGCAAGAGAGGCACTTCGGCCAGGACGCAACCTTACACTCGCAAACCACGATTTGCCACGGCAGTGACTGCGTCTCCGGCATCCTCACGTTCATCCACTTCTCCGTTGATGACACCAAGAACTGAAGAGTACATGGAGACGTTGATTACACCAAGAACTTCTCCGGTGATGACTCCAAAAAGAACTTCCCCAGTGGCAGGACCCTCCAATTTAGAGGCAGTGGCTGCTGCTCACAAAGTACCTTCTCCCAAAATCAAAGTCCAAGAAAGATCGGGCATGTTACAAAGTTTACTGGATTTGTCCAAGCAAGAACTGGCTCGATTTAGTCCGTTGCGTACCCCTGCACGACGTGTCATGCCTGTCCTCAAACTGACACGACGTAAAGACAATCAGTGGCGACGCGTTCCAGTATAAAAAAGGCCTGTGACCAAGTCGGGGGTATCAGTGTTTTTTGGTACTCCTGAAGACTCAAAGATGTCACCCTCCAGAAAACCCCAAGGAAAGAAAAGGAAAGGACTACCACCACGTTTAGTCAAACATGGGGACATGTTATCTATCCTGTCCAAAGCTTCTCCACCTCTACGAAAAAAACTCATTCAATCGGCCTCCAAAGAGGTCATCAATACCGTGTGTGAATGTTGTTTGAACGTCTTGAAAGCACGATCCCTTTGTCCAAACACCAGAAACAATGCTTAAGCAAACATCGTCACGTTCTTCGCCAAATGGTTCAAAAGAAAATTCCCATTCGTCAAAAGAAGAAGATGTTGGTCCAACGTGGAGGCATTTTGCCTCTCTTGTTAGGCCCCATACTGAAAGGAGTCTTGGGAACCATGTTGGGAGGACTGGTGGGAGCAAGATAAAAAGGCCCTCGGAAGTCCCAAGATCTCAGAATCGACCCCTGACAACCCCATGGAAGGATGAAAACTAGCTTTAGTACTTTACAAACGATGGATGGAATACCATCGGTGGCAAGAACAATGCACCCCGCATTTACCTCCCAATCCCAATTTGAGTGAGATGTCCCAGTTACAACACGAATTGCAGTCCTTGATGGGTCGCCAAGATTTGTCCGAAACAGAAAAATCGCAAAAGTACGGTCAACTCTTGCAACGACTGCAACTCTTTCACCAGAAAGCTTTAGACGAAACAGCTCTACCCCCTCTGAAAGATTTTAAGACCTTGATGAAAAGTCCAGCTCCATCATCACTACCACCACCACTACTACCATCCCCAGGGGTCACCAGAGATGCTACCCCAAGAAGACCTGAGGAAGAAGAGATGCGAGAAGTGTTTCAAACACCGTCAGCAGTTCCCATTTCGAGTAAGATTGCAGCATCCTTGTTGACCCCGTCCCCCACACCCCAACGAGAAGAAATGAAAGCTTGCTTTAAAAAGATGATGTCCACTCCTCCTTCGACAGAAGTGAAAAAGAAAGAAGGGAAACCAGAAGTGAAAAAAGAAAAGAAAACCAAAGCCATTCCATTGCCACCTCCACCACCACCACCACTACCTACTACTTCTACTCCCGTAGCCCATCGGACACGTAAATCCGTTTCTAAACCACCCTTTCGACCCACCCAAAGTAGCATCACCGAAGAGTGGGTGACATATTAACACACCAAAAAATGGAAAAAGTCTTAGCCAGCATTTACTACGATCCCTCCCATCCTGCAGGTCACGCAGGAGTTCAAAAATTGTATCGTGCTGCCAAAAGTCAACTGAAAAGTCTCCGTTTACCTCAAGTGCAACGATGGTTACAAGAACAAGCTACCTACACTTTACACAAACCCATTCGACGCAAGTTTGCCAGAAGTCGCACCCGAGTGGAAGGCATCGATCATCAATGGCAAGCCGATTTAGCCGATGTCTCTCATTTGGCCAGCTACAATCGTGGCTACAAATATTTGTTTTGTGTCATCGACGTCTTTTCCAAATTTGCCTGGGTCGTACCCTTGACTTCCAAATCGAGCAGCGAGTTAGTGCGAACTTTGCAACGGGTGTTGAAACAAAGCGGTCGTCACCCTCTTCGATGGCAAACGGACAAAGGTACCGAATTTCTGAACCAAGCTTTCCAAAAAGAATTAAAGAAACGTGACATTCATTTTTTTACCACCGAGAATCCCGAAACCAAAGCCAGCATCGTGGAACGTTTTCAACGCACATTGAAAGAACGCATGTGGAAATATTTTACGCATCACCACACTCTGAAGTACATCGACATCTTACCGCACCTGGTGCAAGCGTACAACCAATCTTACCATCAAAGCATCGGACGTGCCCCGCAAGAAGTGACTCCCGACAACGAAGTGTTGGTGTTTGAGCGCCTGTTTGGTACGTCCCCGACGAGGGCTGTCCCCAAGAAAAGTGGAGAGTTGGCCGTAGGAGATTGGGTGCGCATTGGCAAAACCAAACGCACTTTCGACAAAGGTTACTTACCTAACTGGACGACCGAATTGTTTCGCGTCACTGGACGAGTGCATGGCCGTCGTCCTACCGTCTATAAATTGGAAGACATGAACGGAGAAGTGCTCAAAGGAACGTTTTATTTGCCCGAGTTACAACGTGTGACCAAAAAAGAAGACGACGTGTACGACATCGAAAGCATTCTCGAACGCAGAACCCGTAAAGTGGGCAAACGACGTGTCAAAGAAGTGAAAGTACGTTGGAAAGGATATCCACCCAGTTTTGATTCTTGGATCGACGCTTCGCAAGTCATCGACTATAAAAAAAAGTGACCATCATGCCCTTTCACACAGCAGACGCAGCTACGTCGACCACTCCTCCTTCACCTAGTTGTTCTGTGCAAGATTTACAAAAACAACCTTTGTGGGTGTGGTGTGGAGAACGTGTGCCTAAAACGCAAATCGTCTTTTTCTGCCAAATCTTCGTGGTGTACTGTGTCATCGGGGCAGCCATCGCCAATTTGAGTTTGCAACAAGGAGACAAACAGTTGTGGACCATTTTATTGAGCAGTTGCATCGGTTACCTGCTTCCCAATCCCTCCCTGAAATTCTCTTCCAACGGGAACCTTGTGTCCAGTGCCAGTGCCAGTCACCACTCCAACAACAACCACAACCAAAACCCCATTTTGGGCGGAGACACGCCTCTAACGTCCAGTAACCCCTCGGACAGCCACAGAACTCTGGAATTATGAGTCACCAAAACCAATTTTACTTAACCTTACCCAGTGACAGTTCCATGGAGGTGTTTCCCCACAACACGTTGTGCTATTACACGGCCAAATTACCTCAGGCCATCCCCTTAGATCACGAAGCCCATTGGGAAGTGGCTTTAGTAGAAATGATTCACCCGACCCAAGTCCTCAATGTCCTTCCCAATCAAAATTTTTTTGATGTGGAAGTTCATGACGAGCAATTGCAACAGGAATTGGATAAGAATGTCAAATATGACAAGAAAACTCGTACACAAAATTACACCACCTATCACTTGTTCATTCCCCCAGGCTATTATTTTAGTGGTCAACATTTGGTCAACACCATAGCCACCAGGTTTAATGGCGTGTTTCTTAGAGCTTTGGAGCATGTCAACAAAAGTGTCACCATGGAGTACCACAAAGCAGCTCGTCGCTTCTCGATGAAATTTGAACGCAGTAAAATCATGTCCATCTTATTTTGTCCTGAATTGTTTGACATGTTGGGCGGAGACATGAACATGAGAATGGCCATGATGAAGAAAAACGAATTACCCATCGTTTACGACAACGAGTCTTTTAGCAAGTTATTTCGTACCCCAGTAGAACTGAATCAAGGACTGAATTTGATGTTCGTGTATTCCGATGTGGTGGAGTATGACGTGGTGGGACACACCTCCGTGCCGTTACTGCGTGTCATTCCTTTCAAAGTGGATTCTGCCACGAACGCTGACGAGGAAGGTGGAAACACTTACCACGTCCACCGCGAATTTGTCCATCCTCACTATTTGCCCGTCAGCAAGTCGTATTTGGACACGGTCAACATTACTATAAAAGGAGATTTGGGACAAAATATTCCATTCACCAAAGGAAAAGTCACGGTGAAACTCCATTTTCGAAAACGGTTTTCTCACGACTCTTAAGTCATGTATCCAGTGTACCAAGGGGTTGCTCGACAGCGATGACACGGTTTAGGAGATATGTTAAAATCGGTTTTTCGTTCGGTGGCCCTGGTATTGAAACCGATGGTGACACGCGGATTGCACGCCTTGAAAGATGCGGCACTGACGCAAGGCAAAGAATTTCTCCAAAATGTCATCATCGACAAACAAAACCCTAAAGAAGCCTTCATGAGGGCTGGCAAAAATGTCTTGCTGCAAACGGGTAAAGACATTTTCGGCCGACGAGAAACACCTATACATGCCCTGCACGCTACCGAATCAGGCATTCAGCAAGGACAAGGCAGAAAGAGACGACGAAGAAAACACCCTTTCACCAGACTTCAGGCTAGAAAGGCCAAGAAAAGAAGAACCGTTCGAGACTTAGACGTTTTCAATTATTGAGACACATAAAAAAATGATGCACCGAGAGTCATGTGCTTGTTCCAAGTCGGAACTGGATATGTTTGCCATGCCCCCCACCATGATGACGATGCAAGAATCCCAGTGGGTGGAATTTCATCCCGTCTCCTCATTGACCGATTCCACTCCCATCGAGTTTGAAATCAAAGGACAGCCCGAAGATTACATCGATCTGAATATCAGTTACCTATACTTGAAAGTGAAAGTGATCGAACCACCCAACGCTAACATAGACGCTGATGAAGCAGTAGCTCCCGTCAATAATTTCATGCATTCCTTGTTCAGCGAAGTGGACTTGTACTTGAATGACAAACTGGTCAGCAGCAGCATGGATACTTACCCTTATCGAGCCTACCTGGAAAATCTCTTGACGTACGGAAAAGAAGCCAAGAACACTCATCTGGATGCTTGCGTGGTATGGAAACCTGACCAAGCGAATAAGTTCAACGGCATTACACTTGCTGGGGATGCTTCAAATCCAACGGGATTTGTAGAACGACAAAAGAAAATTGCTGGAAGTCGTAGTTTAGAACTAACGGATCGCTTGCATTTGGACATGTGGTTACAAGAAAAGTATTTGCTGAACGGGGTGGATATCCGCCTGAGACTGAATCGAAGCAGTGCCGCTTTCCATTTGATGGCTGCTGCTGATGCCACTTACAAAACCAAAATCGAAGGAGCCAGACTCTACGTGCGACGTGTGGAAGTGTTGCCTAAAGTAGGTAACGACATCAGTCAGACGTTGAGCAGAACGACCGCCAAGTATCCAATACGTCGCGTGGAAGTGAAAACCTTCACCATTCCTGCTGGACAGCGATCCATGATCGAAGATCATCTGTTCCAAGGACAGTTACCCAAGCGTTTGATAGTTGGTATCGTCAAGAATTCAGCTTTCAATGCAGCCTACAATGAAAATCCTTTCTACTTTAATCATTACAATGTGTCCAAGATTGAAGTCAGTCGCGATGGCAAGACCTTGTGTACCCGACCCTTTGAGCCTAACTTTGGTGCCGCAAAGAATTATTTGAGATCGTACTTGTCCCTGTACGAAGCTACCGGACAGTTAGGAACCAACACCAGTCACGGCATTACATACGACGATTATGCAGGAGGCTATGCTTTGTGGGCTTTCGATTTCACTCCAGACCAAGGCAGCGACGAGGGACATTTCCACCCTATAAAATCCGGCCAAATTCGTGTGGAAATTCAGTTTGCTAGTCCACTGGAAGCAGGGAAAACAGTGAACGTCATCCTGTATACAGAATTCGATAATACCATAGAAATCAACAGTTTGAGAGAAGTCATTCTAGATTACTAGAAGTCATGGAAGACTGTTATCCCTCTTTACCTAGTGGAGAAACATTGGACATGAAATGTGAGAAGACTGTGGAAGAAGAAGAAGTGATCATGATGAAGTCGAAATGGCCAGAACAAGAAGCCCATTTAGTCTGCTGTTTTGCCAAACACTTGGTCGAAAAAATGACGAAATTGATCAAGAAAAATTGCTATGGATGTCAAAACGATCATCCCAGTCAAATTCAACACGATAAATGCCTGATGTTGAGTCAAGAAGAAAAATTGGACGAGTACCTGGACGAAGCTTGGAGTCTCATCTCGGACAAAGACGTGTTGCACCAGTGGTATAAAGACTTGCGTGAACATTCTTGTCCACCATTAACCACTCAAGAGATCCATCGTATCGAAGCTCTCCTAAATCAAAGTGAGGAGACGAAACGAAGAAACGGTTATTTGTCAGACATTTTCAAGCAAAAAGTCAGGATCGAATTGACAACGTATTATTACCTGTGAAGAAGAAGAAAAAAACAAAAAATGGATACCTGGGAACTTTATTACCTTTTGAACCACAGTTCGTATACGGCTTCTTGGAATCCTGTCGTCTGTGCTAAAGATGAACTCCCTCATCGCAAACCTAAAGACCATCAAGCTTACGTGATCAACACGGACGACAGTCATCTCCCAGGAACCCACTGGGTAGCCGTTTACTTTCCTCAAGAAGGATGTGTGGAATATTTCGATTCGTACGGATTGCCCCCTTTGGAAGACGATATCATTGACTTTATGAGAAGAAATGCTCAGACCACCCGATTCAATAATGTGAAATTACAAGGCACAGATTCCTTGGTGTGTGGACAGTACTGTGTGTATTTTCTGCATCATCGCAGCCTGGGCTATTCCTTAGAACATTTAGTGACTCATTTTGATCCTCGTTCTTCTTCTAGAAACGATGTGAAAGTAGATCGACGGTTTTGTGACCATTATGCTTATCTTTTGTCTCAAGCTAGGAAACGTAGTGTCCATCAATGGCCTAATGATTTCCAACAGTGGAAATCACAATTTCATTCACAACGTTGTCAGCCCTGCTTAAAGTAGATTGTGAATTGAAAAAAATGTTTGAGATTTGAAAGAATTGTTTGATGTTATAGTGTTGGGTTATTGTTAAACATGTTAGAGTTGTTGTTGTTTAGTGTTAAGTGATTTTTGAATAAAAAATGTTGTGTTTTGAAAAAAAATGCCTTTGTCTTTTGTTTAGCTATAAGAATGTTTGATTGATGCTCTTTAATTTCTTACTATCCCTCTCATGACACTCACTGAACGTTGCGGCTCGAAATCCGTGTGGGGGATGTTTTCCTTCACGTCCGCACTTTGACTTTAAGAACCGGGGTTGTTTCCAGTCTAACCATCCATTGTCGACTCATCCTCCTACGAAGATGTGCTCCAAACTAGCTAAGCTCAACGAAGCTTACGTGAATTTGCATAGGGTCAGACACAGTCTGATACCGAAGCCAGAAGAAATAGAGAATGTGAGAATGTTAAAAGTCACTGAAGACCTGATAGAAGAGCTCTTCAGAGAAGAAGTGAACAGGGAGAAAGAAGAATGGACAGAGAAGTACAGACTTCAGAGACAGCAGCAACAGCAGCAACAATAACAACAGCAGCAGCAGCAACCTGAACCTGACAGAGGCTTTGTCGATTGTCGTATCGACACCAAAGAGTTCTTCTTCTCTTTCCGAAGAAGCAGACCTATCGCCAGAAAGTCTATTCTAAGAGGACATCGCATTCTTAGAAACTAAAAAAGATTGCCATAGCAAACAAAAAAAACAAAAAAAACAGCCCTTTTCAGGGCTACCCCAATACTCTAGAAAAGAAATAACGATCCATTTGCCAATGTGTGTAGGTAGAGTAGTGTGAAAATAAACACTAACTCTTTTTAAAAAAAAATGTGAGGGTATGTGTTTGTGTATAGGATTGTGTGTTTGTAAGTGCTCAAGTAAGTTGGTGAGGATAGTAGATTAAAATAATGTCTTTTTTGGTGTTTGAGGTGTAGATTTGGGGTTAGATTGGATTGCTTTGCGTATGTAAATAGTCTATTGAAGTGATTGATGAAAAATTTTTAAAAGAGTGATGGGTAGCATAAAAAAGTGAGTGAGTGTTTCTTTTAGGTCCGCGCGTTGTTGTTTTTGGTCATGATCTAGGTAAGATCAATTTTATGTTTTTTAGGGGGATGTTTTCCTTCACGTCCGCGCTTTCACTATAAATTGAAACTCGTTCGGCAGTCTAGCTACCCTTGTTGATTGATCAACAGTAAAAAATGAGCAGCAGACTGACTAAATTGATGGAACTTCAGATGCATCTGGAGTATGCCAGATACCTACTGAACGAGCTAACGGCGGAGGCCCTTGTGGAAGAAGTGAGAATAGAACAGGAGGAGGAGGAGAGAAAAATGAAAGAAAAGAATGAAAGAAAGAGAGAGATCAGGTGTCACCCTATGATGAACCCTGTGTGCAAGGTGACACCTGAGGCAAGGACATCTCGCCAGCCTGTAGCTGAACCACAATCACAACGAAGACAAAGACAAAGAAGACAGAGGGAAGAAGAAGTGTTCACTATTCCGCAAACGGAGGAGTGGGATCGTGAAGCCACTCACCCCCCGTCTGCTCTTCAAACGAGTCATGTGAATTGGACTAATGATTGGAGTAGACGTTGTGTCTGTGGTGCCAGACCCGGAAGGTGCCACCATTAACCAGGGGCCTCTGAAGTTAAAAACAAACAGCCCTTTTCAGGGCTACCCCAATACTCTAGAAAAGAAATAACCATCAATTTGCCAATGTGTGTAGGTAGAGTAGTGTGAATATAAACACTGACTCTTCTTTTCATAGTGTGATGGTATGTGTTTGTGTGTTTGTGTTTGTAAATGCTCAAGTAAGTTTGTGTGAATAGTATATTATGGGTTTCTTTATTGTTTCTTAGCGTATGTGGAGAGTATAGTTTGGGTTATATTATATGAAATGAGAAAAGTGGGGGATATTTTCCTTCACGTCCGCGCGTTATTTGGTCATGATCTAGGTAAGATCAATTTTGTTTTAGGGGGATGTTTTCCTTTACGTCCGCACTTTAAGTATAAGAAGCCACAACGTTCTTCGTTCGCACCATTCTAAGGAATAAAGGAAAGAAAATGGTAGCTGTAACAGAATTGTTTAACCAGTTAAAGGACATTTGGTATTGGATGGTGGATGAAGCTTATGCAGTGGAAAGGATTGAACGTGAATGGAAGTATGAAGTAACCAGGGATTTTGTAAGAAGGCAAGTGACAAACCTAAAATCAGCCATGGATCTGGTGGCAGAGATGATAGAAGAAGAAGTAAAAAGACTAAGAGGCTTTATAGATCCAGAGTATGTAAAGATTGGCCACTTGAAAGAAGCGATGGATAATGTGCTAGAAGTAAGGTGTTTTTTGGAAGAAGTAATGGAATGGACAGAGTGGTCCTTTGTCAGAAAAGGCCTGGACCAGATTAAGAAATCGGAACAACTTATGAGAAAATTGATGGAGGAAGAGGTCATGAAGATCAAAGACAAGTGGAGTAAAGAAAGAAAGGAGAAAGAAAACTTAAAGAAAAAAGACGCATTTGAAAAACTCAACAACAATTGGATAAAGATACAAGAGAAGTTCAGGGCTATGGGGCACCCAGACTGGTTACCAGAAAAACAAAAGAGGAAGAACAAAGGAATTTTGGGAAAGATTAGGGGGTGGATGAGGAAATGGAGGAAATAAAAGAAGAAGCAGAAGAAACCCAAAGGCCCTTTTCAGGGCCACGCATATTTCTCGAAAAGAGAATGACTTTTCAATTGCCTACCCCTTTTTTAAATTTAAATTTAAATTTAAATTTAAAAAAAAAAAAAAATCCCACCCACGATTTATTCCCATGTTAAATTCCCCTTGTACGTAAAGTGACCCACGATTTATTCCCATGTTAAATTCCCCTTGTACGTAAAGTGACCCACGATTTATTCCCATGTTAATTCCCCTTGTACGTAATCTGACCCACGATTTTTCGCCATGTTAAATTTCCATTGTACGTAATCTGACCCAGGGGTCTCTGTAATGCTAATTTCCATTGTACGTAATGTATCCCACTTCACTACTCTCACTGGATAGTTTCGCATTTTGTCACCTAATTTTGAAAGCAGAAGGCACGAACCTAATTATATAAGCCAAGCATTTGTAAATTTACAAAGACGCTAAATCTGTATCATCGTTTACAGTTACTTTGAATTCGGCTAAAAATGGATTGGCTTGTTTGGTGACTGCCTGTCACAGTTAGATAGCATTAGATATCAAATGCGTAAATTGGGATGCAAATGTACAGCCGACTTGGCTTAAATATTTACGTATGTCTGCTACAGAGGCAATTATTATAAAAATCGAGATGGTTGAGGGGTGATGAAAAGTACGCTAATAGCACTAGTGAACTTTATTCATGCGTCGGCACATACTGATTCTTCTAGCCGACTTGTCACAGATAAAGATTAAAATTAGCTCTTTGATGTCAAAAGTAAATACAAAAAGAGGGTTAGGTGTCAGTGTTGTTGATTCAGTATAAAAGCCACCAGTTGTATATGGAATGAACCTGATTGTCTCAGTCAAAATCTCACAAGTATCCTTGCTACAAAATCGTTGGTTAGATTTTATTTGTTTCATTATTCTCATTTTTCTGCAATAGATCATTGACGGATGAAAATTCACCAGACAAACTGTCCATTGAGACCTCAACTTATAAATATGCAAATGTAATTGTGAATTGCAAAAAAAAAACAAAAAAAAAAAAAAAAAACACAGAACTATATTTTTGTAGTACATACATTCGGCTGAGATGTGAGTTCATTCACTCGGTCAAGGAACAATGAACTCCGTATACTAGGCAAATATGTGCGTTTGTATGCGACATTATATATATATATATATATATATATATATATATATATATATATATGTGTGTGTGTGTGTGTGTGTGTGTGTGTGTGTGTGGGTTGACCATTTACAAAGGAATGTGACTGTTCTCACTGTTAATCAAACCCGCAAAGATGGCATAATGATTAATGTTTAACTAATTAGCTAGCAAGTAACATGCTTGGATTAAATATTTCTTATGCAATAACAACAGATGTGACAAACCCATACAAGATCATCAAATATACAAATTTGGGTCCGAAAGGAACAGTATTGGCTAATGTTCAATAACAACTGTTACGTGGCCATACAAGACCAAGGTCAAGGCTGGCTTTGATATTTTGTTTAAACATTTCTTGTTCAATAACATTATGTTTTACGGGGCCATACGATAACAAGAGTAAGGCCGACTTTGTTGTGTGCCGACGGCCGAATCTATAATTGTCCGACTTTGTTCTAGTCCGACTCCGTAATGGACGACTCCAGTTATGGGCCGATAACTCCTGGTACCAAAAAAACCCTATCTTATTAGATAATTAGACAAAGAAGGAATTTTACTGGTTTTGCCAATATCAGCTAAAAATAAACGTTTATTTTGGGGGATTTTTTGTTTCCGTTTAATTGTATAGGTGCATCCTAGGTAGCCAAGGGTGTACTGTGGCAATTTTTGTTAGGGGTGGTCTCTGAGCAGTTTTGAAGTTTGTAATCTTGGAGTGTCTTGTCGGGTTTTCGAGGGGCAGATTCAATTTATAGCTGGAGATTGTGATAAAATGTTTCGCGGAAGTAATATTTTGAAGAGCCACATGAGCGAAAACACTGAAGTTAAATCATTCAGATGTGAAGTTTGTGATAAAATGTTTCTATCTGGTAGTAATGTGAAGGTCCACATGAGAATACATACTGGAGATAAACCATACCAATGTAAAGTTTGTGACAAAATATTTGGATATAGTAATAGTTTGAAGAGT
This sequence comes from Sinohyriopsis cumingii, assembly GCA_028554795.2. NCBI lineage: Eukaryota > Metazoa > Mollusca > Bivalvia > Unionida > Unionidae > Sinohyriopsis > Sinohyriopsis cumingii. Next base: position 747,296 of record JAPYKE020000115.1, on the reverse strand, counting down.
CACATGACGATACATACCGGAGATAAAGCATTCAGATGTGAAATTTGTGATAAGAGGTTTAGTCAAAGTGGCCAATTCAAGACTCACATGAGGATACATACTGGAGAGAAACCATTCAAATGTGAAGTTTGCGATATACTATTTCGACAAAGTGGTCATTTGAAAAGACATATGAAGAAACATACTGGAGAGAAATCATTCAGATGCGAAGTTTGTGATAAAATGTTTCGATATAGTAGTAATTTGAAGAGTCACATGACGATACATACTGGAGATAAGCCATTCAAATGTGAAGTTTGTGATAAAATGTTTAGGCGTAGAAGTGATGTAAATAGTCACACGAGGATACATATTCGAGATAAACCATTCAAATGTGAAATATGTAATAGAATGTTTGGGCATATTAGTATGGTAAGGGTCCATATGAGGATACACACAAGAGATAAACCATTCAAATGTGATATATGTGACAGAATGTTTGGACAAATTGGTTTGCTGAATGACCACATAAGGACACATACAGGAGATAAACCATTCAAGTGTAATGTTTGTGATAGAGTGTTTCAAAAAAGTAGTTATTTGAAGAGACATTTGAGGGTACATACCGGAGACAAATCATTGAGATGTGATGTTCGTAATAAATTGTTTGGACATAGAAATGATTTGGTGACACACATGAGGATACATAATGGAGATAAAGCATTCAGTTGTGAAATTTGTAATCAAATGTTTCGACGGAAATCTAATTTGAATTGTCACATGAGGATACATACTGGAGAGAAACCATTTATATGTAAAGTTTGTGACAAAATGTTTGCATTGAGTAGTAATTTGAACAGACACATGAAGATGCATACTGGAGATAAAACATTAAAATGTTAACTTTGTGTTAAAAGGTTTCAATCAAGTAGCCATTTGAAGGACCACTAGAACATACATACTGGATATAAGCTATACAAATGTTGAACTTTGTAAGAAAATGTTTGGAAAGAATAGTAGTTTCAAGGAACACATAACGATAAACCATTGAAATGTGAACTTTGTGATAAAATGTATCAAAGACAGCAAAGTCATTTGAAGAGCCACACAAGGAGACATACTGGCAACAAACTGTTCAAATGTGTAGTTTGTCATAAAATATTTAGAGAAAGTTCTTATTTGAAGAACCAGATGAGAATTCATACTGGAGATATATAAACATACTCAAAATTTGAGGGTTTTAAATAAAATGTTTAGGTTGATTTATACTTTTAAGGGACAAATTGTTATATATACCTCAAAGAAAAGCCATTGAAATGTGAAATTGGTGCCAACATGTTTGTGACAAACTCCTTTTAAGAGAACGAAGCATACTAGTGATAAACCATGCAGATGTTAAGTTTATGATAGAATGTTGACATGCAGAGATGACACACAAACACAAACTGGATACTGACCATTCAGACATGAAGTTTGTAGTAATAAAATGTTTGTAGTAGGTAGAGCTGTAGAGTTACGAGATGATGGCTGTAAAGAAGGCATTCAGATCTTCTGACCCAGTAGTATTTTCAAAATACTTATATGATACATATTGAAGTGTAGTGTTTTAGGTTTTAGCTCAGTAGGTTTGCAAATGGTTTTAATTCCTTTCAGTTCAGTATTTTTACTTGTAGCATTCATCTGTTTCTTAACCATCTTAGCACCATTGCTACATGTACTTAGTATATGCATATACCGCATGATTTACTAAATAATTATATATATATATATATATATATATATATATATATATATATATATATATATATATATATTAATTTCCAGAATTTGTACAGTAGAATTGTGTAGCCCCACTGTAACATGGTTTACAGTCAAAACATACCCAAACTGTAATGTACCCAAGTCAGAAAGTATCAAGGTCAAGTGTTACTCAGTTTAAAACATGACTCAACTCGCTTTAAATAATGACATAATTTTAGTGTATTGTGTTTCAAATGACAGCGATCAGCTTACTCAGCAATGGAAATCAGCAGAGGCAATATAACTATCTTATGTTCTAGCTCCAACGCAAATTAAGAAATTTAGATAAGAAGTATTGTTTGAATATATTTATGTTGTGTTTTCCTGTAGAGAAACGATCTGAACCATGCTTGGTGACTGATTTATGTATTTTAACCAGTACCCAAATGCACATTTTTAATATTTTGCAGTAGAAACTGAAATGTATACATCTGATAACTAAAGGCTCTTGTGACTTTACAGTTAAAAATTAAAACACAAAGATAATTTCCATTGTATATATTTTGGCATTGCATTCCATTTTTCTATTTGACTTTTTATTTTATTTCTATTGTGTTCCAATTTTTCCATTTGTGTATTTATGTCATACTAGCTTCAATCATGAGTAATACTCAGTTATGTATGACTCGGCCGGGGTTTCAACCCAGAACCTCACTCATCCACGGCAGACAGTCTAACCATTTAGGACGCCAGAGTGGTTGATCTGATCAGTCTAAACATTTGTAGGAATACATGGAATTTAATGCAGCTTAATATTTTTTATTGCTCCTTAAATTCATTATTATTTAATGGAAAGAAGTAAAGTACTACTGATGATTCAGGCTGGTGTAACTAAACTAGGCAATAAAAAATGAAGTGCCAGAGGCGTAGCTGGGGGGGGGGGGGGGCAGGGGGATACATATGTCCCCGGGCGCCAAGGTACAGGGGCGCCAAAATGAGGCTTACAGCGTTACATTATAATAAGTAAACAAGGGTAATATTCAAAAATGTGATTAAACGGGGAGGGGGCTGGGGCACCAATTTTATAGTTCATCCCCGGGCACAAAATATCATAGCTACGCCTCTGTGAAGTGCAAAAGAAATGAAATAAAATATGTTTTGAATTGGCAGGGCTTCCATTAAATTGATATTTTATGGAGTCCCGAGGAACCCCACATTTGATTTTGATAGGGTCTTTAATAGATGTTAAAGGGTCCCAGAGAGAGAGAGAGAGGTCTCACTAGAATTTTGGTGAAAATAGGAGTTCGACCAGCAGAAGTTGCAGTCTTCTTTCACAAGCATGTTGGGCATATATGAAGTGGATAAATATTGATTACAATGCCAGGAATAAAGAGACAAAAATCCTTGTTAGTTTTACTTATTTGTAATTCTATAAATATTCATGTATTCAAATTGATATTCTGTCAGCTGACTTGGGAACACACTACACAAGGCCCTTATTTAGACAGTAATATGTCATGCCATCCGAAACAAAAATATTGGGCAAGTTGTCTCAGTTACAGAATTGGATGATCGTGGAATTAATTTTAAAGCTTACAATGAGCATTCATGTGCTCAATCCCCCGGGTGCTGTATTTCATAACTCTCATATTCTTCTGAAACTTTTAAAGTTTGTAAAAAGGTGTTGATTTGTCTTTTTTCTGATCTGACGTTTGCAAAGATCATTCTACTATAATATTTTTCATCGTATACCATCCACAAGTCACACCATAAAGCGTCTTGCATATAATCTTGTGCCATTTTCTATAAAACCATAGGGTGGTCCACTACTGAAATTTTTATGAATATAATGAATCTGCGAGGCTAAGTTCAAATTGATGACACCTGTCTGTTTTCTTGGAAATAAAATGGGTCAAGTACAGTTGCTATAAATAGACAACAAGGACCATTCTTACCCAGCATGGATATTTTGAAAGCAGATTCTCAGATTTATACTACTGGACTTAAAGAGATGACACTAACAAACTTAAAAATCACAGCCATTACACAAATTTATACTACTGGACCTAAAGAGATGACACTAACAAACTTAAATATCACAGCCATTGCACAACTTTATACTACTGGACCTAAAGAGATGACACTAACAAACTTAAATATCACAGCCATTGCACAAATTTATACTACTGGACCTAAAGAGATGACACTAACAAACTTAAAAATCACAGCCATTGCACAACTTTATACTACTGGACCTAAAGAGATGACACTAACAAACTTAAAAATCACAGCCATTACACAAATTTATACTACTGGACCTAAAGAGATGACACTAACAAACTTAAAAATCACAGCCATTGCACAACTTTATACTACTGGACCTAAAGAGATGACACTAACAAACTTAAAAATCACAGCCATTACACAAATTTATACTACTGGACCTAAAGAGATGACACTAACAAACTTAAAAATCACAGCCATTACACAAATTTATACTACTGGACCTAAAGAGATGACACTAACAAACTTAAAAATCACAGCCATTGCACAACTTTATACTACTGGACCTAAAGAGATGACACTAACAAACTTAAAAATCACAGCCATTACACAAATTTATACTACTGGACCTAAAGAGATGACACTAACAAACTTAAAAATCACAGCCATTGCACAACTTTATACTACTGGACCTAAAGAGATGACACTAACAAACTTAAAAATCACAGCCATTACACAAATTTATACTACTGGACCTAAAGAGATGACACTAACAAACTTAAAAATCACAGCCATTGCACAACTTTATACTACTGGACCTAAAGAGATGACACTAACAAACTTAAAAATCACAGCCATTACACAAATTTATACTACTGGACCTAAAGAGATGACACTAACAAACTTAAAAATCACAGCCATTGCACAACTTTATACTACTGGACCTAAAGAGATGACACTAACAAACTTAAAAATCACAGCCATTACACAAATTTATATTACTGGACTTAAAGAGATGACACTAACAAACTTAAATATCACAGCCATTACACAAATTTATACTACTGGACTTAAAGAGATGACACTAACAAACTTAAATATCACAGCCATTACACAAATTTATACTACTGGACCTAAAGAGATGACACTAACAAACTTAAAAATCACAGCCATTGCACAACTTTATACTACTGGACCTAAAGAGATGACACTAACAAACTTAAAAATCACAGCCATTACACAAATTTATACTACTGGACTTAAAGAGATGACACTAACAAACTTAAATATCACAGCCATTACACAAATTTATACTACTGGACTTAAAGAGATGACACTAACAAACTTAAATATCACAGCCATTACACAAATTTATACTACTCGACCTAAAGAGATGACACTAACAAACTTAAAAATCACAGCCATTGCACAACTTTATACTACTGGACCTAAAGAGATGACACTAACAAACTTAAAAATCACAGCCATTACACAAATTTATACTACTCGACCTACAGAGATGACACTAACAAACTTAAAAATCACAGCCATTGCACAACTTTATACTACTGGACCTAAAGAGATGACACTAACGAACTTAAAAATCACAGCCATTACACAAATTTATACTACTGGACCTGAAGAGATGACACTAACAAACTTAAATATCACAGCCATTGCACAACTTTATACTACTGGACCTAAAGAGATGACACTAACAAACTTAAAAATCACAGCCATTACACAAAGACACCTGTGTGTAACATGTGAGCAAATATTTTGGTTTCCACTCCCATCATGAATACGTGAGGTGGGTGAAAAAAAAAAACTTCAAACATGAATTTATTATTTATTTAGTCTCTGTGAGAACGAGAGTGTAGAGTGCATGTGTTCTATTTAAGATTCATCCAGATTCACAAAATTAAACAATGGGAAGGTAAAAGAATTGAAAATTGCTGTACGTGAAGTTGAAGCATTACCATCACAGTTGTTGACTGCTTTACTTTTTCATTATTTCACTATATCGCTAAATATATATATATACACATATATATATAGTCGCCCTACCAGGCGAAGTGGGCACTTGAGTCGCCAAAAATTGTAAATTTCACAGTCCTCTGTTAGAAGAACAAAAATGAATTGTCCCTGTGATTTGTAGAGGTACATACATTTAGTGAATATCGTCACTCCCATTAGACAAAGTACTGAATAAGAGAGCACACTTACTCACCGATGTCATGGATACCTCTCCTACTGACTTTAGAGTTATACAGGTATGATTAAAGCTTATCTTAGAGCAGCCAGATGTAGATGTATGAATGCAGTAATAATTAAAATACCTCCAACAAGTAGCGATCATAATCTTTGTATCTGTTGTTGAAAGTAAAATAAGTCTTGTGTTAAATCTATACCCAAGGTGATGATTGTTTCGTACGCGAGATGGTGGTCATTTCAGACCCTTTATTTATTGTACACGTTCATATATACCGTATTGTCACCTATACGGCTCCCTTTCTTTTTATGAACCTATCTTTCATTTAATAAACTATTCCTGCCATAGAAACTGCATGAGTAAAGTGTATCCGGGCAAACATTGTTATACCACTGATAAACAGTTGTATTATTTTTACAGAATAATAATAATAATAATAATAATATATATATATATATATATATATATATATATATATATATATATATATATATATATAAAGTAAAAACAATTCACATTGCTAGTAACAAGGAAAAAAACCTTTGACCAGGTTTAAATAACTAAGTCCTTTCTTTTGCAGTCATTCAGATCGACAAACATTGCTATTTTTCATGGCTTTATTCAATAATGACTAACATATCTGTCACAGTTACAAAAGATTAGCTACTAAAAACAACAAGAGATTTAGTGATATTTTAATAATGTCCTGTAAGCAGATAAAACAGAGTTGTTTAATTATGTTTTGTTGTCCCCAGTTACCAATAGTGGCGCTAATTTCAACGTTTGTTGGCTGTTACTTCCTGGTACTCAAATTGTTGACCGAGGTATACTATTCGGACCGCCAAGCCATTTTTCTGAAGACTGCTGGCCGCAAAAACATACTTGTTCAAATGTTTTAAACAATTTCACAGATCAAAAAAGTTAAAATGTTAGTGACATAACTGAAATTCTCATTTGAAATAACTGAAATTTGCGAGTGAAGATTTATTTTTATTGATTGGCATAATCTCTTTTATTTTGTTATCCACTTAAATATAATGCACATGAATACTCTCGCAGAGAGAATGGGGTGGGGTAAATTTTTAACTTGACACTGCATTTTACGTAAATTTATTTCTGTATTTTAAAGATATATATTTAACGTTTTAAATAACTGAATACACGTATGCATGCTTGGGTTCTGCCAGCAATAAAATGTCTTTAATGCGCCCCAAGTAATATGGCCTACATCTGTCACCAAGGCAATGTCTGAAAGCGAATATGTAACAGTTATATATATATATATATATATATATATATATATATATATATATATATATATATATATAATCTTAGTGGTATTGTTTGTACTTAAACGACTCTACTTTTGGGTATCCATATCATTGGGTATTAAACACTGTTGTTTTGGGTACAAAACGACTCAGTTTAGTACGAAACGTCTTGGATACAGAATGATCTGCTTCGGTTCCATGATCAGAGGAGCGCCAGTTTTGTTGAGATATCAGACTTTTCGTCTGAACCAAAGGTAACATAGTCAAATGAGAGAAATTTGTAGTAATTTTAAAGTGATTGTAGTAATTTTCAAGTTAGAATTGGTGCTTTTGAAGAAGAGACGTTCTTTCACTGTAGATTTATGTAGTTTTGGTTGATTCTGTAAAAATGGTGGATACATGGCTGCCGCGTTTCTTAACCATCATACCATATTACTCTATTTGCATTGTAAGAGCTGTATTTAACTTGGGATTTTGTAATGGCCTTTGTAATGGTACTTAATGCAGCAAAATTAGTCCACGTGCAGCAAGTATTATGATGCTTTGACTATATCTTCAGGATTATCGTTTTGTTTACGCTGAGAACTTAGATATGACTATTCATTATCTCTATGTTACCCCAGTTTTATATTCGGAACCATTTGACATAAATACATGTTTTCTCTCCACCAATTTATTTGTTTTGTTTCTATTTATATTTTTAACGAAGTTATGGATTTTCCAACATCACATGTAATATTTTATTTTAGTTTATTTGAATATTTATAGATTATTTGCCATATTAGTTTGGATATAGTGTCCAAGTTATCTGCATAACAAATGTAGCTTTAAACAAAAACTGGTTAATTAACATTTAATATTGCTGTTTTGTTTGTTTTTTGCCCACGTCTATTCCTGAACATTGATTTCAGGCAAATAGCACGGTTAACATTAAATAATAACATGTTTTCTTAATTTTTAAGTAGGAAAAAGTTAATCTTATTTACGTTCCGCAGATAATGATGTCCAATTATGTGTCCATATGTCAAGGTACTCCTATATGTCAAATTTCACAGAAAGGTTCAATAAAAAATGGTGTGAAATGAAATATTCTGTATTATGATGATTGTTTGTGACTATATCCACTTGTACTTTGTGCAAAAAGAAGACAACAAGTAATATGCGCTTTTCGTTATGTTGTGTTTCTCGTAATGTTTTAGTTAAAATACAAATCTCTGAGGTCCGTGTTATTTATATTCATTAAAACTAATCCCAAAGGTATGCAACCAGTGCATACAAAATGTTGTTTAAATATAGTCAATTTTTGCATGATATCAGTATTCTTTAATTCTAATTGATAAAATTCTCTGACTCTGACAGTTTGTAGACAAACACTAGATAATCCCCACCAACAACAAAATTGCCAGTATAGAACGAATGCTGTACATGATAGACTATACATAACAACCAGTATAACTGATGCAGAAGGAACCATCGACCCACGGGATATACATAACAACCAGTATAACTGATGCAGAAGGAACCATCGACCCATGGGATAGACTATACATAACAACCAGTATAACTGATGCAGAAGGAACCATCGACCCATGGGAAGCTACTGGAAAACATTCACAGACACCCATTTGGCCAAACCAAAAACCCTAATCTAAACGGACAGAAGTGTGATTTGAGTACTCTTTAATAGATGAGAGCCTTCGACTGCTGGGTCAATCAGAGACCTAGACACACACACACACACACACAGACACACACTTTACCTCGGAAATAAAATTTGTTAAATATTTTTCAACACCTGTTAGAAATGAACATATAAGAATAAAAACAATTTGTCGTTTCTTATTGGTAGAAATAATTTATGATCTGGAGCTTAGTGAGAAAAGGTTAAAATATAATACGAGTACCATTTACACGACCAGTTTGTGCCAAGATTGTTCGACCTGCAAAAGAAGCAAGCAAACACTAATGTGTGCGATACGAGACTGATCAGAAATTAAAAAATTCAGCAAAATGGATGGATAATCGCATTACTCGCTCTTATTTGATCAAGAAGAACAAACAATCAGCATATACAGTAGACATTATACAAATGTTTATGGGCATTGTACAAATGATAGTGGACATTATACAGAAGTTAATGGACATTGTACAAATGTGTTAAGTAAAGAATATTGTTTTAGTTTGTTCATTGCTTGTTGGTTTCTATTATTTATAGCTCAGCCATGAATTTAATGTACAACTTTTCTTACAACTAATAATATGTACAGTACACTTGAATAAGATGACCTCGGATAAAATACATTAGGGATATCAAAAGATTTTACCATGTTCACAATTTTCTGAACTTGTTACGTTTTAATTTTTTTCTTTTCTTCTTTTGATTTTGCTTTTTATTATTTTAAAAAAAGTTTGATCGGTGATTTCAGGTCAAGCAACGCAACAATCTATTTGAAACGAATAAGGGGGCTACAGTTGACATGTCCTACCTTACAGAATGATGCGATTGCTACATGTTTACTATTTTAAACATTTTGGGACTCCAGAACATAAGTCAAATAGGAAATCATAGGACATTATTCTTAACTGTTAGTCACGATGTTCACTAATCTAACAATGTACCCCGAATACAGAAAGTTATTGCTTACCTTGTTGTGGAATATACTAGGAATCATTAATATCTATCTGCACTGCGAAATACTGTAGTATTCAAATACTAAACATTATAATGTATAGATAATGATAAATTCCTAAAAAATAAATAGTAATATATATATATAGAGAGAGAGAGAGAGAGAGAGAGAGAGAGAAATAGACACACACACACACACACACACACACATATATATATACATGCTGAAGCTACGTGAAAGGAGAAGTGCGACAACCAGCAAATTTTGCAAAATTCGAAATATTAATTTATTTCTGTAAAATGTCTAAGTGAAAGAAGGATATATACAATGTTCCTATTTCCAAAAATGTTCTATTAATTAATTTAGATCTATTATATTCATACTAGTTCCAAAGGTATTTGGAATGGTAACTATAATGTGTTTCTGTACCAACTGTTTTAAATCAAAATGTCTTTGATATAATTCAACCAGAATCCAAAGAAATCCGAGATTCTGTAGACATTCACATTAATCCAGTATATGGTATTATCTGCTAAAATAAATGTTCAGATCGCAATAATTCCAACGAGGGGTGCATTTGCTGTAGAGTGAAGAAAGAAGGAAGGCCTGGCTCGGCAGTATTCAGTGCATTTATAAAATTTTCTCGTCGGACCAAAATGTCTTTTCTTGCTTGAAGAAAGATATTTTTGCCTGCTCTCAAGATGGCTTCTTTGCGATTTTGTTTGTGATGATGATATTTTGGATACATTCTTTTCCTTGCGTTAAAGCAGCATCTTTCAAGGCGTGCAATTCTTGAGTCACCATCGGTATCAAGACGGGTGTTACCGAACGAAACAAAGATTTCAGCATATCTCCTTAACCATGTCCTCGCTGTAGAGCAACTGCTAGGTACACAGGATACATGTCTTGCAAGTCGTTAAAGGATCTTCTTCCAAAATAGAGATTCACCGTTACTTTTCCTCTCGAAATAGTAATATTTTATTCCAGATCTTCTTTTATACCAAAGCTGATGCCGTCGAAATACGACGTCGTGACTGGCAAATAATGAGGATTTCCAACTGTGCGGTGAACATGCTATGTTTCCAACTTCGTCGTCATTTGTTGTGGCAGAGTTCACTTTGAAAGGAATTACTCATAGTGACGGTGCGGATGTTTGTCCCACACCTTTGTACTACACTATATCCGAGTACATTACGATCAAGTTTGGTTCAGTTATACATGGTAAGGAAAACACCTCGAAAAATCCAGGTTGTTTGTTATGGGTGGTATGAAACTCTTGGCCATCTTGGGGTCTTCAACAAAAGTGTCAAACAATTTAAAAAAAAATTAATGAACATTTTGGCATCAGCAAATTTCATCAGCAGGCGATGAGCTATAGTGGTACTCGATCGTGACACTTCAGTTCGTTTTGTCCAGAGCTTTGGCAAAAAACGTATTGAATTTGGAAGCAATCGTTTCCACCAGATGTTGACCGTTAAAATAATATATTGTAGGAATGTTTCAGCTTATAGATGTACGGTGGAGTATCGGGTGACTCTGTTCGTTTCATAGAGGATTCTACAGTTCCGTTTTCATTCGAGTATTTTTGGATTTGGTCGTTCAGAACTTCGACCTCAAAAATATTTTGATTTTCGACAAGGTTATTGATTTGTGAGGAATAAATGATTTCTACCAAAGTCTTTCCCCAATGGGCTTCGTGATCCAATTGGATGGCTGAGGTAATTTGGCACCTAAACACCACAAATAATTTTGGGGAAACACATCCATAGAACTGTGACTGGGTAAGATTAGTAAAATTGGTAATTCATAATAAGAGTTCTGATTTCCGAGGGGTTACTCGAGGTCAAATAAGTGTCCGAAAGAGGGTTGTTGGTGTGGTATCTGCTGTACGAATGACTGGCTTTGTAGGTGTGGTAACTGCTGTACGAATGACTGGCTTTGATCGCAAGGCTCCCGTTGTTACCGTATAAATCGTCTCAGGGAAGGATTGTGCAGAAGGTAACCGATATAAGTGCTCAGTAGAATGGTACACAATTGTTTGACGTCTTGTTGCAAACTCAAATTGGTAATGGCAGCACCGATGACACAATACACTACAAAGATTAAGCAGAAAAGAATAATTTGCGTATTGGGTACACGTTCTCCACACCACACCACAAGGGATGTTTTTGTTGATCTTGCATAGAAGAACTCGGAGAAGGAGTGGTCATTGTTGTTATTGAGGCAGTGTTGAATGACATGAGGGATAACTTCGTTTTATAATCGATGACTTGCGAAGCGTCGATCCAAAAATCAAAATATGTACTTTGGCTTTTTTTTGCATGACGTTTTCCAACTTTACGGGTTCTTCGATTAAAAATGCTTTCGACGTCGTACAGCTAGTCCTCTGGGGCGTCATTTGTTTGTTTGTTTGGGGGGGACATGTGCTGTAAAATTGCTGTAGCCTATATACGAAAATTAACAAGCCCGTCAAATTCTGCACCCCGCCCCCAATTGAAATGTCGTCCCTGCTATTACTATCTCTCAAATCTTGTAATCAGCCTGAGCAGCGCGTTGATATTTGCATGAATCAAGTTTTTTCCCCCAAACAATAAAATGTCCCCAACTCTTGAATCAAGTTTTGCTCCCCCCCCCCCAAAAAAAAGTTGAATTGAAGTCCATGCTAGTCTTCTCTTCTGCTCACTCGTTGTAACTCGGCCAAGTAAAATGTTCCTTTTAACACTTCTCCGTTCATGTCTTCCAATTTTCAGACTGGAGCATGACAGCCACGCACTCGTCCGGTGACACGAAACAATGCTGTGGTCCAGCTGGGTAAGTAACCACTGTTGAAAGTGTATTTAGTTTTGTCACTGCGCACCCAATCTCCAGTTGTCAAGATTCTTTTGTTGGGGCGAGGGGGGGAGGGGGAGCAGCAGTAGGGGACATACCAAACAAGGTCTCGAAGACGATCCGATCCCTGTTTATCGGGAGTCACTTCTTCGGAGACGCATACGAAGCTCCGATAGTAAGATTGGTCGTACGCTTTGGCGAGGTGTGGTAAGGTGCCGCTGTACTTTAGAGTGTATCTATGCGTAAAATATTTCCACATCCGTTCTCTTAAGGTGCGTTGAAAACGTTCCACGATTCTGGATTTTGTTTCTGGATTCTCTATGGTGTAAAAGGATGACTCGTTTTATTCAATTCTTTTTTTTAAAAAAAGTTTGGTTCAGAACTTTCGTGCCGTTGTCGGTTGGCCATTGAAAATGGTGACGACAGCTTTGTTTCAAAACCAGCTCTAAGACTCGCACTAACTTAGTGCTCGATTTGGAAGTCAATGGCACGACCTAGGCAAATTTGGAAAAGATGTCCATGACGCAAAAGGAAGATTTTTAGCCAAGATTGTAGGTGGTCAAATGAGAGACATCGGCTAAATCGGCTTGCCATTGATGATCGATATCCTCCAAAGTTTGTCGAATGGGTTTGTGTAAGGTGTGAGTGGATTGTCCTTGTAGACATCTTTGCGCTTGAGGTAAATGTATACTTTTAAGTCGAGTTTTGGCAGCAATATACAATTTGGGAACTCCTCCGTAACCTGCAGGATGTGCTTGATCGTAGTAAATGATGGCTAACAAATTCTGCATCAGGGGTTTCTCTTCAATAAATCACTCACTGTTGGTATGTTATATGAATTAATACAGAGTTGAAACAGGAACTACATCAGTTTGTTTTTAACGTTGAGATTCCCCTTTGTCGAATTTATTTGATTATTTTGTAAAAGCAAACAATTCGTTGAAGGTTAACATTAAAGCCTTTGGAAATTGACATTGATTTTATTAATGATGGACCTGAATCAAATATGATGGACGACTTCAACAGATTATCTGCGAAATTTTCTTATACACGTGATTATAATAGTGCACCATTGCCTAGTTTTACCTACTTAAGATGTATTCAACAGTTCTGAAACATAACATTGTCCAAGTGGTGAATTTATAAGCCTTAGTATATTTGCAAACTGTATATATTTTTACAATTTTACCAGAACAGGAGAAACGAGAGTAGTAGTGAAAGGGGTAGGATTAGCGACAATGGGAATTAGCATTACAGAGACCCTTGGGTCCGATTAGCGACAAGGGAAATTTAACATGGAGAAAAATCGTGGGTCCGATTAGCGACAAGGGAAATTAACATGGAGAAAAATATCGTGGGTCTGTCTAGCGACAAGGGAAATTTAACATGGAGAAAAAAAAAATCGTGGGTCCGATTAGCGACAAGGGAAAATTAACATGGAGAAAAAAATCTTGGGTCTGATTAGCGTCAAGGGAAATTAACATGGGATTTTTTTTTTAAAAAAAAGGGTAGGCAATTATAAAGGCTATCTCTTTTCGAGATATATGGCTGGCTCTGAAAAGGGCCTTTGGGTTTTTCTTCTTCTTCTTTTAACTTCTTAACTTCTTCCACCATCCTCTTATTTTGTCCATCATTCCTTTCTTCTTTTTCTTTTCTGTTTCCGGCAGCCAGTCCGGGTGGCCCATGGCCCGGAACTTCTCTTGGATTTTCATCCAGTTTGTGTTCAGTTTTTCGAATTCATCCCTTTTTTTTCTATTTTCTTCTTCTTTTCTTTCATTGGACCACTTTTCTTTGATCATCTTGACCTCTTTGGTCAGCACATTCCTCATTAGTTCTTCAGCTTTCTTAAGTTTTTCTAACCCCCACTTCGCGAAACACCAATCTGTCCATTCTACAATGTCTTCTAGAAAGAACCTTGCACTCGTCACATGATCTATCGCTTCTTTTAACTTACCCACTTTGACATACGGTGGGTTAATTAAACCTCTGATTCTCTTCTCCTCATCCTCTATCATTTCTTTTACAATATTTACGGATAAGTGGAGGCTGGTTACTTGTCTTGAGACGAAGTCTTTTGTCACTGCATACCTCCATTCCTGTTCAACCCTTTCTACTACACTCAATCCATCCACCATCCAATACCAACTTCCCATAAGATCGTTGTATAAAGCTGAAGCTGCTGGCATCTTCTTGTTTGCTTATTCCGTAGAATGGGTTCCAATGGCCAACACTGTTAGTTTTATACTGAAAGCGCGTACGTGATGGAAAACATCCCCTAAAAACATAAAATTGATCTTACCTAGATCATGACCGAACAACGCGCGGACGTGAAGGAAAACATCCCCCCTACTTTTTCATTTCATATAATAAAACCCCAGCTATACTCTTCACATACGCTAAGAAACCCATAATCTACTATTCACACAAACATACCTGAGCTCTTACAAACACAAACACACAATCACACAAACACATACCCTCACATTTTTTGAAAAAAGAGTTAGTGTTTATATTCACACTACTCTACCTACACACATTGGCAAATTAATAGTTATTTCTTTTCTAGAGTATTGGGTAGCCCTGAAAAGGGCTGTTTTGTTTGGAACTTCATGGACACCTGGTTAATGGTGGCACCTTCCAGGCCTGGCACCACATACACATCTTATCCCCCAGTTATTTTTTACCTTTTGGGGGGAGAGAGCAGAGGCAGGATATGTCGCTTCAGAATCCCAATTTTCGCTCTCTGGGATTCTGAAATTTTTTCTTCTCTCCTTTTCCTCCTCTTCCTCTTCTTTGTATCTTCTCTCCTCCTCTTTGTATCTTCTCTCCTCCTCTTCTTTGTTTCTTGTTTCCTCCTCTCTTATCCTTCCCTCCTCGACAATGACTTCCGCGGCCAGTTCATTTAATATGCGCCTGGCATATTCCAGATGCACATGAAGTTCCAACAGTTTCTCCAGTCTCGTGTTCATTTTTGGTGTTGATCAATCAACAAGGGTAGCTAGACTGCCCAGCGAGTTTCAATTTATAGTGAAAGCGCGGACGTGATGGAAAACATCCCCTAATAACATAAAATTGATCTTACCTAGATCGTGACCCAAAAAAACAGCAACGCGCGGACCTAAAAGAAACACTCACTCACTTTTTTATGCTACCCATCACTATTGTAAAATTTTTTATAAATCACTTCAATAGACTATCCACATAAGCAAAGCAATCCAATCTAACCCCAAATATACACCTCAAACACCAAAAAGACATCATTTTAATCTACTATCCACACTAACCTACTTTATCACTTACAAACACACAATCCTATACACAAACACATACCCTCACATTTTTTAAGAAAGAGTTAGTGTTTATTTTCACACTACTCTACCTACACACATTGGCAAATCGATGGTTATTTCTTTTCTAGAGTATTGGGTAGCCCTGAAAAGGGCTGTTTTTTTGTTTGCTATGGCATTCTTTTTTAGTTTCTAAGAATGCGATGTCCTCTGAGGATAGACTTTCTGGCGATAGGTCTGCTTCTTCGGAAAGAGAAGAAGAATTCTTTGGTGTCGATACGACAATCGACAAAGCCTCTGTCAGCTTCAGGTTGTTGCTGCTGTTGCTGCTGTTGCTGCTGTTGCTGCTGTCTCTGAAGTCTGTACTTCTCTGTCCATTCTTCTTTTTCCCTGTTCATTTCTTCTCTGAAGAGCTCTTCTATCAGGTCTTCAGTGATTTTTAACATTCTCACATTCTCTATCTCTTCTGGCTTCGGTATCAGACTGTGTCTGACCCTATGCAAATTCACGTAGGCTTCGTTGAGCTTAGTTAGTTTGGAGCACATCTTCTTAGGAGGATGAGTCGACAATGGATGGTTAGACTGGAAACAACCCCGGTTCTTAAAATCAAAGCGCGGACGTGAAGGAAAACATCTCCCACACGGTTTTCGAGCCGCAACGTTCAGTGAGTGTCATGAGAGGGATAGTAAGAAATCAAAGAGCATCAATCCAACATTCTTCTAGCTAAACAAAAGACAAAGACATTTTTTCAAAACACAACATTTTTTATTCAAAAATCATTTAACGCTAAACAACAACATTTCTAACATTTTTTAACAATAATCCAACACTATAACATCAAACAATTTTTTTCAAATCACAAACATTTTTTTTCTCAATAGACAATCTACTTTGAACAGGGCTGACAACGTTGTGAATGAAATTGTGATTTCCACTGTTGGAAATCATTAGGCCATTGATGGACACTACGTTTCATAGCTTGAGACAAAAGATAAGCATAATGGTCACAAAACCATCGATCTACTTTCACATCGTTTCTAGCAGAAGAACGAGGATCAAAATGAGTCACTAAATGTTCTAAGGAATAGCCTAGGCTGCGATGATGCAGAAAATACACACAGTACTGTCCACACACCAAAGAATCTGTGCCTTGTAATTTCACATTATTGAATCGGGTGGTTTGAGCATTTCTTCTCATAAAGTCGATGATATCGTCTTCCAAAGGGGGCAATCCGTACGAATCGAAATATTCCACACATCCTTCTTGAGGAAAGTAGACGGCTACCCAGTGGGTTCCTGGGAGATGACTGTCGTCCGTGTTGATCACGTAAGCTTGATGGTCTTTAGGTTTGCGATGAGGGAGTTCATCTTTAGCACAGACGACAGGATTCCAAGAAGCCGTATACGAACTGTGGTTCAAAAGGTAATAAAGTTCCCAGGTATCCATTGTTTTGTGTTTTCTTCTTCACAGGTAATAATAAGTCGTCAATTCGATCCTGACTTTTTGCTTGAAAATGTCTGACGAATAAACGGTTATTCGTTCTGTTTCCTCACTCTGATTCAGGAGAGCTTCGATACGATGGATCTCTTGAGTGGTTAATGGTGGACAAGAATGTTCACGCAAGTCTTTATACCACTGGTGCAACACGTCTTTGTTCGAGATGAGACTCCAAGCTTCGTCCAGATACTCGTCCAATTTTTCTTCTTGACTTAACATCAGGCATTTATCGTGTTGAATTTGACTGGGATGATCGTTTTGACATCCATAGCAATTTTTCTTGATCAATTCCGTCATTTTATCGACCAAGTGTTTGGCAAAACAGGAGACTAAATGGGCTTCTTGTTCTGGCCATCTCGACTTCATCATGATCACTTCTTCTTTTTCCACGGTTTCCTCACATTCCATCTCCAAAGTTTCTCCACTAGGTAAAGAGGGATAACAGTCTTCCATAGCTTCTAATAGTCTAGAATGACTTCTCTCAAACTGTTGATTTCTATGGTATTATCGAATTCTGCATACAGGATGACGTTCAACGTTGGATTAGTAACAGTGGGGTCTGGGAATTTAAACTGAATTTCCACACGAATCTGGCCGGATTTTATAGGGTGGAAATGTCCCTCGTCGCTTCCTTGGTCTGGAGTGAAATCGAAAGCCCACAAAGCATAGCCTCCTGCATAATCCTCGTACGTAATGCCGTGACTGGTGTTGGTTCCTAACTGGCCCGTGGCTTCGTACAGGGACAAGTACGATCTCAAGTAATTCTTCGCGTCACCAAAGTTAGGTTCGAAAGGTCGGGTACACAAGGTCTTGCCATCGCGACTGACTTCGATCTTGGACAAGTTGAAGTGTTGAAAGTTGAAAGGATTTTTTTTGAAGGCTCCGTTGAAGGCTGAATTCTCGACCATACCAAGGATCAAACGCTTGGGTAACTGTCCTTGAAACAGATGATCTTCGATCATGGAATGCTGTCCAGCAGGAATGGTGAACGTTTTCACTTCTACGCGTCGGATGGGATATTTGGCAGTCGTTCTGCTCAACGCTTGACTGATGTCGTTACCTACTTTAGGTAACACTTCCACGCGTCGTACGTAGAGCCTGGCTTCCTCGATGACAGTTTTGCAAGGGGTAGTACCTATCAAATGGAAAGCGGCACTGCTACGATTCAGTCTCAGGCGAACATTCACCCCGTTTAGCAAATATTTCTCTTGCAACCACATGTCCAAATGCAAACGATCCATCAGTTCTAAACTTTTGTTTTCTATGATTCTGTTTCTTCGTTCTATAAATCCGTCATTGTTTATTTTGGCTGTTGCATCTTTTTCGGTTGTTTCAAACTGGCCTGCTTCGTCAGCTTCCCATAGCACACAGGCATTGAGATGAGTGTTCTTGGCGTCTATTCCGTACGTCAAGAGATTTTCCAGGTACGCTCGATAAGGGTAAGTATCCATGCTGCTGCTGACCAGTTTGTTGTTCAAGTACAAGTCCACTGAGCTGAACAAGGAATGCATGAAATTGTTGATGGGAGCTATTGCCTCATCGCCATCTAGGGGCGAATTGTCCTCATCGACAACTTTGACTTTCAAGTACAAGTAACTGCTATTCAGATCGATGTAATCTTCGGGCTGTCCTTTGATTTCAAACTCGATGGGAGCTGAGGCTGTCAATGAGGAGACGGGGTGAAATTCCACCCACTGGGATTCTTGCATGGTCATCATGGTGGGGGGCATGGCAAACAGATCCAGTTCCGTCTTGGAACAGGCGCAAGACTCTCGGTGCATCATTTTTTCTCTGTGTTTCAATAATCGAAAACGTCTAAGTCTCGAACGGTTCTTCTTTTCTTGGCCTTTCTAGCTTGAAGTCTGGTGAAAGGGTGTTTTCTTCGTCGTCTCTTTCTGCCTTGTCCTTGCTGAATGCCTGACTCGGTAGCGTGCAGGGCATTTATAGGTGTGTCTCGTCGGCCCAAAATGTCTTTACCCGTTTGCAGCAAGGCATTTTTGCCTGCCCTCATGAAAGCTTCTTTGGGGTTTTGTTTGTCGATGATGACATTTTGGAGAAATTCTTTGCCTTGTGTCAGTGCCGCATCTTTCAAAGCGTGCAATCCGCGTGTCACCATCGGTTTCAACACCGGAGCCACCGAACGAAAGGCCGATTTTAACATATCTCCTAAACCGTGTCCTCGCTGTCGTGCAACCCCTCGGTACACTGGATACATGACTTACTTACTTACGAGTCGTTTGAGAACCGTTTTCGAAAATGGAGTTTCACCGTGACTTTTCCTTTGGTGAATGGAATATTTTGTCCCAGATCTCCTTTTATAGCAATGTTGACCGTGTCCAAATAAGACTTGCTGACGGGCAAATAGTGAGGATGGACAAATTCGCGGTGGATGTGGTAAGTGTTTCCACCTTCCTCGTCAGTGGCCGTGGCAGAATTTACTTTGAAAGGAATGACACGTAGTAACGGTACGGAGGTGTGTCCCACCACGTTGTACTCCACCACATCGGAGTACACGAAGATCAAATTCAGTCCTTGGTTCAGTTCTACCGGGAAACGAAAATACCTTGCAAAATGCATGTCGTTGTCAATCTCTGCCATTTTAATAATTTTTTTGGTCTGCTTATCCGTGATCATATTGAGGTCTCCACCCAAAATGTCATACAATTCAGGGCAAAATTTAATACGTATACTTTTTTCCTCACTTTCAAATCTGATGAGTAGACGGTGAGACAGTTTGTGGTACTCGATGGTGACACGTTTTTTTGCATTGGTCAGAACTTTGTCAAAGGTTGCATAGAATTTGTCAGCGATGGCTTCCACCAGATGTTGACCACTAAAATAATGGCCTGAGTTAATTTTAAAGTGATAAACGAAAAGAGGAGGAGAAGAGTCACTGCTGCGGGGTAATAAGTCCTTTGCAAGATGTGAGTTATGTTGAGGACTGCCCGTCATGGTTTGCTGCAGTGCTGGGTCCAAAATTTCGATGTCAAAAGTGTTTTGAGTTTCAGTGATGTTTTTGATTTGTGTAGGGTGAATCATTTCTACTAAAGCTACTTCCCAATGGGCTTCGTGATCTAACGGGATGGCTTGAGGTAATTTAGCCGTGTAACAGCACAACGTGTTGTGGGGAAACACCTCCATGGAACTGTCACTGGGTAAGGTTAAGTAAAATTGGTTTTCGTGACTCATAATTCTAGAGTTCTGTGGCTGTCCGAGGGGTTAGTGGATGTCAGAGGCGTGTCTCCGCCCAAAATGGGGTTCTGATTGTGATTGGAGTGGTGACTGGCACTGGCACTGGACACAACGTTCCCATTCGAGGAGAATTTCAGGGAGGGATTGGGAAGCAGGTAACCGATGCAACTGCTCAATAAAATGGTCCACAATTGTTTGTCTCCTTGTTGCAAACTCAAATTGGCGATGGCTGCCCCGATGACACAATACACCACGAAGATTTGGCAGAAAAAGACGATTTGCGTTTTAGGCACACGCTCTCCACACCACACCCACAAGGGTTGTTTTTGTAAATCTTGCACAGAAGAACTAGGGGAAGAAGGAGTGGTCGACGTAGCTGCGTCTGCTGTGTGAAAGGGCATGATGGTCACTTCTTCTTTTTATAGTCGATGACTTGCGAAGCGTCGATCCAAGAATCGAAACTGGGTGGATATCCTTTCCAACGTACTTTGACTTCTTTGACACGTCGTTTGCCCACTTTACGGGTTCTGCGTTCAAGAATGCTTTCGATGTCGTACACGTCGTCTTCTTTTTTGGTGACACGTTGTAACTCGGGCAAATAAAACGTTCCTTTGAGTACTTCTCCGTTCATGTCTTCCAATTTATAGACGGCAGGATGACGACCATGCACTCGTCCAGTGACGCGAAACAATTCGGTCGTCCAGTTAGGTAAGTAACCTTTGTCGAAAGTGCGTTTGGTTTTGCCAATGCGCACCCAATCTCCTACGGTCAACTCTCCACTTTTCTTGGGGACAGCCCTCGTCGGGGACGTACCAAACAGGCGCTCGAACACCAACACTTCGTTCTCGGGGGTCACGTCTTGCGGGGCACGTCCGATGCTTCGATGGTAAGATTGGTTGTACGCTTGCACCAGGTGCGGTAAGATGTCGATGTACTTCAGAGTGTGGTGATGCGTAAAATATTTCCACATGCGTTCTTTCAAAGTGCGTTGAAAACGTTCCACGATGCTGGCTTTGGTTTCGGGATTCTCGGTGGTAAAAAAATGAATGTCACGTTTCTTTAATTCTTTTTGGAACGCTTGGTTCAGAAATTCGGTGCCTTTGTCCGTTTGCCATCGAAGAGGGTGACGACCGCTTTGTTTCAACACCCGTTGCAGGGCTCGCACTAACTCGCTGCTCGATTTGGAAGTCAAGGGCACGACCCAGGCAAATTTGGAAAAGACGTCGATGACACAAAACAAATATTTGTAACCACGATTGTAGCTGGCCAAATGAGAGACATCGGCTAAATCGGCTTGCCATTGATGATCGATGCCTTCCACTCGGGTGCGACTTCTGGCAAACTTGCGTCGAATGGGTTTGTGTAAAGTGTAGGTAGCTTGTTCTTGTAACCATCGTTGCACTTGAGGTAAACGGAGACTTTTCAGTCGCGTTTTGGCAGCACGATACAATTTTTGAACTCCTGCGTAACCTGCAGGATGGGAGGGATCGTAGTAAATGCTGGCTAAGACTTTTTCCATTTTTTGTGTTGGTTGGTGTGTTAATAAGACACCCACTCTTGGAGGATGCTACTCTTTTTCTCTTGGGGTATTTTCTTGGATTGCAAGGCTTTGCGTGTGCGGCCAGCAATAGGTGTTGAAGAGGAGGATGTCTGAACGGGGGATATCGGTTCTTGTTTCACTTCTGTCTTCACTTCTGTCTTCACTTTCTTTTTCTCTTGTGATGAAGAAGGGGTGGCCATCATCTTTTTAATCCATCCAATTCTGGAGGTAGGTGGTGTTGTTAACTTGCGTACTTTTTCTGGTGGAGTTTGAAACCCTTCTTCTTCTTCTGCTTCTCCTTTTTCTGTCTTGGTCACGGGTACTGGTGGTACTGGTACTGGTACTGGTACTGGTGATGGTGCTGGACTTTTCATCAAGGTCTTAAAATCTTTTAGAGTGGGTAAAGCTGTTTCGTCTAAAGCTTTCTGGTGAAAGAGTTGCAGTCTTTGCAAGAGTTGACCGTACTTTTGCGATTTTTCTGTTTCGGACAAATCTTGGCGATCCATCAAGGATTGCAATTCGTGTTGTAACTGGGACATCTCGCTCAAATTGGGATTGGGAGGTAAATGCGGGGTGCGTTGTTCTTGCCACCGATGGTATTCCATCCATCGTTTGTAAGGCACTAAAGCTAGTTTTCGTCCTTCCATGGGGTTGTTAGGGGTCAATTCTGAGATCTTGGGACTTCCGAAGGCCTTTTTATCTTGCTCCCACCAGTCCTCCCAACATGGTTCCCAAGACTCCTTTCAGTATGGGGCCTAACAAGAGAGGTAAAATGCCTCCACGTTGGACCAACATCTTCTTTTTTTGACGAATGGGAATTTTCTTTTGAACCATTTGGCGAAGAACGTGACGATGTTTGCCTAAGCATTGTTTCTGGTGTTTGGACAAAGGGATCGTGCCTTTCAAAACGTTCAAACAGCATTCGCACACGGTATCGATGACCTCTTTGGAGGCCGTTTGAATGAGTTTTTTTCGTAGGGGTGGAGACGCTTTGGACAGGACAGATAACAGGTCCCCATGTTTGGCTAAACGTGGTGGCAGTCCTTTCCTTTTCTTTCCTTGGGGTTTTCTGGAGGGTGACATCTTTGAGTCTTTAGGAGCACCTAAAAACACTGATACCCTACTTGGTCACAGGCCTTTTTTATACTGGAACGCGTCGCCACTGATTGTCTTTACGTCGTATCAGTTTGAGGACAGGCATGACACGTCGTGCAGGGGTACGTAACGGACTAAATCGAGCCAGTTCTTGCTTGGACAAATCCAGTAAACTTTGTAACATGCCCGATCTTTCATGGACTTTGATTTTGGGAGAAGGTACTTTGTGAGCAGCAGCCACTGCCGCTAAATTGGAGGGTCCTGCCACTGGGGAAGTTCTTTTGGGGGTCATCAACGGAGAAGTTCTTGGTGTGATCAACGTCTCCAAGTACTCTTCAGTTCCTGGTGACATCAACGGAGAAGTGGATAAACGTGAGGCTGCCGGAGACACAGTCACCGCTGTGGCATGTCGTGGTTTGCGAGTGTAAGGTTGCGTCCTGGCCGAAGTGCCTCTCTTGCGACTAGTTTTCTTCTGTGGACTTTTCTTTTTCTGAGGACTTTTTCTCTGTTTCTTTTTCTGGGGGCTTCTTTTCTTTTTCCGGGGTGGTGTCTGGTAAGAGGAGGGTCCTGCCACTGGAGAAGTTATTCTTGGGGACCTGGTCTTTTTCTTTTTCTTCTTGGGGTTTCGTTGGACTTTTGTCTTGGGGATAACTTTGGGGGCATTAGGATCCCATCTTAAGAGTGAGCGAATGATGACCCCTCCTAGAGTACCGCTCCCTCCAGGTTTCAAAATGATTTGTTTTTTGGTTTGAGTGTCGATGCGGGGATCGGCCAGTTGGACCAAAGCAACTTTGTTTCGATCGAAAAAGCGTTGGGTTTGATGAGGAATCTGAATGATTCCTTGGAGTATTTGACGTGCCGTCACCGTGAACCATCGTAAGACTTCTTTGAGACTAGCTTCTAAGACACGGGCTCGTGTTTGTGGGTCTTTTTCTCGACTGATGCCATACAAGGCACGAATCAATTTGACGG
Organism: Sinohyriopsis cumingii; assembly: GCA_028554795.2. Classification (NCBI taxonomy): domain Eukaryota; kingdom Metazoa; phylum Mollusca; class Bivalvia; order Unionida; family Unionidae; genus Sinohyriopsis; species Sinohyriopsis cumingii. Next base: position 723,047 of record JAPYKE020000115.1, on the reverse strand, counting down.
GAAGATGCGACTGATCGGACGTCATGTTCACACTGTGTGAGACAGACAAAAAAGGGTCTGAGGTTTTTATAGATTTTTTTTCATGGGGAGTGAAATGAAGTCGAGGACGGAGACGTGTACAGGACAGGCCCTCCGTCTTGGCACCAGTGGTGAAACAAGTGGGTACGAAATCGCAAATCCTCGGGGGTCGTAGGTTTCAAATCGACGAGTAAATAGGCGTGTGGCGTTTGAGTGGCATCGTCGTACGCCTGAGTTAGCCAAGGCGTTCCTAACTGTTTGGCTAAGACTTGCACTTGCGATTTATCTCGAGGGCTTTTAAACAAGACCACGTAATGCGCATTGAGACTGATGGTGCGATGGGCTTTACTTTGTTGAAACAAATTTTGGGTGATGTAAACGACACTGGCATTACGGTGATGCCCTTTGCGCGTAAACCACAATTTAATTTCTTCTTCGTCTTCTCCTAACATGTCGTCGAAAATGACCAAATGGGTTTGACGGGAGTCAGAGACGATGCCGTCGTCTTCTTTAGGAATGCCTTCCACAAACACGATGGAATCGCCTTGACTTTCTCGCAAGAGACTGTACGCCGATTGCCACTCTTTGTAACACCACACGATCCGTTGAGGTGGCCGATCGATCAAATGATGTTTATGTTCGATCAAACGTTTGACGAATTCGGTTTTGCCAGAACCGCTAGGTCCAGCAATGAGCATGTTAAAGGGATGGCGAAGATACAAAGCCTCCCAACTGGCACGATCTAAGTGTTCGTCGATGACTTTGACAGTAGAGGAAGAGGGAGCAGAGACAGTAGAGGCAGCCATGGTGTGAGAAATGTCACTTGTGACACGAAAAACAAACAAGACAAGAGTTTATATACTTTTTCAGAACACGTTTATTGAATGTTTTTTTATCAAACATGAATACGAAAGACAAAAATACATAAAAGCCAAAGGCTTAAGTACAAGGATAAAAGGCACATGATAACGATGAACGTGGAATAAACACAAGTGTCTGTACAACAACCACATGTTTTGGGTAATGTTCTAACCAGTTCTACAGTAGGGGGTAAGGTCACACAAGTGTCCTCCCAAAAGGGTCTTTCAGGTCTGTCCACGACAGTCCTGTCCTGGGTGACGGGTTCTTCTGGCACCGTCACTAACACGGGTTGAAAAGTAACTTTTTTCCTTGAACAACTCTCGTGCATACTGGGCCACTTCTTGGGTCCAAGCCTCAAAACCCCATTCTTTCCAGGCACGGACATCTGTCCAATGGGGATGTAAGTCACAAGCTACACACACATCGTCATACACGTCTTGGGTAGCTAAAAGTTGACGAATCTTTTTTTCCTGTTGAGGTCGAGAAGTATCCAGATGAAACCGCAAGGCTTTGAGCAAAAGGAGTTTTTCGTGACCATTTAAGGCCATGGAGGTGGTAAGTACTGATCGTAAAGAGTCCACAAAGAATCGGCTGGTAAACGAAATCCCAAAAAACAAGTCACTAAGACACACACCACTTGTCGTCCCAAATTGAACGGATACAGTTCTTGTAATAATTGATGGTAATGATCCACGGTTTGAATATGGTCATTGAGTTCCTTCCACGGAATCTGTTGAATGATATGTGACATAATCCGTGGCATGGCAACTTGATTTTATAGTGTCTTTGTTTCGGAAGCAATAAAGGTAATTTCTAACCAAACACGTTCGTTCTCCAGTAGGGAATTTAAATGTTACATACTGTAACTGAAACGTCAGAGTTTGTCTAGATGTTTCGTCTTTTTCTAAGCAGATTCCATGTAACAAATGTTGGTAATCCTTTAACTCGTCTTCCTCAATACGTTGCAGTCAGTGAATCTCCAAGTAACCAAAATTACGAACGTCTAGCCCATCATCATCATTCATATACTGAAAGTATTCAACAAGGTCTGACCAGTGAAAAAATTTCTGACGAATCAGTCCTCTTATACCATTCAGGTACCAGTGGTTAAAGATCTGGTGACGTAACGGATGCAATTGTTCTTTACGTTTGACTTGTATTTTGACCAGCTCTCGATAAATCCTTTCTCTCAACTCCTCAGGCAAGCCCAAAATGTTCTCTTGTAAAGTATCCATAAGTATATACACTGTTTTTGGAATCGCTGGGTGGTAGCCAATAGCCTCGTTTAACTTTGTGCCTAATGTAATATCCACTCATAATCAGTCTTCTTGTACTTTGGAACAGAGCATAATTTAAAAACGGATGAATCACTTTGAGTTTGCGTTTCACTTGTATTTTGATCAGTTCTCGGTAAATGCGTTCTCTCAACTCCACAGGCAAAGCACGAATGTTCTCTAGCAAAGTATCCATGAATAGGTCATACTAAATCCTCTTTGGTCTGACACAAGAAATGTACTGTTTGCACAAACATGATTTTACTTCAGTGTCGAATTTAAATCGTTGAGTCACTAATTTGCACATTACAATTCGTTCAGAAGTTTCCTCTTTCACCAAGTTGACATTGTGTTCAAGATGTTGGTAATTCGTTAACTCTTCCTCTGGAATTCGATGCAGTACGTTTACAATGATGTAGGTAGAATCGTCCATACCAAACCAATCCTTTTTAAAACTAGAGGATCGTTGATCAATGTCTGTCCGATGGAACACTTTCAATTGAATCAATCCTTGTATAGCTTTCAGGTACCAGTGGTTCAAACACCGGTGACGTAACGGATGCAATTGTTCTTTACGTTTCACTTGTATTTTGACCAGTTCTCGATAAATGCGTTCTCTCAACTCCACAGGCAAAGCACGAATGTTCTCGTGTAAAGTATTCATGAACAGATTATTATGGTAAGAAGTTACTTCAATGTCTCGGTCCCACTAAGGCTAAGTAATGACAATTCGGTGACCATCGAGCATGTTCAACGTAGGCCGAATCTTGCGGTTCCCAGTGGTGAAGTGACCCACCGCAACTGAAGCACTTGACTTTATCTCCTTCGCCCAAGTAGAAAAATCCGGCTCTGGCTAATTCTTCGGGGGTCGGTCCTCCCAGATATTTAGGCCATTTTCCTTTGAACGATTGAAGACGATTTTCAAAGTCGCAGTATTCCGACAAACGCACAGGAAACGAATATTCGTTTTTCACAGGTTCGTTTCGATGAGGGTTGGGTGACAGGAACAGGAGTTTGCTCAGGGCTGGATGACATCCGTAGGGGGGTAGACGTGAAGGTGAACATTCCCCTTTAAAACGAAACCCAGTAAAATGTCCAAGAGGACGAGCGGCATCGCTTTCGCATCCCTCAGGTTTGACACGCACAGCATCACTTTCCATGACAGGGGTAGTGAGAACAAAGTTCCCATGATGCTTTACGGCATCGCTCAGGTCACAAGGTACAGCATCGTATCCATCGCAAGGCTCACAATCGCACTCATCTGCAAACTCCTTTACGCAATTACAATGGTAACCACATGGACAATCGCAGTTTCCTTCCGGACATTTTCCGTCGCAATGCATGGGTCTTATCCATCCAATATTAGTCACACTAGAGGAAGATACAACTTTTTTACAATCCCCAAACTGGAACGATGCCTCTTTCAAAGTATTCATCTTGTTCGCTCGGTCTTGGTAGTCACAATGAACTATCGATCTTGCCTAGGCTTCCTTTTTTATATACAGACTAATACCGACGTGTCCATACGGTAAGGTGAAATGATTGGGAAGTCGCACTCGCTTCTGGTATACGATTTGATAGACTTTTTCCAGGGGTCGACTGACGATGTGGTGAGTGGGTAAACGTACAATCTTGTTCGGTTGGTGAGTGGTCACTTTAAAGTTTCCATCCTCTCCCGATTGCAAGGCTTCTTTCAATACCCCAAAGTTGACCACTCGACTGGTACGATAATTCAGAGTCAGTCCTTTCACTTTGCACTTCGTGTGCACTTCTCCTTGTGGGTCCCGGTATTCGTAGCCGTAATTTTTAGGACCACCACTGACGAAACTTAGAATCTTGTCGTCGGGATGCTCGTCTGTCCAGGCTCCTAAACGGTCTCCTTCGATGTCAGGGTGATGTTGAATCGGGTGATGGATGTAAATGCAACTGTCCGTGTCAAAGTACAGGACGCGTTCTTCTAACAGTTCTAAAGCTTCGTACAATTTTAAGCGAGCATTAGCTGTCACGTAAGCCGCAATGATGACATTTCCAAAAGGGTCGTCTTGTACAAAGTCCAGATCTTCTTCGTAATTGACCAAGATCAAATCCTCACGAACGACGTCCACGTGTTTCATGTATTTGGTTTTGTCGTGAATCATTTGGAAGTAGCGGGAAGGTTCTGTCAAATATTCCGTCTTGGGTAAACACGGTCGTTGTGCCATTTTACCCCACAAGCAATTTAACATCACTTTGGCAAACGATCGCCTGCCTTCGTTTTTCTCGATGTGGTCTAAAGTGATGCCTTCTTGTTCGTAGTATTTCTCTTTGAATTGTATTTGGTCTTCGGGAGTGTGACACCAGGAAGGATAGCCGCTGGCTTCTTGTTTCAGTTTCAAAAAGGCATCCACGTAGTCTGCGAAAATGCCTTTCTGAGTAGGGTCACCCTTGTGGTATTGTTGTGTCTTGGGAAAGTGGCAAATTTCGTACATTTCTAACAGTTGGTATCCCATGTCCAGAGCTTTGAACAATTCTACGCTGACCCAGGTTCCCGTCAAGGCCCGTTCTTCCTGGCTGTGCTGACAAGGTTGGTCTTGGTTGCACGTTTCGGCACAAGTACGGCACAAGGGAAACATCAGTTTGCCTTGACAATGGTGAGGTAAGACGGGATGGTATAGGTTCGTGGGAGGCAAAACTTTGCACTTGATCAAGCCTTCGTATTGTCGAATGTTGACCAGGTCGATGTGTTCCGTCAGCAATTGCGGGTGCCCTACAGGAAAGCGACAATATTTGCACACGTAGGGATACAGCGAACACACGTCCAAGTATTTGATTTCTTCTCCTTTCTCTTCGTCGGCTTGGTACAGCAAACAGGTGGCATTGGTCCTTCCTCCGTACAAACTATCCCTCGCGTTTAGGGGGTCCATCAGCTTGTAACTTTCCACGGCACGTTTAAACTCGGGATCGGTTTTCATACGGTGATCGTATTCGTGTTCCCACATTTCCACCACTTGGTATCCTTCCTGTTCCAACTTTAGGCGCCGCTGACAAGTGTCCTGGTACAAGTCTTCCATGGTTCGTTGCAAAAACTGATTTTTAGTGCCACGGTCAGGGTAACAGACGGGACATCCGTGAAATAAGCAACCGTTAAACTCGTACACGATCTTGGGGTTTTCTAAGTCCCAGCCATCGACCGAATACCTTCCGATGGTCTTTTCGCCCCCTCCGTTGCGGGCATGCTGAATCCACTTGTCTTCCTTGTCGCACAAGTAATGTAACCAACGTAGGGCTTTGACCGAGTATTGACGTTTGACAAAGTGGGTCGTTTGAGGACTGATGACAGCCACGGTGTTTTCAGGCATGAATCGTTGTCGATACACTAAGGAACACGCTTTGGCAATGGTGCAAGCTTCTTTCAAAGGATCGACCCCTCCGTGTTCCATGAACAGTTCTCGAAATTTTCCACAGCAACGCCGTAAAATGTCCACGTCGGAACGACAATACTTTAGCATTTCTTCCTGAAAGTCGAAAGGGTCCGAGGCGTGAGCCTGGTACCAAGCGTAGAAAGCTTCTCGTTGTTCGGTACGCATGTTGTCGGGGTCGTAATAGTGAGCCTCAGGTAAATGGGGTAGAACGGCGTGTTGATTGGCTTCCGTATTGAAAAAGTGTGGAAAGTACCCTTTAGCCATTTCTGTCATTCCAAACGTTTTAGGCATTCGACTCAAAGGCATGGCCAAGTAACTCATCGAATCTTTAAACTGTACTTGTCCCACTTGCATGAAAATGATTTTGGCTCCGTTCAAAGTCACTTTAGGACGCTCGGTGCCTTGTTCCGTATAGTACCTCAAAAGAAACTGTCCATCGTATCCGGAGAAATTGTGAGCCATCACTGTGGCATGACGATGACAATCTCCGTAACGTTCGATGTCCTCTTGGCTCCACGTCTTGTCGACGGGGTCTAAGACCCATTGGGCAAAATCGGCTAGCGTGTTAGGTCCTCGAAAGATTTTTTCACGCCCTCCGGGAATCTTGCTGCAGTGAGGGCAATGACTAAAGATAGGTTCTTGAATGCACTTCTCGCACGCTCGATGAGCCACGCAGAAATTAGGAATGTGAATACCGGTCTCTTGCATGCATTCGAAATCGAAAAAGATGAAATTGCCTTTTTTATTCTTGTGACCGTCCTCTTTCTCTGGTGGGGGTTGGTATTTTTGCACGTAGCATTGGTGTTCCAAGTCCACGATGTGGTGACAAATGTGACATTTTTTCTTTCCTCGACATATGTGTGCCTTGGTATTATTGGTACGTAGGCCTTGTCTACACGTAGGGCACAATCTCAGGAGTTGACAAGCACATTTCTTCTGTGAACCTTGTGTCTTCAGATGTTGTTGGTAACAGGTAGGGCTGACAAACGTGCGCAGACAAGTTGAACAAGGCACTGGTTCTTCGCTCAGACAGGGTGAAGAGGCCAAACATCCTGAGCATTTCGATCCACAATGTTTGTGTTGCTCTCGATTATTATAACCATAGTCACATTTCTCACAATAATAAACATATCCCAGGAATCCAGTGATACTGGTAATGGTATCGAAATGTTCATCGTGATGATAGACATGAATGTATTTTCCGTCCTTAAAATGTTGGCCTCGAAACAACAGAGGCCCGCGCATTTCTTGAGGGTGCACTTTCAAGGTGTAGCGTGGAGCTAGGACATCTTGCAATTTTTGCATCTCAGGAATGCCACAGGGTGTGTCTTTGGACAGGCCAGCTTGTTGCAACAGGAGTTCTGCTTCATTTCGTTGTTTGGCTCGATCGGATCGTTGAATAGTTTTCCAGGTTCTTTTCCATTCTACCGTGTCGTTCTTGTTGACATAGGTTCGTCCCACCACGATGGCACGGGCTAAACACATCTGGTCTTGAGGGTTGTGAATTTGGACGAGGCTCTTTTTGGTACTGCGAAGTTCGTTCACCAATAAGACCTTATTGCGTTGTCCAGTCCCTTGAGGAAGAGAGACGTGGGCCATTTTCAGTGTGGCTTTACCATCGGTGATGTCAAACTGGTCATTAGATTGTTGTACGTGTTGAATCTTGTCCATGATTTTGGAAGGGGTTAGTTCTGCGGGTCTGCTAAACTCGATCCAAACAGGGGATTTCAAACCGTCGTGATCTATGGATAGTGTCAAGCGATCGTCTTCTTTGGGTTGACATTGTCGCTTAAGTGAAGTGAGCAAAGAATCCCACATCTCGGTTATGAAACCTTCTGCTTTCTCCAAGGGTACGTCGGACTTGAAATCTTTAAACTTCACCGTGTAGGTGTAAGCCGTGGTTCTAAATTTTCTAGAGGAGCGCTTTTCCGTCTCTCGAATGGAATAGTATTTTTCAGGGTTGACTAAGGGTGACGAACTTGGTTTAGAGGGTTCGGATTCTGGTTCACTCATGTCCTCTTCAAAATCACTAGCATGAATTTGTGCCAAGATTTCAGCCCTGGTACGAGGCGATAGATCACGTTTCTGCCTCTTACTTTCTTTTTCTTTCCTCTCAAATGAATGGGATCGTTTCATCTTGAGTGAAAAACGTCAAATGACTCAAGTTCAAACACCATAGACTAATTTATAGTCATGGCAGACTAGCGTATATAAAAGGGTGTGTGTCTTGTTCTTTCACTATTCATTTCACTCTCAAGCCGAGCACAACGATGGAAGAGACTAACCAGATGGAACGTTTCGTCAGAGCTTTGCGAGGGGTCATTAGAAAATTCTCTTCAGACCAGCCTACGGACTACTCTCCTTCCTTTCGAGATAAAAGTCAAGATACTTGCTATATCTGTCAGAAGAAAGGGCATTGGTCTTCAGAGTGTCCAGACCGTCAAAAAAGAACAAAAACAGGGACTAAAAAAGACAAAAGTCAAGATACCTGTTATTATTGTAAAGAAAAAGGACATTGGTCTCCAGATTGCCCAAAAAAGAAACAAGAGGAGTCAGAAGAAAAGAGGAATTCTTCAGAGGAAGAGAGGGATTCTTCTGAGGAAGAAGAGGAAGAAAAAAGACAATTCTATTTACAAGAGGCAAAGAAAGAGGAGAAGAAGAAAAGAAGAAGGGAAGAAAATGAGGAAAAGACGGTGAAGAAATTTAAAAAACAGAGAGAGTAAACAAGGAGAAAGAAGAAGTCCATGAACTTTTAATCAAAGTGTTGTGTTGTGAATTGTGAATTGGATTATAAAAAATGGAGAAAAGAATAAATGAATGATAAAAGGTAAGTGTCTTTGAGTTGTGATTTTAAAATAAGAAGCTACACTCACGCACTCATACACAGACACGTACTATAAGGGTAAAATGGGTGGGTTTTTTTTTTTTTTGAGTTATTGGCAAATTGAAATTGTATTTCTTTTCGAGAAATGTGGGTGGCCCTGAAAAGGGCATTTTTCTTCATGGTGAAGGGGTGAGTTTAAGCAATCAACTTTAACTGCCTTATGCCTTTGCCACGGCCAAGGCCTACTTCTGGACTGCGTAATGTTGATGATGATTGGGTTGAAATCACTAAGGGTGGTACGGTAGGCTTAGTCACAGGGTTGACGTGTTTAGCTCGGGAAGGTCGTATTCTCTTCGGTCGTGATAAAGAAGTCTGATACATTTGTTTCAAACTTCTTAACTCCGCTAAAATGTCCAACAGTACCGTGACCGTTTGATTTTCACCCTCTTGTTTCTTTGCTGCTACTTCTTCTTGCTGTTGTTGCTGTTGTTTTTTTCTTACCTCTTCTTCTTGTTGCTGTTGCTGTAGGAGAAAAGCCTGTTCCGCTTCCTTTTGTCGTTGTATAAATTTCTCCAATTCTTCTTTCTGTCTCTGTCTAAAATTCTCCACTTGCGGTAACGAAGAAGGTAACGAAGGTTCCGGAACAAATTCTTGCGAGGAGAGAAAATCCACAAAATCCCAATTCACCTCTTCTGAAAGTAAGTCCGAGTTCCCTTGGGCAGTCTCCCCTGCTGGTGCACCCCAATGGATCGTTTTCTGAGTTTCCGTCATGTTGAATCACTGTCGCATAGATTGACTGCACACAAGCGCTAGCGAATCTATATAGACTACGTGACGTCACAGACTGAACTCTTCAGATTGGATGCGGGCTGACTGAATTCTGTAACGCGTGTTCGGATTGGTGAATGAACTCAATCCGTTTCAATCCTTCCTGTCCCTATAAATAAGCGCCGTTCACTGCATTGATTCACCTATTCTCGGAGCCTCAACATGTGGACAGACGTTGAATCTTCAACCCTTGTGTCAACAATGATGTTCAGGACGGACATGCTCATGTATGTCCGATCCAAGTGGACCGTTGTCCACAGGACCAACAGCAGCCTGTGGATAAGAAGAGTCTATATAGAGAGACAAGGTTGCCTCAAGAGGACTCTGATGTATGGCCCTGCTGTAAGACGAAGTTTGAGGACAAGAAGATGTCGCAAATGCCCTTTATGTTAAGGGCATATTAACATAAATCAAAGGCCCTTTTCAGGGCCAGCCATATTTCTCGAAAAGAGATAGCCTTTCCATTGCCTACCCCTTTTTTTAAAAAAAATCCCATGTTAATTTCCCTTGACGCTAATCAGACCCAAGATTTTTTCTCCATGTTAATTTTCCCTTGTCGCTAATCGGACCCACGATTTTTTTTTTTCTCCATGTTAAATTTCCCTTGTCGCTAGACAGACCCACGATATTTTTCTCCATGTTAATTTCCCTTGTCGCTAATCGGACCCACGATTTTTCTCCATGTTAAATTTCCCTTGTCGCTAATCGGACCCAAGGGTCTCTGTAATGCTAATTCCCATTGTCGCTAATCCTACCCCTTTCACTACTAACGAGGGCTGCAAAGCACCAAACATCGGAACTATGAACCAACAATAACAAAACTAAAGTCTACATTAACTGGTCATGGTATTATGGTGCGCCTGAGCACTCAACTTGTATATTACCCCACATATACGGTATGTTAGCTTATATGGTAAGATACAAGGGTTTTCTTAACTTACATGGGGATTTGAGCCTGAAAATTAAAATATTTTTTTCCTTAAAAATTGTCATCTTTCATTGGGTCGCAGTAAAAAGAGGATGGAATAGCTTAGATCATAGACACCCGTCCCGCCAAATAATCTAACTTTTCTACTGCTCACAAGCAGTGTTCATAAATATTAAATTTCATTCATTAAAAGCTATGTCATCGTATAATGGATAAGTCGTTTTGAAGAATCTTGAGCCATGCCTTGCTACAATTAAGCGGACAAGTTAACTATGCGAATTACCTTCAGTATTACAGTATTCCGATGATTATTCTCAATCAAGCATAGACAGTACAAATGGGAACAATAAATCAGGAAATCTTATAAAAAGTAATACATGGGTAACGAGTACATCATGGAAGTCTCCAGGAAAGGATAGAAAAAGGCTGAACTACGTCTTAGCTTCTGCAATATCTTTGCTATATGGACGTAGCACAATTTAGTTTAAAGGGACCAATCAATCGCATTCGTTATTTAATTATATCTAGTGCATTCGCAGAGACAGGATAAATATCTGTTGTTAATCACTTTTACACATGTCACATGCTACATCTCTGTCGGGAACAACAAACAAAGTAATGAAATACATTGACTGGAAGGTTAATTAATATAGCATAATTTAGTGACATCTTACTATGATCTACGAATTGCTAGCAGATTAAAACTGATGCACCTTGATACCAATGTTAAAAAGGAAAAAACAATGATTTCTAAGACTAAATTGTGTTTTGTCGCTAATTAAATTTTGTTTGAATCATTAGAAATTAAGTTATACCAAAACTCTGTTTATCGTGAATAAAACTGGACTATTTTTCCCTGTTATTAAACTTACTCATTTGTTGACAATAACATGTTTAGCAGACACATATATATCGTCAACGTGAGGAAATTAAACTTCACATCAGTCCTGTAATGAAACTGCCTATAATTTTCGCTGCCGAAAAATGCACCTTGATTTATTGTCGACAGCGAATGAAATTGTTGTCTGCATCAATGAGTCTATGCCATTTTATCAGCACTACTGTCTCCGCTAGGAAACATTTCATTTGCTGAATGTAACTATTTGCTGTGCGAATGAAGTTATTCGTCAAAAATACGATTTTTGTTATATATCAGTAATCTTATGTCAATGACAAGGGTAATGAAGAGAGTAAAAAATAATGCGAGTAAAAATTTAATCTGAAGATCAGAAAATGAGACCCACCCTATGTTTGGAAAATGTTCGATGTCTGTGTTTACAAAGATCTGGACGGAAATACAGCTTTTAAAAAATGGCGCTGCGCGTTTGTTGATATTGTATCACCTTTATCAGTAAAACATTTTAACCTGAACAAAATGTTTATATTGGGACTATTTCGCCAGTTTCAGCAATATGAGGTCAGGGCATTGTTTAACTTACATCCAACTATTTCTGCTATGAGGGCAATTTATTCGAATTCGAGCAAAATGTCAATTATTCAAACTTGGGGGTTTCTGGTCAACAATTTTTATTGCAGGATTATTAATGAGCCGCCCAAATAAATACGTGCGATAAAATCAGTGGCTAGAACAAAGAAAAGTAATACAGTACACACAGACATGAATATCGGACGCCAACAATGTCAAGTTCTTCCTTTCAAAAAAAAAAAACAAAAACAAATAATAAATTCCCCTCTTTCTTCTGAAAGTTAGCATGCTCGCCGGTGAGATTTGAAAATAATACTAGGTAAAATCCGACTTTTATGACGTTTGTCAATTTAATATCTCTGTCTCTCTGTCTCTCTGTCTGTCTGTCTCTCTCTCTCTCTCTCTCTCTCTCTCTCTCTCTCTATATATATATATATATATATATATATATATATATATATATATATTGGGGTCTGGGACAAGAGAATGTTTTGCTTTGCACTCGGGATCCTTACGTGCTTACCAACAAATTCATTTTTTTTAATATGTTGTTCGTGTCTCTTAATTTACCATAGAAAGGCGGGATGTTGGCTGGGCAAGACGTCATACTATTACTACTACTACTACTACTACTGGTAATGATGACAATAATAATATATCATGGGGTGTAAGTTACCTACCGTTAAGGATATATTTCATCTTGTAATGCAATGAGACAGTATGGTGTACTTTCATTTTTGAAGTAAACAGGATCATTTCTATTGTCATGGATTGTAGCATCCGTCATCAGTGAATTAATAAATTATTCATGTTTGAAACGTATCTCCATTCCTTCGTTTCATCTTACAAGAATTAACAATAGAATACATAAATGTACATGCATAACATTTTGCCGACAACGGAATGGTCCATATTATGTCATTATGTCCTTTAGAGTTTTTCTGTTATTGTTATGGTTCACCATTCCTTCTTCACCAATCATTGCCGTTTACCAGGGGACCTGGGTTAGAATGTCCGTAGAGTACGAGTTAAAGTTATCTAACCTGTATGATAGTATTATTTGTATCAAATATTAATTCTGCCTACTATTATCAAACATCCTCCTATATAATCCACGGAAAGCATTTTCTGTTCTGTATGGTGTATATTTATAACAGGAATCCGGAATGACTGTGTAGATAGATAAGAGTTAACTGCTAGGTCGTCATGCGAGTGTGACTACTACACACAAGTACAAATAACACCGATTAAGTAACAGCATTTGTTGGTAAGGTGTGCTTAGTGATCAGTGAATTAATAAATCATTCATGTTTCAAACGTATCTCCTTTCCTTCGTTTCGTTTTACAGGTATTAACAACATAATACATAACTTTGCATGCATGACATTTTGCCGACAACGGAAAGGTCCATAATATGTCATTAAGTCCTTTATAGTTTTTCTGTTATTGTTTTGGTTGACAATTCCCCCTTCACCGATTAAGAAACATTTGTTGGTGATGTGTGCTTAGTCGGGTTGGACTATGTGTTGGTGTGTACAGGCAATGCGATGGGTGCCGTTTACCCGCGTACCTTGGTTCGAATCTCCGTATACTACAAATTAAAAATTGTATAACCTGTATCATGTTATTATTTTTGAGAATTTTATGAATTTTATGAAATAATTTAACCTTGTTAAATCAAACCGTTTCAAATCAACCAAATACAGATACGAAGTCATTTTGGCAAACTAATCATATTTTATGCAGTGGTCACAATGAATACTAAGATCGCAAGTTGTCCTTGTCCGAATAAATATTGGCAATCATAGATCAAGAAATTTAACAGACAAGAGCATATCTGTAGAAAACGCTGTCAGGGAAAGTAAGTTCACTTAGTTATTAGAAGTGTGTTTATACATCCATGCGTTTGTTTATTTATCAATTGATATATTGGTATGTAGCTGCTCACACATCAATTTAAATTCAACCAATATATTAGGCATCTACCTTAGTGTAATAATTTACATATGAATGTCTGCATATTGTATCACCTGAACAGCCATTAACACTTAAGAAGACACCGGATGCTAAAGGAACACACAGTGTTCCCGTCTATATTCTACTGCCACAACGACTTTTAGAAACATAAGACAACTATTCTTTTTATGCATTTAATGATATTTAGTAGCTCCAATCTAACGATAACGTTTACGTAATTGTTAAATGCGTTTCATCCTGACTGCACTGGACGGAACACTCATCATTATTATTGTTTCTCTAATTCTCTTGCGAACAATGTTTTTTACAATTTTGTTAATTTCGCATTGTCGAAATTTCGATTACGAACAAACCTTTACATAAGAACAAAACTCTGCTTTATTAAAGCAAAGACAAGGTAGGAGCATTGTGTCATAGGGAAGAAAACAAGTTAAATTTTCTTATAATGGATTTCTGGTGTTCCAAACTATAAAGGGGCTGTTGTTGTTGTTGTTCTTGGGTTTTAATCCCATGTTTCAGCACACGATAGGCTATGTATGGTGGCCAGAATTAATGGTGTAGGAAGAACCCGGGAAAACCCAGGAAAGAACCTCCGACCCACGAGAAGCTACTGGCAGGCTTTCTCACATACCCACATTGGCCAAATCCTAGACTCGAACCCACGAAGACAGAGGTGAGATGGCAGTGATCCGTAACGGAGAGCGCTTTAGACCACTCGGCCACTCGGGCTTATAAAGGGGCTGTACATCTAGGAGAAAAATGTTACATATATCGATAAGAATGCATATAACTAGAGAATTTTTCATTTAAATCTACCACGTACATGACCACCAAGGACGATGTAGCCAATACGAGGTTATGTTTTGTCGTCTGAAGACAACATCTGAACGAAAGAAACCAAAACATTCTAATGGTTTTCTGTTTAAAGGACAAGGTAAGTAGACCAATTGACTGATACCAATTTTGATCGTCAATACAGTTAGATATAAAGGATAGTGTGCAAGCATGTAAACTTAAAATCTCAATCTTTAGGAGAGAATATATATATATATATATATATATATATATATATATATATATATATATATATATATATATATATATATATATATATATATATATATATATATATATATATATATATATTACTGTTGTTAAAAACAAAAGGGTTTGATAACTATTATTTCCTTAATTTTCTATCCAGCGGTCTTTATTTTTTAAACTCGTGCAATTTTAATTAGCATGGCCTTGGTGCTACCATGTTTCCTGTCAGGATGATCTGGATGATCTGTGCCGATGCCGTGTGCTTTATTAAAAAGTAGAACACGCAATGACGACATCATGATCTGCCAGCATATTACACAACTGTAGATCATGATCAATCTGGTTTGCAGTTGGACCGAATGGAATTAGTTCATTTCAGTATCGCACGCTTATTTACGGTGAAATTTGACATGAAGTCCTTATCTGCAAACACTTGAAATCTTAGCTTTTTTGACAAGAAATTTACTTTGCTACTTGGAATTTATTTCATACAGTGGACAGTGTAGTCACATTGTGTGTTCACTTTTTGGTATTCGTACAGAATCTATATGTTAATCTTGATAAAACTAAAGTAAAAATCTTTAGAAAAGTTGGTCCATTCAGGCAAACGAAGTATCAAACATATACGATTGTAAAACTAAGGTGGTTTAAAAATTGTAATTACTTTGGTCCTCTTTTAACGAGGAGAGGAAAGTTTCCTAAAGCTCAAAATCACATTCAATTCCTATTTGTAATTTGAAGAAAAGATACTTAAATTGTAATGAATGTTTGACACTTTGTGATATTTATTTAGTTCCGTTGTTGAATCAGGTATCCCAGATATCGCGTTTTCACAAAGCTGACGATGTTTAACTCATACAACGAACGTTTTCAAAGTATCTGCACAAAGTAAAAATATCAACTTCTCACGTAGGTGTATTTTGTGAATTTGTAATAATCCTACTTACATAATAAAGGCTGGTTATGTGACCTAAATATTAGTTTAGAAGTAAACCATATAAACCCAATGCAAATATGATACTGTGCACTATTTATAGGTAGTTAGATGTTGAAAATATATCAATGAATGGTGTCAACTGGGTTACAATCCTAAATCGGATACTAAACAAATTTGGTTTTTATAAAGTGAAGGTGTACCTTGGGTCTGTACATTAATCCAAGTTATTCAAATTGTTAAATAAAGATTTTCAAGTGTTTTTCGATTCGACTGAATAATACATTACACAATTCAAACAAACGGTATATGTATAAATACATAAAAGCCGACTTCGGATTCGAAGATTATTTCAAATACTTGCGTCACCATACACATCGATCAGCTTTGAGAGAGCTCTGAGTGTATTCATATAATCTGAGAATTGAAAGTGGGAGATATGAAAGCAATATAAACTATGGAAGTGACATATATTGCATGCTCCTTGCCAACAACGCTATTAAATATGTATATCATTTTATTTCAGCGTAGCTTGACCCTACTACCTTGCGTGTAAATGCAATTTAAAATACCTCTAGAATAAACCATGCATGCACAAGTACATTGAAATGTTAACGTCGATAAACAAAACCGTAATATTTCCAGTAGCGAAATTTATTAATTTATTTAATAAAAGACATGAATAATAAAGATTATGCATATTTACCATCCTCTCTTTTTCATCTTATACCAGTTAGGCTGTTGAGCTTATGGCGCATATATATCAGTCGACAACCATGTAGTATTTGTAATCTGCATTTTATAAGCATGGTAATGTTTGTGATAATAAACTATTCGATTGATACTCTATAGCAAAACGTCACCTGTTTTTCACAATCACTGATATATACATTTTGAACTACAATATATTTAGCTTCATTCGGTTAAGGTAACATTTCGAAATGCATTACATCATCCCAACATTCTTATCACTTTCATTGCTCTTACTTCTCTAACATTAGCTGCAGAATGTCTTACATCTCTATTTTTTTCAATCTCTATATCAGTATCGAACTCTTGATTTCTGTTACACATACAGATATATATATATATATATATATATATATATATATATATATATATATATATATATATATATATACCACACATGTAAAACATTTAATCAAAAGACCCATACCTTGGCATTGCATATCATGCTTGGAGGGAACAAATATCTTCTTAAAATAGTACGATCTCACCGATGTGTTTGATGGAAACCTTGTGTGGTTTATGAGCGAATATATGAATCGCGATTTCATTACAGCTTGCACTGCATCAAATTGATGGACACTTCTATCCAAATCACTAGTTGCACTCTTTGTGTAGTAAAACATAGCTCTTGTTACTCTTAGAATTTTCCAACAACTCTTTTAGATGAGCTTTTAATAATCGTCTTCTAACTGATGCTGATCTCTTAAATGTTGTTGTGGTTGTTTCTGTTTTTCATCTCATGGTTGTAACGCAACTTTGGTGACATAATGATACACTACAAGAAAGAATCAGCAATGTATGCCAGAGTGAACTAACATAAACTATATGGTTAAGGTAACTTAAATTTAAAGAACTGTAGAGTCAATATATCAATGTTTATACGTATCTCCATTTACATTATAAATAGAGATACGTGGACATGTTAATATGTTAATTCTGTTTAAACATTATAGAAAGAAAAAAACATTCAGAATGACTACATTCGAATAAAAAATCATTTTTCAACTGGGTCATCAAAACAAAAATATTACTCGCGCAAAGCCTGATTGAATATGTTTCAGTATCAGTCCCAAAATAAGTCATAGACAAATAGTGAAAAGAAATTAATTAAAATTAAGAATCTATTTATTTAATTTACAAGTTGTAATTTTATGACAACTTACAGTAGCATCAGTCAAGTCCGAAATAGTCCTAAATGCTCCGTCACAAGTTCACAAGGTCAGCTAGATAGAATCATCTGAGTGGCTTCTTATCATCTTGAACGTGCTGACGTACCGATACCTTTTGACAGGTTCATATACCAGTGGTCTTGATGTATCCCAATGATATTACCCCAAAAACGTCGAATAAATGCACGTAGCGTTATATTCTAAAATATCAATGAGTTCTTTATAATGTCAATAAAAAATTTAAATCACTTGTTATTCAGGTTATATATGAAAACGACTTTAAATTATTCAACAGAATGAACGTACGTCAATGACGAATGTTCGGAACAACATGACACAGTTAAACCGAAATATTATGAATTAGTTAATGCAAGCTGTCATGATACAGTTAAACCGAAATAATACGAATTAATTAATGCAAGCTGTCTTGGTACAGTTAAACCGAAATAATACGAATTAATTAATGCAAGCTGTCTTGATACAGTTAAACCGAAATAATATGAATTAATTAATGCAAGCTGTCATTCACTCTCCTTTTCATTCATAAATGCATTCACCTGAACAATACAAATACAAGACACCTTTAATAAAAGCACAATACACCAATAAAACTATTTAAATTATTGTTTGCAAGTGAATATCAGCTCATTATCTTTTATTGGAGAATCAATTTCCAGGAGACCACGCCTACAATAAATTGCAATATTAACTCCTGTAACCTGAGTGACTCCAACCTGAATAAAACTTTTCCTTAACTGGAAAAGCAGAAACGCTTGAAATATACGGGTAAATATCTAAAGTGGAGTATTTTCCGGTAGGATTGTACTACTACTACTACTACTACAACTACTACTACTACGAATAACAATATTAATAATAATAATAATAATAATAATAATAATAATAACAACAACAATAGTAATACAAGTATTGCCAGATGTAGCTTATATGTCCAATATACTTTGCTGGTATTGGTGTCATTAGGACCCCAGTTGTAATAGAGGCATTATTATTATTATTATTATTATTATTATTATTATTATTATTTATGTCAATCCATTTTACTGAAGTGCTTCTTCAACTGTCTAAATTGAATATAATTAAATTAAGTTTTATAATCAATATCTTACTGAACAATAAATGCATATTTACTTCGAATATAAGGTCAAGGCTATTAATCACTACCATATACATATATATGCATTTATCTTGACCTGCATCGCAATATATTGTTCTGGAAACTAATGTATTTCATTGGAAAATTCTACTAATTCTAAAACAAGTTTAGGTATTAAGCTCAAATTTTTGCTAGCATCATGACTTTCATCGTAATATATTGTTCTGAAAGTAATTTCTTCCACTGGAAAATTATACGAACTCGAAAACAACTTTAGTTCTGAAAGGCAAATTTTGCTAGCATCTTGATTTTCATTGCAATATGTTGTTCTGGAAAGTAATTTATTCCCTTGGAAAACGCGAAAACAATTTTAGGACCTAATGTCCAATTTATGCAAGCATCTTGTTTATTACGTACAATAGGGACAAAATTCTACTCGCAGTTCTAGAAAACAAGCAAGAATTAATGATGTTATGCATACAGTCGTACATAGATACATACATATGTACATACGTGTATATATGTATGTAAGTATGTATGTATGTATGTATGTATGTATGTGTGTGCGTGTGTGTGTGCGTGCGTCTCTTTGTCTGTCTGTATGTATCCATGCATGCATGTATGTATGTATGTATGTATGCATTTATGTATGTATGTATGTATGTATGTATGTATGTATGTATGTATGTTGATGTATGTATTGATGCATATATCTATGTACGTATGTACTGATGTATGATTGAAGATTTTATGTATTGATGTGCTGACGTATGTATGGATGTATTGATCTATGTACGTATGTATTGATGCATGTCTGTATGCACTGATGCATGCATGGATGTATTGATGTATGTATGGATGTATGCATTGATATATGTATGTATGTATGCATGTATGTATGCATGTATGTATCGATGTATTGATGTATGTATGTACCTATGTAAGTATGTATTGGTGTATGTATTGAAGATTTTGATGTATGGATGTACTGATGTATGTATGTGTGCATGTATGTATGTATGTATGTATGTATGCATGTATGTATGTATGTATGTATGTATGTATGTATGTATGTATGTATGTATGTATTGACGTATGTATGTATGTATTGATGTAGGTATGGATGTATGTATGTATGTATGGATGTATGTATGTATGTATGTATGTATATATGGATGGATGTATTGATGTATGTATTGATGTATGTATATATGTATGTATGTATGTATATGTATGTATGTATGTATGTATGTATGTATGTATGTATGAATTAATGTACGTAGGTATTTATGTATGTATGTATGTATTTAAGTATGTATGTATTGATGTATAGATGTATGTATGTATGTATGTATTGATGTAGGTATGGATGTATTGATGTATTGATGTATGTATGTATGTATGTATAGAAGGATGTATTGATGTAATTATTGATGTATGTATGTCTGTAGGGATGTATGGATGTATTGATGTATGTATGGATGTATGCATGTATGAATGTATGTATGTATGTATGTATTGATGTATGTATGGATGTATTGATGTATGTATGGATGTATGTATGTATGGATGTATGTATGTACTGACGTATGTATGGATGTATGGATGTATTAATGTATGTATGGATGTATGTATGGATGTATGTATGTGTTGATGTATGTATGGATGTATGTATAGATGTATGGATGCATGTATGTATTGATGTATGTATGGATGTATGTATGTATGGATGCATGTATGTATTGATGTATGTATAGATGTATGGATGGATGTATGGATGTATTGATGTTTGTATGGATGTATTGATGTATTGATGTATGTATGTATGTATGGATGTATGTATGGATGTATGGATGTATTGATGTATGTATGTATGTATGTATGTATTGATGTATGTATGGATGTATAGATGTATGTATGGATGTGTGGATGTATTGATGTATGTATGTATGTATTGATGTATGTATGTATGTATTGATGCATGTATGGATGTATTGATGTATGTATGTATGTATGTACGTATGTATGTATGTATGTATGTATGCATGTATGTATTGATGTATGTATGGATGTATAGATGTATGTATGGATGTATGGATGTATGTATTGATGTATGTATGTATGTACGTATGTATGTATGTATGTATGTATGTATGTATTGATGTAGGTATGGATGTATGTATGTATGCATGTATGTATGTATGTATGTATATAAGTATGTATGGATGTATGTATGTATGTATGTATGTATGTATGTATGTATGTATGTATGTAGGTATGTATGTATGTATGTATTGATGTACGTATGTATGTATGTATGTATGTATGTATGCATGTATGCATGCATGTATGCATGCATGTATGTATTTATGTATGTATGTATTGATGAATGGATGTATGTATGTATGTATGTATGTATGTATGTATTGATGTAGGTATGGATGTATGTATGTATGTATGTATGTATGTATGTATGTATGTATGTATTGATGTATATATGGATGTATGGATGTATGAATGTATGTATGTATGTATTGATGTATGTATGGATGTATCGATGTATTGGTGTATATATGGATGTATGTATGTATGGATGTATGTATGTATTGCTGTATGTTTGGATGTATGTATGGATGTATGGATGCATGTATGTATTGATGTATGTATGGATGTATGTATGTATGGATGTATGTATGTATTGCTGTATGTTTGGATGTATGTATGGATGTATGGATGCATGTATGTATTGATGTATGTATGGATGTATGAATGTATTGATGTATGGATGTATTAATGTATGTATGTATGTATGGATGTATGTATGGTTTGATGTATGTATGGATGTATGGATGCATGTATGGATGTATTCATGTATGTATGGATGTATGTATGTATATATGCATGTATGTATGCATCTATGTATGACTGACTGACTGACTGACTGACTTTATTTCCTCTTTAAAAAGAGATTACATCAGAATAAACAAATTCATGATAATACAAGATCATAAAATGAAACAGAAAAATGACACAAATACAATAGTAATACTGTGTCAGCTACCGTATTGACAAAACGAAATATCTCACTGCCTGCAATTATGCAGATCTGCAATCATTTGGCGGAGCATGACACTAATCTTTTAACAGTTGCTTGATGATGATAATATTTCGAAAAGTTAATATGTCTATAGTGTTATGTGCTTAACATTAAGTCCGAGATAGTAACGAAAATGAAATGTAAAACTTTTAACAGTGTAATTCTATATGTAGTTTTTTTTTACTTTATATGACGCATGTATTTATGCATATATATACTTGTTTGCGCGTATGCGTGCGTGCATGCATTTATCTATGACTGACTGTCTAAATGACTTAGTTATCTCTACAGCAAAGAGTATATCAGGTTGCTAAGATACATATTATACATATCATAGGATTATGAGACACATCATAGACGAGAACGCAAGCATGATATATACATCGTCAACTAATGTGTTTACAAAATGAGATATATAAATACAGAAAACCATATAGAAATCTCTTGGAAATAAACATAAACAAATACATAAACAAATACATAAACGCACACACAAACAGCTGTCAGACAACAAAATTTGCGGATTTGACAAGAAGACTTGGGCCTTTAATTGTTTATATTTAATGTTAATTTACTACTTACTTTTAATATCATGTTAGGGCATGTTAGTTGATAGTAGGGCACACATTTTATTGTAGAATGAAGCTATGCTGTTTGCGGTCACCAACATGAGCCTATCTGATACGTCATCGTCAATAGACGACATGCAGTCAACCCTGCTTCCAAGAAGTGTCTCCAACAATATATCGTCTTCTTGATTGAATAAGTTAACCCCGTCTCTCACTTCTAAAGAGTCAATCACTCTCTCAAAGAAAACATTTCGTTCCTCAAGCAGCATTTCGCAGCCTAAAATAAGATGTTTCGCTCTGTCGTCAGTCTCTTTACCACAGAGTTTGCATACCATAACTTTACCAACAGGCATGATATATAGTTTCATTACTTCAGAGAGAGGCCATAACATGGATGGATATTTACGCCCAAGAAACCATATATTACTTGGTTTTAAGTCCAAATGAATGTTTCTGAAGTGAATTAAATCATCCCTTAGTTCCATATTTGCTCTCCAGGTAGTTTCTTCATGGTTTTGGATAATATCAGTAATATGTCGATTCCAGATGAGTTTTTCTTCAGTTTGTATACTTTCTGCATAGTCTAAAAGAACATTTCCCATACATTATTTCTTAGTTATTTTGTCAATATCAGGTATAAATCCCGTCTGTTTTAGCGGGTTGTTCAGATACTGACATAGGCGCATAATGAAAATCTTTTTCCAGATAAAAGTCCAATCGCCCTTACATAATCGGTTGAAAAGGAGCAATTTCATCCTATCTATGTATGCTTCCATTGACCAGAGTCCTAAGGTACTACTTGTTGCCTCCGTAGGCGAATATTTATCGAAAGCTTGCATACGTCGCGCTGCATATCTCTGGCATAACTCAAGTTCTTCTATATTTGAGTTTGTGATACCTGACCATAGTTCACATCCATATAGGACCGAGGGTAGAATAATTCTTTTCCAAATCTTCAGACTTGTTAGAGGGTTCATTCCTCCATCTCTGATACCAATAAAATATAAAGAGTTTAACAAGTGTTTGCCTTTATCACATGCTTCTTTTATCGCGTCATTTGGTTTTAAGTTGTATTTTAGAGGTATGCCGGCATACTTCTTACTTTTGACTGCCGGAATTGGAGATTTGTCGAGCATAAAAGAAGGTATACCAGTCGTTCTTTTGTTAGTAAACAAGATGGTGCAACTTTTATCTGCATTATATCTTAATCTCCACCTTTTCGCATAGTCGGAAATTGTATCTAGCAGCTGTTGCATTGAATGACGCGAGTTAGACATTACAGTTGTGTCATCTGCTAATAAGACACAAGGCAGGTGGAGATCAACAAGATTTAGACCTCGCAAAGTGTGATCTAATTCCGTGATCAAATCATCTATCATTACAAGAAAGAACCAGGCAGACAAGATACGGCCCTGTCCTACACCCTGCTTAATATCGAAGCGTTTGGACAGCTTGCCCGCGTATAAAACAGAGCTTGTTACTCTCTCAAACGAATCTTTCATGATGCGCCAGGTCTTCCCTTTGATGCCAAGTCTGTACAACTTGTAGAATAACCCGTTATGCCAAACTGTGTTGAAGGCTTTAGCATTATCAAGAAATGTAGCATAGACAGGAGTATTTTTATCCAAATAGTAGCATATAGATTCTTTGATACAGAACGCTGCAGTGATACTACCGCAATTATTTCTAAAACCCTGTTGCAACGGATTTGGAAAAGAAATCTGCTTAGAAAATATAAGTAGTCTACTATATATAATTTGTTCTAGAACTTTCTGAAGCACTGGAATTATAGTTATATCGCGGTAATTATTCATATCTAATTTGTTCTTTCCCCCTCCTTTGAATATTGGTATAACCAAACCTTGTTTAAAATGGCACGGGTACTTCTCGGCCTCGTACACTTTTGTGAATATAATTTCAAGTAATTGTACACTGCTTGGAGGGTCCGCAAACAGTAAATGCTCAGCAACAATACCGTCGTGGCCACATGCCTTATCTTTATTGAGAGAGCTAATTGCACTACTGATTTCGTCTCTAGTGGGGATTTTATCAACAAGTTCATCAAAGTGTGAATAGGTTTCTTTAGTTTGTTTTCTGACCTCTGCTAAGACCATCTGGTAATTATTCATCGTACAGATAAGTATTGTCAGGCAGTGATAAACTGGAGAAATGATTTGCCCATAACTCTCTAATAGAGTCGTGATCGCATACAATTTTTCCGTTTGATTCGATTTCGTGAATGTAATCGCGTTTATTTCTTTTATTCCGTATAAACTTATAGAAAGTAGAAATATCGAGCTCTGCAGCCTTTTCAAGCTCACTAAATTGTTCTCTATCGTATATTTCTTTAGCTTTCAATAATTCTTTTGCAAACAATTTCCTCGCTTTCTTATAGTTCGCATATGATATATATTCCCAACCTCTTGGCCTACCATGTATGTATGTATGTATGTATGTATGTATGTATGTATGTATGTATGTATGAATGTATGCATGTATGTATGTATGTATTGATGTATGTATGGATGTATGTATGTTTTCATGTACATATGGATGTATGATGTATTGATGTATGTATGCATGTATGTATGTATGGATGTATGTATGGATGTATGGATGTATTGATGGATGTATGGATGCATTGATGTATGTATGGATGTATGGATGTAATGATGTATGTATGGATGTATGTATGTATGGATGTATGCATGTATTGATGTATGTATGGATGTATGGATGTATTGATGTATGTATGTATGTATGGATGTATGTATGTATTGATGTATGTATGGATGTATAGATGTATGTACGGATGTATAGATGTATGTATGTATTGATGTATGAATGTATGTATGGATGTATTGTTGTATGTATTGATGTATGTATGTATGTATGCACTGATCTATGTATGGATGTATTGATGTATGGATGTATTGATGTTTGTATGGATGTATGTATGTATATGTGTATGTATGTATGTATGGATGTATTGATGTATGGATGTATGTATTGATGTGTGTATGTATGTATGTATGTGTGTATGTATGTATGGATGTATTGATGTATGGATGGATGTATGTATATATGGATGTATGCATGGATGCGTTGATGTATGGATGTATGTATTGATGTATGTATGTATGTATGTATGGATGTATTGATGCATGTATGGATGTATGTATGTATTGATGTATAGATGTATGTATTGATGTATGGATGCATTGATGCATGTATTGATGTATGGATGTATGTATTGATGTATGGATGTATTGATGCATGTATGTATGTATGGATGTATGTATGTATTGATGTATGTATGGATGTATGGATGTATTAATGTATGTATGGATGCATGTATGTATTGATGTATGTATGGATGTATGTATGGATGTATGGATGCATGTATGTATTGATGTATGTATGGATGTATATATGTATGTATGTATGTATGTATTGATGCATGTATGGATGTATGGATGTATTGATGTATGGATGTATTAATGTATGTATGTATGTATGTATGGATGTATGTATGTATTGATGTATGTATGGATGTATGTATGGATGTATGGGTGCATGTATGTATGTATGTATTGATGTATGTATGGATGTATGTCTGTATGTATGTATTGATGTATGTATGGATGTATTGATGTATATATGGATGTATGGATGTATTGATGTATGTATGGATGTATGTATGTATGGATGTATTGATGTATGTATGGATGTATTGATGTATTGATTTATGTATGGATGTATTGATGTATGTATGTATGTATGTATGTATGTATGTATGTATGTACTGATGTATGTATGGATGTATAGATGTATGTATGGATGATTGGATGTATGTATGTATGTATGTATGTATGTATGTATGTATTGATGTATGTATGGATGTATAGATGTATGTATGGATGTATGGATCGATTGATGAATGTACGTATGCATTGATGTATGTATGTATTGATCCATGCATGGATGCATTGATTTATATATGTATGTATGTACGTATGTATTGATGTATGTATGGATGTATAGATGTATGTATGGATGTATGGATGGATGTATGCATGTATTGATGTATGTATGAATGTATGTATGTATGTATGTATGTATGCATGAATGTATGTATGTATGTATGCATGTATGTATGTATGTATGTATGTAAATATGTATGTATCAATGTATGTATGTATGCATGTATGTATGTATTGATGTATGTATGGATGTATTGATGTATGTATGTATGTATTGAGGTATGTATGGATGTAATGATGTATGTATGGATGTATGGATGTATGTATGTATGTATGTATGTACTGATGTATGCATGGATGTATAGATGCATGTATGGATGTATGGATGTATTGATGTATATATGTATGTATTGATGTATATATGTATGTATGTATTGATGTATGTATGTATGTGTGTATGCATGTATGTATGTATGTATGTATGTATGTATGTATTTATGTATTGATGTATGTATGCATTGATGTATGTATGGATGTATGGATGTATGTATGTTTTGATGTACATATGGATGTATGATGTATTGATGTATGTATGCATGTATGTATGTATGGATGTATGTATGGATGTATGGATGTATTGATGGATGTATGGATGTATTGATGTATGTATGGATGTATGGATGTAATGATGTATGTATGGATGTATGTATGTACGGAGGTATGTATGTATTGATGTATGTATGGATGTTTGGATGGATTGATGGATGTATGTATGTATGGATGTATGTATGTATTGATGTATGACTGACTGACTGACTGACTGACTGACTTTATTGATGTATGTATGTATGTATGTATGTATGTATGTATGTATGTATGTATGTATGTATGTATGTACTGATGTAAGTATGGATGTTTTGATGTATGGATGTATTGATGTATGTATGGATGTAGGTATGTATATGTGTATGTATGTATGTATGGATGTATTAATGTATAAATGTATATATTGATGTGTGTATGTATGTATGTATGTATGTATGTATGTATGTATGTATGTGTGTATGTATGTATGGATGTATTGATGTATGGATGGATGTATGTATATATGGATGTATGTATGGATGTATTGATGTATGGATGTATGTATTGATGTATGTATGTATGTATGTATGGATGTATTGATGCATGTATGGATGTATGTATGTATTGATGTACGGATGTATTGATGCATGTATGGATGTATGTATGCAGGTATTGATGTATAGATGTATATATTGATGTATGGATGTATTGATGCATGTATTGATGTATGGATGTATTGATGTATGGATGTATTGATGCATGTATGTATGTATGGATGTATGTATGTATTGATGTATGTATGGATGTATGGATGTATTGATGTATGGATGTATTAATGTATTTCTGGATGTATGTATGTATTGATGTATGTATGGGTGTATGTATGGATGTATGGATGCATGTATGTATTGATCTATGTATAAATGTATATATGTATGTATGTATGCATTGATGTATGTATGGATGTATGGATGTATTGATGTATGGATGTATTAATGTATGTATGTATGTATGTATGTATGTATGGATATATATATGTATTGATGTATGTATGGATGTCTGTACGGATGTATGGATGCATGTTTGTATGTATTGATGTATGTATGGATGTATGTATGTGTGTATGTATTGATGTATGTATGGATGCATTGATGTATGTATGGATGTCTGTATGTATTGATGTATGTATGGATGTATTGATGTATGTATGGATATATTTGTGTATGTATGTATGTATGTATGTATGTATGTATGTATATATTGATGTATGTATGGATGTATAGATGTATGTATGGATGAATGGATGTATTGATGTATGTATGTACGTATGTATGCATGTATGTATGTATGTATGTATGTATGTATTGATGTATGTATTGATGTATGTATAGATGTATTGATGTATGTATGTATGCATTGATGTATGTATGTATGTATTGATGTATGTATGGATGTATTGATGTATGTATGGATGTATGTATGTATGTATGTATGCATGTATTGATGTATGTATGGATGTATAGATGTATGTTCGGATGTATGGATGTATCTATGTATTGATGTACGTATGGATGTATGATGTATTGATGTATGTATGGATGTATGTATGTATGGATGTATGTATGGATGTATGTATGTATGTATGGATGTATGGATGTATTGATGTATGTATTGATGTATGTATGTATGTATGAATGTATGTATGTATTGATGTATGTATGGATGTATGGATGTATTGATCTATGTATGTATGTATGTATGTATGTATGGATGTATGTATGTATTGATGCATGTATGGATGTATGTATGGATGTATGGATGCATGTATGGATGTATTGATGTATGTATGTATGTATTGATGTACGAATGTATCTATGGATGTGTTGATGTATGTATTGATGTATGTATGTATGTATGTACTGATGTATGTATGGATGTATTGATGTATGGATGTTTTGATGTATGTATAGATGTATGTATGTATATGTGTATGTATGTATGTATGTATGGATGTATTGATGTATGGATGTATGTATTGATGTGTGTGTGTATGTATGTATGTATGTATGGATGTATTGATGTATGGATGTATGTATGTATATATGAATGTATGTATGGATGTATTGATGTATGGATGTATGTATTGATGTATGTATGTATGGATGTATTGATGCATGTATGGATGTATGCATGCATGTATTGATGTATAGATGTATGTATTGATGTATGGATGTATTGATGCATGTATGTATGGATTATGTATGTATTGATGTATGGATGTATTGATACATGTATGGATGTATGTTTGCATGTATTGATGTATTGATGTATTGATGCATGGATGTTTTGATGCATGTATTGGTGTATGTTTGCATGTATTGATGTATTGATGTATGTATGTATTGAAGCATGCATGGATGTATGTATGTATTGATGTATGGATATATTGATGATTGTATGGATGTATGTATGCATGTATTGATGTATAGATGTATGTATTGATGTATGGATGTATTGATGCATGTATGTATGAATGTATGTGTGCATTGATGTATGGATGCATTGATGCATGTGTGGATGTACGTATGCATGTATTGATGTATGGATGTATGTATTGATGTATGGATGTATTGATGCATGTTTGGATGTATGTATGTATTGATGTATTGATGTATTGATGCATGTATGGATGTATGTATGCATGTATTGATGTATGGATGTATGTATTGATGTATGGATATATTGATGCATGTATGGATGTATGTATGCATGTATGGATGTATGTATGCATGTATTGATGTATGTTGTTGTTGTTGTTGTGGGGTTTAACGCCATTTTTCAGCACGATGGGCTATACATGGCGGCCAGTATTAATGGTGGAGGAAGAACCCGGAAAACCCCGGAAAGAACCACCGACCCACGAGAAGCTACTGGCAAGCTTTCTCACATGCCCACATTGGCTGAATCTTAGACTCGAACCGCCGCAGACAGAGGTGAGATGGCAGTGATCCGTAACGAAGAGCGCTTTAGACCACTCGGCCACTCGGGGCCCCTTGTATTGATGTATGTATGTATGTATTTATGTATGGATGTATTGATGCATGTATGTACGTATTGATGTATGGATGTATTGATGCATGTATGGATGTATGTATGCATGTATTGATGTATGGATGTATGTATTGATGTATGGATGTATTGATGCATGTATTGATGTATGTATGCATGTATGGATGTATGTATGCATGTATTGATGTATGGATGTATTGATGTATGGATGTATTAATATATGTATTGATGTATGTATGGATGTATTGATGTATGTATGTATGTATGGATGTATGGATGTATTGATGTATGTGTGGATGTATTGATGTATGGATGTATGTATTGATGTATGTATGTATGTATATATGGATGGATGGATGGATGTATTAATGTATGTATGAATGTATGGATGTAGAGATGTATGTATGGATGTATTGATGTATGGATGTATGAATTGATGTATGTATGTATGTATGTATGGATTATATGTATGGATGTATTGATGGATGGATGTATGTATTGATGTATGTATGTATGTATGTATGTATGCATATATGCATGTATTGACGTATGAATGTATGTATGTATGTGTGTGCGTGCGTCTCTTTGTCTGTCTGTATGTGTGCATGTATGTGTGTATGTATGTATGCATTGATGTATGTATGTATGTATGTATATAGATTCGTTCTAGTATTGTTTTAACCCAAATTCGTAATTGAGAAGATTAATAAAATTCTAAATTTTAAAATTTAAATATATGACAGTATTGCCTTAGCTATGTTTATAGTCAATGCTTTCATAGTGTTGCTGTTTAATTTCATATGTTGGTCATTGTTCGTAATGCATTGACGCTATGTGCTACATTTAAACGAACGTTTTGCTAATTGTCTGATTTTATTTTGATACGACAACGTCAGACATTATCACCTTACACTAATTGTCGTCGTATGAAATATGGATACCACGTTTAAACTCTCATTAATCTATGCTACCTTTCTGTGAAGTGGTCCTTCTTAATTTTGACAAAATTGGACAAATTATTTATGAAAGTGAATTTTGAAAAAAAATGAATTGGATGCGATGCCTATATTCCATTATATCTCGTGAATAGACTCCGTTTTTCATGACAATGAAGGAAATGCGGCTTAAATATCATCATTGATTGTCCATGCGATAAAAAAGGATAAAGTTTCCGGATACTCTTGTCTAATTTGTCAATATTAACTGCCAGTATTCGCCCTGTCTCAGCCAAATATATCCCTCTTTATTATGTATGTCTAAGATGGACAGAAACTTGTTTATATGTATTTTTGTTACCTAGCGTGGATTGTCGTTGACCGGATCTGATAGCTTCCTGATTGGTGAATAATAGACCTCGAAAGTGACAGAATTAAAAATATTATGCGCGGTAATGAATCAATGATGTACAATATATTTCTTTGGCAATTGTTGTTTCCTACAAAACGCACCTGCAATCCCATCTTCTAATACATATGACGCTTTATTCCAAAGTGGGGAGGTTACAATGGTGGCCGAAACGTAGAAGTCAGTTTGCATAAAGTATTGCCCTGATAAAATATTTCTAGGTGCGCTGTGAATTCTTGATTCTGCGCTGCATAATCCACTTTTCCCACATATACGTTTCTCGTGTAGACATAATATATTTGACCTTTTCTGTCCTACTCTGCCGACTTTTGAACAATCCAAGCTAAGGTCCTTGTTTTTATAAAGTATTAAAAGTTTTATAAGTATTAGAAAACAACACAAGACAACATTTTTCACAGAGCTATTGTTATTAGAAGGAGTTCTTTAATTAGATTGGAAGTGTTAAGCGATGTAAGAATACATGAAAAGCGACTGTGCTTTTCACATATTTCAAAATGACGTGTGTACCAGAAGGTATAATGCATGTAAATTGTTATTTGCATTGCTAGTGAACAACTAATTTTCCTTCGTTGTACTCTTATAATAAGGAAATGTAATACTTGTAGGACTCACGGTACTAATTCCACTCCAATGGTAAACATATGGAAACACTGTCATATTCAAAATTCAATAACTTAAAATTTATGGGTGCTGATAATGACACCTATAATTTTTCGTGCACATCTAACCTTGGTGCAAGCTTATGTGTGGAGAACACCATATGACCCGCGGCAATTTGTTTACATACATGTGCATGAAACACGTGTTATTGATTCTGCACCAAATGAATCAGGTGCTACTTTCAGTATTGAGTACTCCTGAGTCAAGCCTGTAAAAATGCTAAAATTGCATCAGTAGAAATTTGTCAATATTTTGTTTACATTACATATAGGACAAGCTCTCAAAAGATATTTTTCCTAAAATTTTAATTTTCATTATTAACCAATTATGGACCACCAAACCTGTAAATACTCTATCATTTTTTCACCCATTTCTAGACTGGTTCACAGTTCTTCCGTATAATTAGTACCGTGTGTCCTGTAAGCACTTGCCATAATTGAGATAAGACGACAACGATACTACTACTACTACTACTACTACTACTAATAATAATAATAATAGGTTTCCATCCTCTTAATCTAAGTAACGGACAATAACGACAACCATGTTTTGTAAACTACACAATATGTTTTATTTCCATAAAATACAAGGTAAAAATTTAAACACGGCATACGGTATTGTGAACAAAAGTCGTAAATAGCCCTACAGCCAGAAGTCTAAACGTATATAGTATTCCATATTAGTTCCAGTGGTATTCCGAATGACGTTCATTCAATTGTGATGATGTGCCAGTAGTCTTGAGGCATGGCATTGATTAATTCAAAGTTCTTTAAATGACATCAGAGTACTTCCGAAAGAACTAATTAATCCTAAAATCCAAGGACTATGTAATATCAATGAATAAATTAAATAATTAAATTAAATCCTGTCAATTGAACACAACTAAAGAACAGTTTTCTAGACTAATGTTAAAGATAAAAATAATTCATTTTAGTACAAATCACTTCTATAATAAACTGAGACGTAATAACAGAAACAGGATGATGGTAGAATAATCATTTGAGGTCAATCAAACTTTGACAACAAATTCAAGTCCTTTAAAGAGCTAAACAAGCAGGAATTTGGACAGCCTTGCTTTTGAAGAGAAAAATTATGACCTGAAAATACATCACATTATATTTTTCAAAACAAATTGCTACTACACGGTCCGATGTAAAAAAAGGATAACAAATATATTTACTTGAATTAAAGGTACATTCCTCTATCTTGAAATAATATAATGTGTTAAAATATTATACGATATGAAAGTAAAAGCCAAGAATCATAAACAACATTAGTAGTTAATGGTACATTCACAATCAACACACACACACACACACACACACACACACACACAGACGTGGTGCTCTAGCAACTGTCTTATCAGTTCTATACTTTCCCATGCCAGTGTATGCGGTCAGTTCGCATTTTGTCCAGCATGTATTTGATATTATTTGGTTCCTCTAAACTTTCTCGTTGTAGTTTCCATACATTTAAACCACGATTTGAAGTTTCCTTTAGAGTTTGTTTTGTTGTCCGCATAATTGCATGGTCACTCCATTACTAAAATAGTAAAAAGAAAATAATTGGTCCAAATAATGTCTTTTTTAACGCTATACAAATAATTCACGTATTAGATGCACTGCGTCTTGTCCCCAATTAGGTCGACATGTATATATGTATGTATGTATGACCGACTGACCTTTATTTTCTCTTCAGAAGCGATTTCGTTCGGTTAATTTTTCATTAGTATAAGATAGGAGCATTATTTGACATTAATGGATTTACAGTACACTAAACATGTAATATATATATATATATATATATATATATATATATATATATATATATATATATATATATATATATATATATAAAGTAAAGAAAACAAATGTCTAAACACATTAGTGAGAGAACTCATTGCAAACAAGATATATAAGCAACAGAGATTGAGGGAGTAAATAAAGAAATTGGAATTATTTACGTTCGACTGGAACGATTTATATTGATTATCACATTGGCTCTCAATTAGAACACCTGTAAATACTATATATGATAGAATGGGTACATTTCCCGAATTTACTAAACAAGCATAATATCACATATCGTTTTCAAGTTCATGTTTTCTTCTGTACATTGTGTCTATCCCTTCAAACAGGACACACGTGAATGCCTGCCATGATGGATCATCCAAAGAATCAAGGATGTCCCCTCTCTTTCCCAAATGGATATGCAGTAATGTGTCATTGTCCTGACATAAAAGTCAGTACGATTCTAGAATGTCTATTGCATCTATTATTTATTTAAACATATCATTACGTTCATCGTTTAGGGCTTGGCAGTAAAGTAACTTATGCTTGGCTCTATCTGTCGTCAATCTTTTGCAGAGTTTACAGTCATGTTCATTCTCTATTGAAATTGAACACATATTTAAATAGGCAATGCTAGCGAAAGTCCAAATTTTATTAGGAAAACATTTACAAGCTTCCAGACATCAAGTGGCTGAAGATTATTATGGACACTTGCATAATGTAAAAGTTCAGGTCTCATTTCAAGTTTAGAACTCCACAATGATTCGTCGCAGCAGTGAACTGCCGTTTTTAATATTCCTCCTCCCGATTGGTTTCGGGACAGAATATAGGGTGTTCTCGTATAGGTGGCAGAAACCGCCATGCTGGCATTGCAAAAGAACACAATATATATCTTTAACAAAACATACGCTCTAGCTCTCGTGTATCAGGAAGTCAAGAATTCTTCTGTTGAATATAAGTTTCCATGCTCGTGAACCATTAGCTCTGCCGATTATATTGAAGAAACCTAATTTTTGATTTTATCTACATATCCCTCAGCTGACTACAGTCCAAGACTGCTAGTTGTTGTTTCTGTAGAAGAGCGCTGATCAAGTCCTATAATTCTTCTTGCAGCTTTACTTTGACATACTTCTAAATCATATACCTGTGACTGGCTCAAATTGGACCATAATTCACATTCATATGTCATAGCAGGCAGTACTATTTTTCACCATACCTTAGCACTATTAATTGGATTCATTCCATCCTTTCCAATGCCAGTTCCAACAAGGGGATACATTACTGATATTCCTTTATCACAAGCATTTTTCACTGCAACAGTATTAGAAAGATCCGTGAAAAGAGTAACACCAGTGTATATTCTAGAAGAAACTATGGGAATCCTTTTATCTCCGAGCACGAACATAGACTGTTATATGATTTCTTTTTATTCGAACATATAACGATATTGCTTTTATCAACATTGTACCGGAGTCTCAACTTTGATGCATAGTCATTGAGGACGCAAAGTAAAATACACATACCATTAAATGATGAAGAAAGCAAGGTCGTGTCATCCGCAAGTAAAACACAAGGGATACTTAAGGTACCAACTTGTATTCCAGAGGAACTAGATCTATCATATTCGGATAACATAACTCGGACAGGGCTTTAGAAAAGTAGAGAATCCAAGTGGAAGATTACAAAGTAGCAGGACATGGTGCAATTGAAGTTTCCCGTGATATACTCTATAGCATCTGTAATAATTAAAAATTTTCTAGAAGACTTCCATGTTGTCTTAATATTTTCCCATTGTTAAGAACAAAGGCAGCAAAGCTAATTGAGGAAACAACAGCGTCATCACCCTATTCTACTAAGCTGACAAGAACTTTACTGGAGACATCTTGAAACGACTTAATAATATGCCAGATGAGAAACTACCTCAGGCGTAGTGCGGTTTCCGTCCAGTACGCGGTACGATCGATAAGATCTTCATTGTCTGACAGGTCCATGATAAATGCATTGAGCAAAACTTGACCCTGTAAGGTCTTCTTCACCTACGTAAACAAAGCCTTAGATTGAATTAATAGAGAGAACATATGGTCCGTGATATCAAAGTAACCGCGCAAATTCGTCCAGATGATCCTGCACTTCCTTGAAAGGACATGTTCTCTAAAATGGCGTCACATCTGAACCCTTCAGTATCTTAAACTGGGTAAATCAGGGCTATGTGCTTTCCGCGTTCTTTTTTATCCTATTCCTTAACTGCATCATTAAACTTGTTTACGATTGAGCGTTTTTCACCAGTAGAATAAATTAGTTTTAGGTCCCTCTCTCCCTCTCTGTGTCTCTCTCTGTCTCTCTATCATTCTGTCTGCCTGTCTCTCTCTTTCACTATCTGTCTGTCTGTCTGTCTATACTATATATATATATATATATATATATATATATATATATATATATATATATATATATATATATATATATATATGTTTTTAAGAAACAAATAATTCATTCCTGCTTGATGTTAAGTCGGATGAATTATTTACATATGTGTTCAGATACAAATTGATACGAATAATTTGTTTCATTTATTCATTGTTCATTGACCATTTTACCTAATACATAACGTTTGGATTATTATGAGCAGATTCAAGATTGATACATCAAGACATTCAAACGTTTGGAACTGATTAGGTGCATTCTGTTATTTTAGACTTGAGATATGACCTATATGACAATTTAGGATTTAATTTATAACACTTCAAGTTTATGTTTGATATTCAAGTCGATTGAGAAGTAAATTAAATTATATGCTCTTTTTAGTAAATTTGTTAGTGTTGCTTCTTTTTGTTACAAAGTAAGAGCCCTAGCGTCGTAACTATGACAACAAATAATAGAATAAGATACTACAGATAATTTAATAATGACCTTTTTCCTTTTTCCGGAGAGTTTCATCAAACACCTTAATAGCTGCAATGTTTCCAGAAAATATTTTTGAAGTTGTAAACACCTTAGCCTCTATGGAAGCAGACCGTATTTTTGTCTTTGTTTTGCCAAGTTTGGAAGTCATCAGCGCGTGACCCTGCAATATAAACCAGGTTGGGCTAAGAACAGTAATGGCAACTAAATACCAAACACAGAGAAATCCAATCAAGAAATGTATAAAACCATTTAGATTAATAAAATAATAAACCGTCTGGATCAAAGAGGCTAACTTTTTGGAAAGCAAACCAGTGAAATATGAATTATATAATCAGAAACATATTTTATTTTCATTGTAAAGAGAGAAGTCCCATATACTGATTAAAGTATCTGCCGTTGTATTAGAGGTAAAAATGTATTTATTGTTTACAAAGATATTAATTAAAAAATTAAATTAATTTATTTTAGACTCCGGAATAAATAACTTAATAAAACGGGTGGAAATTAATACTGATAATAATGATACTACTACAATTTTTACTACTACAAAACATCAACAACAATAACAGCAACAAGTACTACTACTACTACATCAATTAATAATAATAATAATAGAAACCTTAATGACAATATTAGCAGCAAATACAATATATTGGATATTTACCCTATGCCTTTCAATGCTACTACTACAAGTTTCTATTATTATTATTATTAAAGAGAGTGCTACCGGCAAACATTTACCTTGTATATCTCAAGGTTCTTAGCCACTTTAGACTCGAACAAAGTCAAAATAGCTGTCTGGTTGGAGCCGTCAAGGTTGCAGGACTTAACTTTGCCGTCATCCATGAAATATACTCTACAAAAAGTAAAGGGTATCAACTGATTTGGAAACAATAATTTAAATGCTTTAAAATGTGTCTTGTGTGTATTATTCTGGAGCCTGCATTTATGCATGAAGTAAAGAGTGAATGACAGCTTGCATGAAATAATTAATACCATTTTCGTTTAACTAGGTCACGTAATTCAAAAGTTTCCTTCTAGACTTTCAGTCTGTGGGCTAATTCACATTTGTGTTTAGACACAATTTGAGAGGACGAATTGATTTAAATTCTTCACTGAAACTACAAAATGCTCGATGATATTTTGGATTGAAATAGATTCTACAAAAAAGTAAAGGGTATCAACTAATTTGGAAACAATAATTTAAATACAACAATAATTTAAATACTTTTAAATTTGTCTTGTGTGTATTATTATGGAGCTTGCATTTATGAATGAAGTAAAGAGTGAATAACAGCTTGCATCAAATAATTAATATCATTTTGGTTTAATTAGGTCACGTAATTCAAAAGTTTCCTTCTAGACTTTCAGTCTGTGGGCTGATTCACATTTGTGTTCAGACACAATTTGAGAGGACGAATTGATTTTAATTCTTCACTGAAACTATGAAATGCTCGATGATATTTTGGATTAAAAAGTATTTGATGATTATTGGGAATTTATGCAAAGCTATTCTATATTATATCATTAAACCTAGTCAAGGATATCGGCATACCTGCATGTTCAAGATGATTGGAAGCCTCACATAATGTTATATAATTTTGGATTTGGAGACTTGTGATTAGGATTATTCCGGACGTGTCTCATACATTGTAAGTCTTAATTTTAATAAACTTGTTTCCGCTTTTGTTTGTGTCTTATATTAAGGCTTTTTGTACGATAAAGAAACATATTCATTCAGGCGTTACGAGAGTAACTTTTTATATTTATTTATTTCTAACGACGCTATGATAAGAAAATATCTTCTCCCGTACTAATCTTTCTGAAAACCTTTCTTCTATAATATTGAAATAGACGTAACATAACAAGATGTCTCTATTTAGAACTTAAACAGAGATACGGAGACATGTTGTTACTTTGGTTCTACGATTCGTAAAGTTAAATTATTCTAACCAAGATACTATGGCTTATGATATTTAAAGTTGGCACATATTGCTGGTTTTGGTGCAGTGTTGCATTATGTCACAAAATCTAAGTTACAATCGTGAGATGAAAAACAGGGACAAGAATAAAAGCACCATATAAATAAGACATCGCCCTCCTTAGCAGACGATGATTAAGGTCCAGCAAAAACAAAAACCCTCTTCTAAAAATTTGTGTAGTAGAATTCTAAGAATATCAATAGCTTTGCTTAATTGTGCAACTAGTGATCTGGATAAAAGTATATGTGAATTTGTTGATTTGAAAGCGGAATTGAAACTGCGAATACAATATTTTTCTCAGGAAACACCGAATGTATTCCATCGAATTTGTTGTTGACATGGCTTTATCATGAAGACATTTATTAGCCCAGGCAAGATAAGGAATGCAATGGTAGGGGTTCTTTAAGTGATTACTTTTCATTTATGTTACACACACACACACACACACACACACACACACACACATATAGATAGATAGATAAATAGATAGATAGACAGACAGATAGATAGATAGATAGATAGATAGATAGATAGATAGATAGATAGATAGAAAGACAGATAGATAGATATAGATAGATAGATATAGAAACACTAACAGTTATTGTCTGAATTTTCTGTTTTATATATTACTTAAGACAAAGTCATAAATATGTCATATTCTTTTGAGGTATGTGGAGAGAGATGCATGTGTAAATATAAAAATATTTGTAAAGACAGGGAGTCTTATAAAAATAAAACATTTCTGTGTCCAAGTTAATTGTCCACATAATAGTCTGTATACACAAAGATTTATTCTTAGGATCGAGAGGAAAGATTAAAATCTTTTAAGAGTTTGATTGTTCAATTTAATTTGATAACTAAATATATTGCAATAAAAATCATGACATTAATAACAACATCATTATATGTTCCTGTGAATATATTCCTTAACTTTATTTTAACTTTGAAGTTGATATTATTCCATAGTCAACGATATAAGCAATTATAAACTAATTTCATCTCACAACACTGAATCTGTAGTTACATTGAATAGATTTTTTTTTATATATTTTTGTAAGAAATTGTTTGTAAGTAATATGCTTGTAAACGTATGAAAATTAGTCTTCGAGTTTTACAACTGTTTCATTTCTTCAAAAGTTACAGTATGTAAATCAATATCCCGCTTTAGAAATAATAATAAGGAGATGATAGGGAAATATGCATAATCGTTGTCAGTAATTGTTCTAAAAATAATGACATATTTCCTTTTTTAAACGCTTCATAAACAAATGTCGCGACTGAAACAAGTATCGACGTGTTTATAGAAGTTAACATTTCAGTGTACTTGTGCTAGTATGGCGTATTTCAGAGATACTTTTGAATTCGATGTATACGCACAGCAATACAAGCCATATTAAATTAAAATGACATTCAACTTAACTATCATTGTTGGAACAGATCATACAATATATTCACTAATATAATATATATTGTTTCCATATACCTCACTTTGAATTTTCAGATTATGTGAGGACACTCAGAGGTTACTCAAAGTCAAATTTGTATGTGTTCATTCATAAACCGTTTGATAAAATTTTGTAATGTATCATTCAGTCTGATAGAAAATCGCATGTAACCTTCGAGGAATTTACAGAACCATGGAACATCCACACTTTATCGAAACCAAACTGTTTAAATATCTCCTTTAGGAATGTAAGTCCGTTGATATCAATAATAGTGGACATTATAATATTTGCAGGGGTTTTAATTTTAACTGTATCTAACTAATATAACCAGCATTAAATATTTAAGTGAGATTATTCCAAGTTCTCAATAAAAATCGACGTAAGAGGTAGATATTTTCGCATTTTGCACATAGTTTCGTTGTACACGTTCGATAGCATTAGTTGTTTGAAAACTCCATCTCTTTTTCGCTAAATCAACAATGGAGCAACAAAAATATCACAAATTGGAAATATTCATTATCATTCAATTAACATTGTTTAATAAATTATAAATAAGCATATTCGTTGCATTTAGTTGTTTAAAAAGGCAAAGTTTCGGACATAGTGGTCACACGAAGCAGACGTTTTACACAGCACCTAGACAAAGCTGATTCTAAAAGGATTTCTTAAGATGGATCAAATATAATGCTAATCAAACTAAGCAACACTTTCAAAGCTTAGGCTTGACGAGAACTCACATGAAATTAACAAGCAGCGATTCTGGCATTATTCCTAGGACATAGAACCTAAGATATGTATATATCCCTTTGAACTATTTTCTTAGCTGTAACAAAACATATACAAAAATCTGCTAATACCGTTTACTTTAAAATTTTAGTAAATCCATCATCTCTTTTAAGATATATCTACTATACATACAACGCCATAAACAAGTATCTGGGACAAATATTATCTTGCTGACTCACCTCTGTTTATATGGGTCATAGCTGAGCGATCTTGGATCCTTTAGGTCGTTAGAGTCCACGATAATCTGACGGTTACTGCAATCTGTATCGAACGATTCTATTTTACTCCCATTCCCGTCCGATATCCAATACACCCGGCTGTGAAGTTAAACAGATACGCGTGTGTAAAGATTACTTCATTTAAATCTGTGTTTGCGAGTTTCTTTTATAAATTGTTGTAACAAACAGCCCAACATTACTAGGAACAAAGGAATTAAAGAGTTTGAAGATAATTTGCTTCTTTAAACTCACCAAAGAGCTCCACTGAACATTTGTAAATAATAAACACAAGAAACTAATACGATAAAATATGTATGTGCCTACATTTGCATAATGTGTTTATTGACATTACATAATGAGTGATATATGCATGCTTGATTTTTCTCCCATCGACTGCAATTGAAACTCAAGTCCTCCACCATTTGTACAAAACGTTCCACCTCGAAACGTTCCCTTATATACTTTTACAGAGATTTATGTTGCATATTCATATGGTGATGTTGTATTCAAAATCATTATAGTGGCATAAACACCTATCGTAATGGGAATATGCACATAACGAATAAAGAGATATCGAAACGTCTAAATGTCATACCATTCATAGGGTAAAATGTAAAATCAGGATATCGCATGGTTTGTTAGGACCTTCCAGGAAACCGCTGCATTTTCATAGTCTCCAAAACCAAAACCGTTGCAGTGATATTATAAACATTTAGCGTAATAAGGAATATATATATATATATATATATATATATATATATATATATATATATACACACACATACCGCTCTTGGGGCAAAATCATGATATCACGTGGTTCATTTAAACCTTGTAGGAAAACATCTGGATTTCCAAACTCTGCATGAACTCTCCTAATGATGCCTGTGTTATTCTCGGTCCAGTACAAGTTTCTATCGTGTCCGTCCCATGCCATGCCTTTACAATAACAATTGGAAACGCTATTATTATTATTATTGATTACTTAATTTGTCAGTCAGTTCTCATATATAATCAATCTTTCACATTTGTCGAATATGGCTTTGGAAATATGTATCCGCCATCTCTCTCTCTCTCATTCTCCCCCCTCCCATCTCTCTCTGTCTGTCTCTGTCTCTGTCTCACTGATCAACAGTTGACGTGTTCGTTTTTCTAGATAATAAGGGCAAGCGCATATATTGGAAACGGAGCATCAACTGATGTCATACTTTGTAAGATGTAAAGCTGTCGCTCATTTTGCACATAATTTAATCCGAAACAAATGTACTCCAAAGGTACATAATACGCTCGCTGTTGATCTTTTTCAATACCTTTTAGTCTACACTAATCCAACAACTTTGCCGCATAAAAACCGACCTTGGCTTGATGTTAGTGTCAGCTGTAGGTACACTTTTCTAGAACTTATGCAATATCCTCTTTCTTTATGTCCGAGCATTTTTCCCAAAGTGAATCACAGGACAGGCATTGGATTATAAAATGATCTTGTTAAAACTATAATTGCATTTTAAATATTTGAAAGAGTCAAATTTTTCATGATCGAATTGTTCCTCTTAGTGCATGTTACCGACTTATGCCCATATAATTCTGTAGTTGGCGTCGGGTTATTGCTGTCGCTAAGGGGACATACTAATCCACACTTATCAAACGCTCATTATTGCATTAGGTAATTATATCCTATGCTACAAACCCCTCAGGAAGAATCCTTATGGAAGCGAGGCTCACGAATGTTTGTCTTTTACCAAAAGGCCAACATGTGTAAGTTTGTTTCACCTTTGAATTAACACATGCAATACCTATGGAAAGCATGCGCAAATTGCATTTTTATAACTAACGTAATATGGCAATCATAAGTAATTACAC
Source organism: Sinohyriopsis cumingii (assembly GCA_028554795.2). Lineage (NCBI taxonomy): Eukaryota > Metazoa > Mollusca > Bivalvia > Unionida > Unionidae > Sinohyriopsis > Sinohyriopsis cumingii. The sequence continues at coordinate 680,186 of JAPYKE020000115.1, read as the reverse complement.
CACCAGTAGCACGTCTTTCGGTTTATTACAATGTTGTTGTTTTTTTGTGGGTTTTTTTGCGAGAATATCGATAAACAATTCCTCCTTGAACATTCACAGCTCCAATTCATCGTAAGCACATGATTTATTGTGTCGGATTATTCAGGGAAAGAATCGTAAAAATGTAAACTGGAGCAAACATAAAATATCGTCTATGGTAAATAATGTTTAATTTATAGAACTATACTGAATCCAAAGAATCCATGAAAGGAAAGCAATAGTTCTTTTAGTTTTGTTATGTATCTAACAAAATAAATATGTGTGCGCTTGACCTTGTTCTTTCAGATCTCCAAAGCAATTACGAATTTTAACCTATTGGCTACATACCTAATTAGAATGGGGGAAAACGGATTTCCTCGGATCTTATCGCCCGTTCTTCCAGTTATATCAATCCATTGGGGATATATAATATTCAATAGAATTTCATTAATATAAGTATCATAAATGTTAACGTAATTAATTAACTTAAATGTATCCTTACCACTGATTATTCCAGATATTTCCATCAGTAGATGCAATTCGAGATTATCAATCCCTGCCCAGTAAATAGCTGTGTCGTTGGCGAAGAAAACTTTTCTCTGATCCGTATCAAGAGCCAAGTATTTTGTGCCAGTAGTGTTTAGTACACATTTTGGATCGAAAACGAAATCCGCTATGCTTCTAATATCCATGATGCAAATATTGCTTTCATTACTATAAATCACTCCACGTTGAAAGTACCTTTTACTCACTGAAAATTAAAAGAAGCATAAGATTGCACTCTGAAAAAATAGAGATTAAAGAGATCAAATTATAGGTCTTATTATATACTCCGGGAAACAAAATATGGTATAAAAATGGGTCAGAAATCTAGTATCCACGATAAAAATACTGTTTTCATTATTGTACATCGGTTAGCAAAGAATGTATTTATTATTGACTGAAATTGAAAAGAATGACAGGGATAAAAGTTGCTAGTAATGTCAGGATAAAGAGATTAGACCCACTTTTGTCGATAAACCAAAACATTTTCGTTACTATCAAGATATGCAGTGTTTCCATATCCCATACGTTCGATATCATATTCATTTATCAAATGGAACTTGTTTTCCATAAAAAGAGCTTAGGACTCACAGATTGTTGGAAACGTTAGTTCTAATATTATGTAACTGCCTATATCAGAATATCCATTTAGCACGTTACTGAACGCCTTGTATTTAAAACCATGCAAGATTAAGCAGTGTCCTATATAAAGAAACATTATACGTTCTACGCATTTATTTTGTCGTTGCAATTTCCTATTCAACAAGACTATATTATAAGAAATAGTTTAAAGATTGTATATTTCTGGAGAATATGCTAAATATATTATAGGTTTTAGATTTGAAAATTAAAATTCTCTTATAAACGTGGACAAAATATAAGTAAATTATTCTTTGTTCACATATACGCAATTTATATGACTTCCAAATATCATTTCATACACCCTTTTTGTCTTAAATACTTCCTTACCTGAGTAAGGTAACATTAACCTTCAGGAACCAAATAACAGTCTATTCAATATTATAAGGCAAATTAGATATTGAGACAATTCTGGGTTAATTAGGCAACATAGTATATTTACATGAACACGTTTTCATGTCTTGATTAAGGGTGTATCCATCTTTGCAGAGACAGGTGGCGCCATCCTTCTCCGTCACACAGATCTGCTCACATTCATAACTAAAACAGTGGGCTAGAAGGTAAATATACAAGTACGTACGTTAAAGCTATATCATATATGAGATAATGATAATTTCCCGCAATAATCACACTAATGCATTCACAATATATGACAGGGAAGGGGGGGGGGGCGGAGAACGAGAGAGAGAGAGAGAGAACTGTTTAAAAGTCATACAGAAAAAGAAAAGTGAGACAATCATACGAACGTGTGATGGAAATTGGCTGGGCCTCAGGACGGAAGACAGTAACTGCATAGAAAAATGTGTCTTTCTTTGTAATGTTGTGTAACTGATTCCCATTTGTCTTATTCAAGAAATACACTGCATCATCAAGTGAATCAGTCACATACAAATAATCCTGAAAACAAATAGAAACGACATTTGAATAAAAACAAAACAATGTTTATTAACATTATTCAACTTCGAAAGGAACGCCATAAAATCGTAAAATATTAAACTTCTTTCTCTTTCTCTTTATACCCAGAGATAAGAATGTGCCTAGGTCTTCTTGAACTGAAGGAAAATGTTATTGGTAGGGCTGCATTAATTTCGATTAACTGAATATGGCATAGGGCATTGTTCTAGGAGTTTGTTATCGTTTAAGTCATCAAAAGACGTTTCTGTTCAACTCAACGTATTTTATTTGCATCAAATACTGTACAAATGAGAAACAAATGATGTCAGGTACATTTTGGAAGGGTCTGATTGTATACATTTCCCGACTGATGAATACTAACTGGAAGATATCTTTAATTTTAAAATCAGAGGCAGATAGGCATATTCTAAGCAAAGCAACTCACCATACTGACTATGATTGTTAAAACCCAAAACAACATTGCTTGATTTAAAATAAAACTGTAAGGAATGATGACATTTCTAAGGATTCTAAAATTAATTTATAATTGGAGTATATGTATATATATATATATATATATATATATATATATATATATATATATATATATATATATATATATTCTCATCAATACAAAATGCTTAATCAAATACACTTTGGTATAGAGAATTAAGGTATGTTGCTTCATATCCTGATGACACATTCATCCACAACTTTACTCTCTAGACGCAAATATAAACAATACAAACATAAGTTTTCAACCTAGCAACGTAGCAATTAGTGTTATGATACTGCGAACATCCTGGAATACCACTATATCGGATGATCTTCATTTCTCCTCGCTTATTGAGACATTTGTGACACCAGCTAAATTATCTTATATACTGTGCTATTTGCTTACCTTATAAACAGCTATATCAGAAAAAATACCCATTCCTTCACTAAAGACGATTTTCCTGTCCAAGCCCTCGTAGGTGACGGTTTCTATGGAGTTTGTACCGCTATCAGTAAAGTAGATGCGTCGTGCTGAATGGTCAGCAGCCATACTTGTCGGTTTTGATAGGTTTGAATCTATCAAGGTCTTTCGGCCCGTACCTGATAAACTGGACACCTCAATCTTTGTGACACGTCCAATATCACTCCAGAAGAGAAGGCTTTGGTATTAGAAATAAACGTTTACAATTTTTAAAATGAATTTACTTCATATGATATCCGATCTTTGTTTCCTTCAGGAAACCTTACTTACTCGGATATGTTATAATATCGGAACATACAAGCAGTTTTGAAAATGCTAAGTTGTTGTTAAGAAACGTTTTCTTCTCAGTTTTCTTCATTTAGCTTGGCAGTTGGTACCTTGGGTATAAAATAAGCTCAGTCCAGTCTTTCAACAGCCAAGTCTGCCTCTGTACTAAACAGGAACATGCTTTGTATCAAGGTCAGTTTCCCCGGAAAATCACTAACGATTACAATCATTGATAAACTAACAAGGAGATTTTGTTAATTGTACATACCCAATGAAAAAAAGGCCACGCTAAGCGGTAGCCACCCATATTTAGGACGAGTAGACTGTATCACTTTCATCTTGCTACACGCAGGATTATTCATTAATTATAATTCCGAACTGCTGATTGTTGCTCGGAGGAGTCCCTTGAACTTAGGGTGAATATATATACATGTGTAAACGATTCAGCAACATCAAAAACAACGAAACAGCCGATTGAAAATTTCAGCAGAAGCAAATTTTCTTGTCACAACTGAAGAATAAACACCCAAATACAGAACCACAAACATCATATATATATATATATATATATATATATATATATATATATATATATATGTGTGTGTGTGTGTGTGTGTGTGTGAGTGCGTCTGTAGGAGCGAAACGGGGACATTAGTGTGAATACCCACCAACAGACCAGGGACACACCTCGAAACGGGGACGTTCCCGTTTTGTAAAGTCGGCTTAAATGGAATTTTAAGGAATTATTTAATGATACAAACCTTAAAATAGGCGTATCTGAGCATGTCTCCGTTTTGTTGGTACTTTTTGAAATCGTGCTATACACAACAATTTACACGTCTCTCTCGATTCAAAACCTTGTGTGCATCAGTCTGAAAATTCCGTCCCCGTTTACTTTGTAAAAATTAACACTATTTTGCTGTCGGTTTGCGTACTTTGCTTCCGAATTACTCACCGACGATTGCATCAACAAAAGCTAAGAGGATTTAAATCAATTATTTAATCACAGACGAATATATGTATATATGTGATATATTCTCTATTTTAACACAGAGAGCAATTTCGATATACATGTTTATTAATGGGTAGTCCAACTTTCATAACACAGTTCGCTAAATTATTTTGGGAACACAAAAAATCAACTCTGAATTAAAGATTTCATGCATATATTGTGCACGGTTTTCACGATGGGCATGCGATTCTAGCAATTCTGAGCCATGCAGATTTTGATAAGTAATACACTGGATAATATCAGCATAGACTTAAGTTCATTCAGATGTGGTTTGAAGGATACTAAGGAACAGTCTACATGGTAACCAAACCATAATACCATTTCTTTCCTCCAATTAACAGCATCAGAGCTAAATCCGACTAGTTAATGTTGAGCTAATAGGAAATAAAACAAACTTTTGGAAGTACTTGTACATGGCATTACTCACGACGCTGAAAAATTGTCATACTCATATTTAGGGTTTCTCTATGTATCAGAAATATGCATGATGGCTGAAGTATAAATAATGTGAAACAAAGCAAACAGATACGTCTTGTTTGACTAAGAGGTAAATTATCAAATAGTTCTCATTCTTTCGTCGCTTAGCTATTTCCTCTCTCTCTCTCTCTCTCTCTCTCTGCAAAAGGTAGAACATTAATACTGTTAAATGCAAGAGGTCTCTTTAGTGAACGAATAAAATAATCTCTAATAATTTCCCTCTAATTAATGCATGACCACCAATATCACAACTGCACATTTACATGACAACTTCACAATTGCCTGCCTACATCACAAATGCATGGTTTCTCCTTATTACATTTCCGTAGCATAGCGCCGGTACTTAACTACCAAAAATACAAGTCACAAATCAAACACCAAATACCGTGAACTATATTTCCTACATTATCTTAAGTCAGTCAAATCATCATTTTAAGCTATTTATCATCTTAATAAGAATAAAGTAAAAGGCGTCTCCAGATAACGGGACAGTCCCTTATCAATCATTATATTTTACGATTTACCAGTTTCTATCATAAATATTGCACATGGAGTCACACAATCAGTCCAGACAATTAGATCTAAATAGGAACTATTTGGCTCCAGGGACATTTATGCGGTTCTGACCTAAGCTCATTCAAACTAAAAAATACCATCATACAAAATAAAAAATTTGGTGTTTCATATCGAAGAAATCTTATCATTCATTGGCTTATTGATGAAAGGGATGGCACTAAAGTGGTACATATTTGTACACCAAAGTTACAAATGTGTTATTTTATGGGACATTTTATACCATATACCGTTGTCTTGGCAATAAAATTATTTTAACTGATGTTGGCATGCAGCTCTTTCATCATTTCATTTTAGAAAACGGGACAAATTCTCTGTATTTTCACACAGCTCGGACGATTCAACTTCTTTAAACTCATGGATGTACATTTTTACTTATATATACAACAAACATAACATAAATATTCAACATGATAATTTTAATTTAGTTTGTTAATATGGATGGGAACTATGTGAATAAGGTGGAATTACTGCAGTATTTAGCTTGAACTGATTTCTATTTAGAATAAATAAATTACTGAATATCCCTTATTTGATTGTATAATTTCTAACACTGTGCACATGTGTGTCCCAGTTTTGATGGTAAAGATACAGTGTTTCTTGGAGATTAACCACAAATTAATGTATATATCAAATGCATAGAAACATAAACCTTTATCGCCCATAATTTGTTAAAATAAAAATGTCAACCGTTTTGATGGTAAATGCATATGTCGCCGTTTTGTAGGATTTGCAAGAATGTGTGTGTGTGTGTGTGTGTGTGTGTGTGTGTGTGTGAAGATAAACAATCAGGCTATGAATGTTGTCAAACAGTCTACGTAAGTGCCAGATAATACTTAAACACGTGCTTGTATATTTTTGTTTGAGACCCAAAATAGGTAATAATTGCTATTTGACTCTATCAACACAAGACGATACACTGTACATACAGATCATTAATAATTAAAAGAGTTATGTACATTAATAAGTACACAGCTTCTCAAAGTACTCAGTGGTTAAACTAGATGGCACTATATAATAAAAAGGTAGAGAATAAAACTAGCTGGTAAAACATTCTCAAGACAGCGATTAATGCATTCGAGCAGAGTTTCTTATTTCAAATACAACGTCAGTAGCGATCTGTAACGAATTTGTACAACAAAATATTAAGTGCCCAGTGCTCAAGAGCCTCCATGCTATGGGTTTGTGTATCACATCCCTATTTATAGCTTTTTCCTATTAATTAACAGAAATAAGATTTTATAAATCTGATGTCATTTCATCTGTTTTTGTCAAGCTGAGAAACATGAGAAGTATACAATCCAAAAATCTCGAAAAGCAAACGTTAGCAGAACATTGTTTACGACGCTATTCAATCATATATATCATCGTTGAAATAACCGACTTTGGAAAAGTGCATGCTGGATAATCTACTAAGGATTCAAGTTGCATGAAATAAGGATCACACATAAATTACGCTCATAAATGGTGCAAAACCTTATATCATCTTTCGACTCACTTTGGCAAATAAGAGTTAAAGAGCGTATTTTAAACTGGTTTGGAAATATTATATAATTGAAGGCACATATCAACACTAATTTATATACAGTTTTCTTCTCGCCATCACAAACCACAAATAAACAAAATCACTTAAAGCCTCCTTATAATCTTTGCTGATTAAGGCCAAATATAATATAGTTCACTCATTATTAAAGTAGTTACAGTACAATGCATCACAATTAACATTTCGATACCTGATGCACCAACACGGAAACTAAATCAGACTTATACAATTTAAACACAAGTTAGATGAGCGCGTATTAACTGATATATAAAATTGCATATTTGTATCATGAAATTGGACGGCATTTGGAAACATAGTCATTTGAAACCTTCAATAATTGTATTTCAGTTAAAAGCTGAATTAGAGTTAATGACCTGGTGGTGTAAATGATGCTGATGATATACATTTTACTAGAAAATAAGGCTTACAAATTCACTGAGAAATTTTTTAATGCTGATTTCGTTATGGACTTAACGTGCCTAATATATGGTGATGGAAATATAAAAGTTTAACACAGGATATAAGTTTTAACACCACACATATATTGACATAAACAGATCAGAGGTACAGCATGCTGGTATGCTACGTGTAAGAGAAAAAGATTTGTATCATCGTAAGGGAGAGAAATGAAAATATTTTGTTTCGGTGGAATCTACGTAAAAACATTTTCTAGATTCAAGAAAAATATAATTTGCATATATTTACATAGGTCCAATATGTATCATTTAAAACTGAAGTTAGAGAATGTGACTTTGAACTTAATAGATATGTAACTGTTTAAGCAACGGCTGGACCATCTTTCACGAAACGGTTAGTATAAATGAAATAACGGGACGAAGTTGTTCATTATATATATATATATATATATATATATATATATATATATATATATATATATATATATATATATATATATATATATATATATATGCCTAACACCATATGAGCTTTCAGTTTCAGCTCTTTTGTTCTAAGCTGTTCGCTTAGCGTCGAGTAGTATCATGCTATACGTAACCACCGGCATGACAATGGATTGTAATGACTAAATATCTAGTTGAGTTGTGTGGCTGGACAGTTTCGCGTTGATGTGTTGCGAGCATGGCCCTTGTACCTACTGATCGCAGGTATTCTGTAACATGCTTTATTGCACATACGTTTCATAAAAGGACATATATTAGATTTTTTTTAATTCGACAGCTTAACATCTACTTGACATGAAGCACATTTCTCTCTTTCTGTTAAATGTTTGACAATTTTTACGTCAATGGCATTTAAAATACTAGTATCTGACTAAATTACTTTGATCTCAGCAGTTTATCCCGCGTAAGAGTTAAGGACGTGAGTACATTTCTGACGCTATCGAAGAATAATCTATAAACTCCACAAGAGTTGGGCTTACCCTTCCATCGGGTCCAGAGCCAAGGCATGAGGTCCCTCCAGATTTTCATAAATGAGAACATGGTACATGGATTGGTCGTTGCTTAAAAGTGACTGCACCATGATCCACTTGTAGTATGGGTCGGTCCAGTAAATGTTATGACTGATCCAATCCACAGCCAATTTGACATTATCAGATGAAATTCCTCTATGAAGATGCGTCCAACGATTGTATTCGAAGAGATCAATAGAGCAGTTTTGGCTCCTGTATATGAGTCGCGAATCTTTGGAGTACAAGTATGCTTGCTGCAGTGTATAGTCTACGTCTATGCTGAGTAACCTCCAAAAGCGACTATCAACCTCAGCTGACTGAATGTTATCAAGGCTGGGTGATCCGTCCGGAGCTGTTGGTAACATATATAAATTTTCTTGTGTAGCCTGTAATGTGTCCAACGTAACAAACAAACCCGTGAAATTCTCTGGAACAAAATATATTCAGTGACAACGGTAGGTCAAATAAGTGGATGTATCCAACTAATCATAAGTAATAACTTGCAATATCCTAAATTAAAACAGTTGCTTATATTCCTTCTGTATATATATGCTGTTTGGTCAGTAAATGAGTATAGAGACCTAAATGACAATTTGCATCTTTTGATTTCTTTTTTGCAAACACAATATTCCACATCTAATTATTTAATATGCTTTTTGCATCAGATTTACAGGGTAGTAAATATACTTGGAAATGTTGGCCTAGGTTTAGTAGAAATTATGAAAATGCTCGAAGTGATCTTTTTTAATTTGATGAGAAGACGAACTTTTGATTTTAGTACTGGTTTCATAATTCTATCTGAGTTTAATTTATTTAAAATTGCGACCAATACAATTTCTCATTTATAATCTGAACGTCTGTCGAGGTGAATCAGTCGTATCGTATGTGTTCAGTTGACAGGATATCATTTATTTAGATTATTCTTTAGAATTACAAAGTGCACTTTGACTTTAGAAATAAATTGATATTTTGGAAATTAAGATGGATCATAGAAAAGTTTTTCTGATTTTTTCACTGTATATTCCTAAAGACAGCACATCTACTCCAGACTACTAGCACATCAGTGCATTCAATATCGGAATTCATCTGGTACACCATTGAAATTAATTCGGATTACTCTATACTTTTCGATTTGTGATGTACCTTTCATAACCAGTTGAAATTTATTTCATACTACTGCTATTTCTTTGAAATGTTTTTGATTTGTTGTAGGGAAATATATTATTTGTTGATATGTACAAACAATGATGTTTTCACTCTTCTCTGTTACTTCGTATACAATCATTGAAATATTAAATACAATTGAGGTCTTCTCCGGAATGTTACCAGAAATATTAGCATAGAACCCACTTTTAAAGAAAATGAAATAGATAAATGGCCATGGGATCATTATACTTTATTATTACAAAGTGTACACATCACTGTCTGTATATCTAGTGTTAGTTATGATGTGGGTAAGAAATTCATCTTGCAGGTGTATTGGCAAAGGATTAGGAACTGTATAAATGAAACTGGACAGACTAATTTCGAATTTGTAAACCCAAAAGTGCGATTATTTGTTTTGTCCTGTTTAGCTAAGAAGGTTGATTAAGATTACGATTATCCCAGCGACCTCATATTGAAAATTTTAGGAATTGTGTCCATAGTGACCTCAAGACCATTCTTCCTCGAAACAATTTTTAGAATTACAAACATCTCAGTCTCATACTTGTACGCACACATCTCAGTCTGGCAAAACATTTAGTAATCATAATTCCGTTAAGACTAATTAGAAATCCATATATGTTGCTCCATGGACTTATTGCAAAGAAACAGCGAACGCTATTGATGATTGCTACATATTTAAAGTTAAGAATACGTACACAGATATAAAGGTTCCAAATGTTCTTAATTCTAACAGCTTAATTTATGTCCATTCACTGGAAGCACTTAATTTGTTAGCGAAAAACAAACCCCAGTCAGATTTTAATGTGGCAAATTATGAACCATTTAGTTTGAAAGGTTCTGCATCTAATGTTGGTGATTCTTCTAAGCCTATCCCTATTAGAATATGAATGTACAAAGAGTCTTTTTATCAGGTATGTTGTCCCTTATATGAGCAGTCTTTTTCTAGTTAAAAAGTTCTTATTCACATATTCACATTGTGGCTTTGTGAATGTTCGTTTCCATTGTGTAAATGTTTCATCAGACTTAAGTCTCAGGATCGTTGACAGCCGGAACTGTGCTTTATTTACCCATCGATGATAGTCATTTATTACTAGACAATGTCTTAACAAGAGTTATGATTGTGATAATCCATTTGAAACTGACAAGCCTTGCCTTGATTAAAGTGTTGACCCTATTGAAATTTATATCCCCCACTATAGCTCTCTTGAGCCGTTATAAATACTATTGCAAAATTAGGTCTTGAAAATGATACCCATGACCAATTCAGGCAACAAAAAACTGTTGTCCATAATGTGTGTATTCACAATATTTTCAGAGGCAATTCATTAAAATAAATTACAACTAAAACCATTTTAGAATCTTCCTTAATTTTTATACATTTATTTGCCTTCCAAAATCTTCCGTTCTGACCAACAGGGAAATTTTATGTCTGGATTTTTCCAGGAACTTAGTGGTGAATCAGACATCCACGAGTGTGTGTCTTCTGACTGTCAAATGAAAGTTTTGACATTTTGAAAGATTTGAGCAAACTTTGAACATTAAGATTCGGTCATAGAGCTTTGTTACCGGAAAAGATTGGGAAGAGGGTTTTCATTTGCTGTTATTTGCAGTTATAAAGTCAGTTCAAGAATCATTAGATGTTAGTCCAATCAAATTATTATGAGGGAAACTGTTTTCAACCAAAGGTGATCCTCTTCAGTATGTCTATGACTTCAAATATACGTTGACAGACACTAGTGGGGTTCCAAGAAATAATCTTTATTCTGCTCAGTCCGAAATGACAGTAAGCAATATTAGAAATAATGTGGCATAAACAGTCGTAGTGAAAAAAGCGGTAGTATCAGTCTCAGTTATAGCAGTAGCAACAAAAGAGGACGCGACTGTAGTAGCGGTAGTGGTAACAAGAGTGTCAGTGGAAAAGCATTAGTGGTATTACATGTAGGATCAGCAGTGATTTTATCAGTTGCAGCAACAGTAAACTGACCACTGTGAAAATACTGAAAATTACGAAGATATGTATTATTTTAATGATAGCATTGTGGCACATACAAATCAACTGTTGCTGCTGTTGTTGGTATATTGGTATTCATAATGATAATAGTAAAATCAATAATAATGCTTGCAATGAAAACAAAAGCATGGAGAACACTATTGGTTATAACAAAAACGTGTCATATACCTTGCTTGCATTTACAGTTTGGAGTACTCTCACTGTTACACAAGTCAATGTTGGTATCAAAACAAACGAAACCAGTTGGACATCCACTGCAACGAAGAAAAGAGTACTTCGTCATAAGAGCAAGAAATAAATGAGATTTTGGAATAAATGGTTTCTCTCTATGAGGTGAACGTCAGGCTCTCCCCTCTCAGATCAAATAACTATACTTAAGACAAGGCACATGGGTTATTGATTCAAGACTAAGTATGATATGGTTCTGGGAATTGTGTTTCTGCTAGTATAACAATATAGTTGCTCTGTCACAGGATGAAGCCGGGCTGGGACTGGATTAGGGAAGACACCAAAAGCAACTGCGTTTACAAGATGTTTATTTATAAACGCAATTTAAATATAAACAAACCTGACATCATTATAGACACAAAGATCAGGAAAATTATAAAGTTCCTAACATAAAACAAAGAACTCAACGAGAGAAAAACTCAGCATTAATTTAACAAATGTGAAATCCTATCACCGATCAACAAAATAAAAGTGACCTACACCCCAATATAAAGAATCTTGAATGTATCGTTTAAATAACGAATTAGAAACGAATGTAATTATGAATGTATCGTTCAAATAACGATTCAGAAAAGAATGTAATTATGAATGTATCGTTCAAATAACGATTTAGAAAATCGGGTAAATTTTAACGTATCTTTCATTAAACGATATTGAAAAGCAGCGTAAATTACGAACCTATCGATCGTTCATATAACGATAAGAATGAATGAAATTACGAACCTATCGATCGTTTATATAACGATAGGAATGAATGAAATTATGAACCTATCGATCGTTCACATAACGATATAGCAATAGGGATGAATGAAATTATGAACCTATCGATCGTTCACAAAACGATATAGCAATACGTGTACGTGAACCTATCGATCGTAAACCGATATTAAAATAGGAATAAGAATGAATGAAATGATGAACCTATCGATCGTTCATATAACGACATAACAATAGGAATGAATGCCATTATGAACCTATCGATCATTCATATAACGACATAATAGGAATGAATGAAATTATGAACCTATCGATAGTTCATATAACGACATAACAATAGGAATGAATGCCATTATGAACCTATCGATCGTTTATATAACGACATAACAATAGGAATGAATGCCATTATGAACCTATTTATCGTTCATATAACGACATAATAGGAATGAATGAATGAAATTATGAACCTATCGATAGTTCATATAACGACATAACAATAGGAATGAATGCCATTATGAACCTATCTCATTCATATAACGACATAATAGGAATGAATGAAATTATGAACCTATCGATCGTTCATATAACGACATAATAGGAATGAATGAAATTATGAACCTATCGATCGTTCATATAACGACATAATAGGAATGAATGAAATTATGAAATGCTATTGTGGAAATAACATGGAACACTATAACTATCGTGGCGCCCATTTGACGACCAAGATGTTAACTCCGGTTCCACGCGCTCTAGTAAATGGCCAGAGAAGCACCCACGCATGGTCCGCTCCTCTCAGTCTGCTGAAGGATCCCTCACATCACAGACCCGATGGTCGCGAAGACCTGGTCCCTCGCGTCGAGAAAACCAGTCCACTCTTCCGATCCAACGTCACCAAAACACAGCGTATACGTCACACGAAACCCCACAGAGTTCTGTGACTCCACATCAAACGATGTATAAGGCATGGCAGGCATGTACAAAGCAGCTCTACAGCTGGTGACTCCACATCAAACCATATACAAGGCATGGCATTTAGGCAGCTCTACAGCTGGAGATTTGCTTCCGTAAAGGGTTAAGCTTCTTGACAAGACTTGGCGTAATGTGATTTGGTCATAGAGAATTTGCTCTATATGTACACTAGCCGTGACAGATATGCGCAGCTAGGTACTTAGTTTCCCCACTGCAGGCAATTTGTTCGTGCAGCATGGTCTGAGTTTCGCTCAGGATTTCGAAATAACTAAGCCCTCGGGTGACGTTGTACGCGGCAACGAAACCCGAGTACATTTTTGACAACATATACATATTGATATAACTCCTGCACAATTCCGTGACATGCACCATAATGTGCAATTGTCTTTAAATTGTATCAATAATACGTTCAAAAAAAAAAAAAAGGAAATCAAATCTGCATTATCTTGAAGTTTGAAATTTTAAAATTAACAACACTAATATTGTGACCAACATATTTCGCAATAAAGTGTTTTGGTCCTGTTGATGCCGAAGTGCCTACGGACATAGCTCAGCAAATGACTTCACCAGTCTGTTCACGTGGACATTTAATGAGGTATTTAAACAACTTCATTTGATGTAAATGGCCTATGGCTAACAATAACTGGCAATCATTATTTTTGCCTCAAGATATGCAATGTTTATCGTATAATTAAAAATATGCAGCTTCAAAGTAGTATAAACATCTTTTAGCATAATTCTCGAGACCGAATATATTAAAGATGCATCTACATAGCGTTCAGTATCCGAGTCAAGCTTACTATTAAGCCGCTGCATGTGGAGTTATATATCGAGATGAAAATCATACTCTAGAAACTATACAAATAATACCTCGCCAGATATCTGCTTCGTATATATATATATATATATATATATATATATATATATATATATATATATATATATATATATATATATATATATATATATACATACATATATATATATATATATATATATATATATATATATATATATATATATATATATATATATATATATATATATATATATATATATATATATATATATATATGTGTGTGTGTGTGTATATATATATATGTGTGTATATATAATATATATATATATATATATATATATATATATATATATATATATATATATATATATATATATATATATATATATATATATATATATATATAAGATATCCAGTATGCAGACAAATTACAATGTTTTCTTCAATATGACAGATTGTTCCTACCTTGCCTTTGTTTAAATGAAGCAGATATGTAGTCAGTTTATTTTATGTTATCATGTATAGTTTTGTTCGTAATTTCAACAAACAGAAAATAACACAACGGGAAAAATCATTGCTTGCAAATTCAATAGAGAATCAATATTAATGTAGAGTTCTGCATACTGTGTAGAAAGGAACACACAAAACAATTAAATGAACATTATCATTTGATTTTAGATAGTAAACATATTTAAATGGATAGAAACACAAAAGGTTTTGAATCAGCAGATAATACATGGGAACATTGCGTGTGCCTTTAGGATCTTTTGTCTTCCTAAGCATTTATGCTTGTTCATATGAGAACATATGCAGTCATTTATATGGAAATTATTCCTTTAATTGAGATTCCTAAACGCATTAGCTCTATGGTTATGTAGATCTGTGAGCAGCTATACATCAATGTGTGGATAGGTGAATAAATGAACGGATGGACGTACAAACACACGTCTAATAACTAAAGAGACTTACCTTATCTGACAGTTGGAGTTACTGATTTCAGCGTTATTACATTCCAGGGCTAATAGGAAAACGATGGCATATGCAACAATATTCATTTTCTGCAACAAAGGGAAACAGTTTGCTAATGAAAGTACAATATATTTGCAGTGTATATAAATCGGGTAGTACAATTATAAATTTACAAAAAGAAAGATTGCACACATTTCAGTTTTGGTGCTAAAATACAGATAATTTGTATCATTAATGAAGAGGAGTTTCCGATGATAAATCAAGTGTCTCATCTGTGTTCTCATTTACTACCAATATTACTACCAGTACTAAAAGTAACACAACTTCAGATCAAGACAAATTATACATAGTCATAGATGTACACATTACCTTTACAGATGGCCGTCCCGGTTTGCACACTAAAATGATGAACGTCCTTGCAGATTGCACACTTATAAAGCTATCTCAGACATTATTATATTGGGTCAACAGGATATAATGAGAGCCATTGATCGTTATTGTAAACTTTATTACTTGTGTTATTTATACTGGTCAAGGTTTAATAATAATAGCCCCATAGGAAGAAACAACAGGAAATAAGAAAGAAAACATTTGATCGTACACGATTGGTTGAATTAACAATACGTTGAGTACATGCGTAACCTTTCAATAAACATTCCTAATATGGACGATTCTTATTTTGACATCTTCACTGACCACATGCGATACAAAGTTTTGAAAGTTCATATTCAGTTTAATAAATGACCGCCTTTTGTATTACATAAAACTCTTGTTTCCTCTATTAGAAATTACGTCATTTAAGACACAAATAGCATGACTTCTTCTACACTTTCCACATTTATTTTTGTTATACATAAAGTATTTGTATTACGCCATGTGATTATATAATATTTATTTGTCGAATAAATGTTATCTTCTCCCCTGGTTTACTAGCAAGGGCGTAATTTGTTTAAGGTTAATAACAAGAGGTTGCAAATGTAATTTATTACGAAACAATCTAACTTGGTCTGATAAAGAGAATGTACCGTAGTTGGTTACTAATTATGAAGAAAAAAATACAACATATGTTATCATTTTACGCTAACTATGTGGGGACACTTTTCATACCCAAGGCGTTGCCATCTATCAGTCATTGATATCGACCTTTATATTTATCTGAACTTTCAACCGGTCTTTAATTTCAATGACATCGGTGAACATGTAAATGTCGATATTTGAAAGAACAAACACCAATAGCAAATAGTGACCCTTATTGATCGTTGCCTCACGCACTAAACAAAGGAAGAAATAGAAGGTGGAAAACAGGGGACTCAAAACTTAGTATGATAAAACTGTTTACCCTAGGTTGTTATTGTGTCCAAATAACAACATCAATAAGAATAAACAAAATGTTAGAAGAAAACAATTACTGTGTCACTATTTGTTGAACTAACTTAGAGCACATACTTAACCTTTCAATACACTTTATGGTGGATTCATGTTTTGACATTTTCACCGACGAGATCAGATAAAGCGTTCTGTAAGTATATATTCAATCGGTCCAAATATGACCGCCATGTGTATTACAGAAAGTTATCTCGTGTTTTATCCATTAGAAATGGCTTCACGTAAATCAGAAATAATAATGCATGCATCTGAATATTTATGTAAGATTTATTCTACACTTTCCGTCTAATTCTGTTACACAAAGTCTGTGTATTACTTCATGTGATAAAAGAAAATTTAATTGTTGGAGAAATATTATCTTTTCCTATACAGGACTCGCAAAAGGCGCAATGTGTTTAAGTTGAATAAAAAGAGGCTGTATATGTGACTTAAAACGAACCATTCTAAACTGGTGTGAGAAACAAAATGTACCATAGGCATTTACTAATTATTGAAAACATATGCTATAGTTTTATCCAAACTATTTGAGGACACTTTCCAGACCTCATGCGTTGACAACTCTCCGTATTTTATATTTATCTGAACTTACAGCTGGTCGTAAATGTTAAATAATTTTTCATAGAGAAAACACCATTATCAATGTGAATTTTTACTTATTATTCCCCAAAACATTAAACAATAGAAAAACACAGGAAAGTGGAAAATAGGATAGTAACCATTAAATATATTATGAGACTGGTTCATGGAGGTATAAAGAATAAAATATAGAAATGGGCAGGTTTGTTTATAACGATAAACCATCAGTGTTATTTTGGTAAGTATGATGGTTGTCGATATTATTCATTTGTTGTACATGCATGTGTAGCTATTCAAACTCAGGACATATTTTTTTTTTTTGCTTCTCATTCTTCTGATCAGATTTTAATCACAATTCTTTTGATGGGTATCCTCATTTTGGGCAATTTTTCCGTATACTAAAAGTCGTATGGATGATAATAAGTAGCACCCAACGCGTCGTGATAAAATATTGGAGCAATTGTCACGTATTTTTCAGACTTTCACCAACATCTATTCTGTCAAGCTTGAACTCCAAAACAAGCACAATACATGGTTTTAGTCTGCCACAAGGTCTTTTAAAGACCGAGAGCTTAGGAACGACATTATTTATGCCATATTGGAGGATACTTTAAGTTCACAGACAACAGCACGTTGTTCGTGAGACCTAGAAGTTAGAGAAGGAGACAATTGTCAGGCAAATATGTCTAAGATAACTATAGCTCCTCTGAATGTTCCAAGTTCATGTGCTCAACGAATTATTGCAACATAAACCAAGCGGCTAGGCATATGCTATCGATCATTTTTAAGTAACATTCACGGAAGCTGTTTTTGAACTTCTCAATGGTATTCGTATTACAGTGTGGTACTCGAGAGGCAAATACACTTCGGCAAAAGTGGAGATATCGTATCTTTAAAACTTGTATAGACAAGCATCATCAAAGTCGGATTTTAACGCCCAGTATCATTTTGAAATCTCGCCGGCGAGCACGCTAACTTACAAAAGAAAGGGGGGGGGGGGTCTTTAGTTGTTCCTTTATGAAAGGAAGAACTTGATACTGTTATTGTGACACCTTCGCGTCCGATATTCAAGAATGTTTACACTGTATCACTCTTCTTTGTTCTACAGATGGCCACTGATTATATCGAACGTGTTTATTGTGGCGCCTCATTAATGATCCTGCAATGAATATTGTTGACCAGAAAACCCCAAGTTTTAATAATCGCCATTTTGTTTCATTTAGAATAAATTGCCCTCATAACAGAATTAGTCGGATGTAACTTTAACAATGCCCTGTCCTCAGATTGTTGAAACTTGCGAAATAATCCCAACATAAACATTTATTCAGGCTAAAATGTTTTATTGAAAGAGGTGACACAATATCTACAACCCCGCAGCAACATTGTTTAAAACCTTTTTTTACCGTCAAGATCTTTGTAAACACATAAATCGAACATTTTTCAAAAATAAGATCGTTACATTCAGCATATATATTTCCTATGTTTCCTAGCGGAGACAATAATGCTGATAAAATGTCATTGATTCATTGATGCGGACAATTTCATTCGCTGTCGACAATAAATCAAGGTGCATTTTTCGGCTGAGAAAAGTAAAGCCAGTTCCATTACAGGACATATAAAATTATGCAGTTTATTTTTGCTCCCGTTGACGATATATATGTGTCTGTTTTTCATGTTGTTGTCCTCAAATGAAATTGTTCAGTATGAGGAAAAATAGTCCTGTTTTATTTACAATAAAAAATGTTTTGCCCAAACTAATTTCCAATAATTCAAACATACTGTAATTAGCGACTAAACACAATTTATATGAAAAATCAGTTTATTTTCCCTTGTTATCATCGGTTTGAAGATACACAAGTTTTTATCTGCTAGCAAATCATAGATTATTAAGATATCACTAAATTATGTTAATTAATCTTTCATCCAAGGTTTTTAATACTTTTCATACATCATTTGTTGTTCCCGACAAAGGCGTAGCATGTGACATGTGTATAAGTGATTAACAACAGAATTCATCGTGTCCCTGCAAATGCACTAGAATTAAATAGCGAAGGCGCTTGATTGATCCCTTTAAACTAAATTGTTGAACGTCCATATAGCAATGACATTGCAGAAGCTAAGACATGATGCAACATTTTTCTTTCCTTTCCTGGAGACTTCAGTGATGTACTCCTTGAAAAAATTTCCTGATTTATTGTTCACATTTGTACTGCCCTATGCTTGATTGAGAATAATCGTCGGAATCACTCGCATACTCAAGGTAATTCGCATAGGTAACTGACAGACTTGCCCGCTTAATTGTAGCAAAGCATGACTCAAGATCCTACAAAGCGACTTGTACATTATAAGATGACATAGCTTTTAATCAGTTAAATTTAATATTTCTGAACACTGCTGGTGAGCAGTAGAAACTTTACAATATTAAGATCTAAGCTCTCCCGTCCTTTTTTAACTGCGACCCAAGTACAGATGACACTTTTTAAGGAAAAATATATGTTAATTCTCAAGCTCAAATCCCCATATAAGTTAAGAAAACTCTTGCATCTGAACATATAAGCTAACATAACGTATATATGGGGTAATGTACCAGTAGAGTGCTCATGCGCAGCATTAAACCATGACAAGCTAATGTAGACTTTAGTTTTGTATTTATATAAGGGAGTAATTATTACGAGGATGTATATCAAAATCCCTATGGTTGACGAATCTAGAGACATTGATTACCACAAATAGTACTACAACTATTCCCACTCTAGCGCTAAACAAGCATATCAATAATTCGCTTCATAATGGGTTTCTGCTTGGTATCGAACCTAGGACCTCTGAATGCGAGATAAGACAACTATCGTCTGACTGGACGTTCCAGTGCCCATACTACCACGGTCACCTCCACATCACCAAAAAATGATGTTTTGGTATCCGTTCATATACGGCACTAGAACGTGCAGACACTCTCGAAACTTAGATATATACATTATTTGTCCCAAGATACCTTGGCACTGGCAAGGTTCGGTTTTTATTTATATAGGTGGGTAATGTAGCATTACTCCAAGCACTGGCCTAAGGAGAATTACTTTTAAGAGTATACACACACACACACACACACATATATATATATATATATATATATATATATATATATATATATATATATATATATATATATATATATATATATATGTGTGTGTGTTACTAAGAGGATGTATATTAAAATCCCTTTGGTTGACGAATCTAGGGACATTGATTACCACAAATAGTGGTACAACTATTCCCAACCACGCGCTAAACAAGCATATCAATAATTTGCTCCATACTGGGTTTCTGCTTGGTATCGAACCTAGGATCTCTGAATGCAAGAAAAGACAACTATCGTCTGCCTGCACGTTCCAGTGCCCATACTATCACGGCCACCTCCAAACCACCAAACAATAATGTTTTGGTATCCGTTCATATACGTGCAGCCCTCGTTTCTCCTCTTCTGGTAAAACTGTAGAAATATATACAGTTTGACTAATATCCTAAGGCTTAAAAGTCATCACTTGCATAATGTTGTGTTTCAGAATAGTTGAACACATCTTAAATAGGTAAAACTAGGTAATAGTGTACTCTCATAATCACATGTATCGGAAAAGTCCGCCGATAATATGTTGAAGTCGTCCATCATATTTGATTAAGGTCCATCATTAATAAACTCAATGTCAATTTCCAAAGGCTTTAATGTTAACCTTCACCGAATTGTTTGCTTTTACACAATTGTCAATTAATTTGCCAAGGGAAATCTCAAAGTTACATCAAGCTAATGTGTTGCCTGTTTCAAATCTGTATTGATTTATATAGCATACATAAAGCATGCTTGGTCCTAAACTAAGTAACAGAAACCAGCCAAACCTAACAGTTTAGTAATACCAATTAATATATTTATTCGTCTAAGTTGTAATGTGAAACGGTTGGAGGAACGTAGGAAATTGTGAATTAAATCCCATCGTATCGTAAATGTTCTATCACAAATCCAAAATAAAGAATTTTCCGAACGAATTCCTATAATTTTCAATGTGTCAGTATACCAACAATATTGTATGAGCTGGTTCGCCACTAGTCTTGATGTGTGCAGATGATATAATCCATGAATCCACATAAATTCCAAATTAACGTATTTATTTTGTTCTAAAGAGCTAATTATCGCATCTAATGTTTCACTTTGAAGTTACAGTTAGTCTCGCAGCATATTTTACAAATGCTCCTTAGGTTGTTATTAACGTATCCGGTTTAACAGGACCTTATTCATAGTTGTTGTATCTTATTTTCTTTACTTTTCTCTGCATAATGAAACGCAGGCAGCTTTCGTTGTATTAATATTACATATGCCATTAGAGATTTGCTTTTGGTATGATGTTTGGGATTCCACAATTTTGAACGATTGTGGTAGTGACACGTTTTCTAAGGTCGGAGAAAGTGATTATTAAGTTAATTCGGCATATATTTGAAGGTATTAACACTACATAGGTTGGCATTATAAATTACTTTTAGAATGTGAAAAATAGGCTATATAATCTATTATTCAATAAATATCACAATAACCAGACCACTTTCAATATGTTTTGGTGGCATCTCACATATCCTAGTCTGTTAAATATTAGAAAAACAGTTTTGCAAATAAGAAACGGTAGATGCTAATCAAAATATGGGAAATATTCTTCTCGGGATAAATTGTTTCTTCAACCTGTAATAAATACAAAGAATAAACATTTCAGCATGAATTAGAAAATATCATATGGATGGATGAGATGATCAAAATTACACATATATAAGAAACAAAAAGTGAACACGTTTTAAACATGAGAAAGATCACGTGGAAAACAAGAGCGATTGATAATATGGTTCAATCGAGAACGATATCAAATGAAAATATATCGCAGAATGCCATATTTAAATCACTGGATTAAAGCTCGATTAATAACAGCTGAAGGTTCGAGATTTTTATGTGAACAAATTGACTAATTGTCCGCTTTTTAAATCGGATGATTCAACGATGGAGTTTCATTTCAAAGTTTGATATGTTCCTACAGGAACACATTAAGGAACATTGTTGTATTTAAATCAAAAGAGATAATATACATGGATAAAACATTTAAAAATTTGAAGAGTTCATCGGGGATCAAAGTTAAAACATTTTGCTATACATCGAAATTGAAACATCGATTAGCTCTTACTGGAATGACAAAGTATATGTTATAATGCGGATTTATTTTAGAGCACATGACATAATGGCACGATATTAGTCAAGCTTTATTTTCCTATGTATTGGGCAATATTTCCCACAACAGTTTCCGGTATGTGCAAGCACATTGTACGTAATTCACTAAAGAGACCTCACACATTCTAATGTTCGAATGTTCAAATGAATATATTATTTCACGTTGATGGTTATATTTATCATTTACTACTTAATTGTACTTATGCATTTAAACCGTTTTGTTCAGACTGTCGAGTAAGAGGCTAAAATCCTTGAAGTCTAATTGTGTGTAAACCTAACTTGTTTTTGGCTAAACGTAATTTGTTTGCTTCCTATCTTAGACCAGAACAGGATAGTATATTCAACTATAAACTTAAATTACACTTATCTCGCTATTATGAACATTGTTACTATAATGAACGTGTACAAAAAATATATTTACAAATTATTCAGATGGTTCAAAATAGAATTATCAAAAAGTAATGAAAATATATTATTCGATTTTTTAAATAGAAATATCTGCTCTTGTTTCATTTTCAAGATAGGATCTGTATTTTTACCAATTTGAGCAATGTAAGACAAAATGTACGCACCCTGGTAATTATTTGCTACTAATCAGATTTATTGAAAATATTCTACATTTATTGAAGAGGTTATTTGTATCTAATAAAATAAAAGACTTCAGTTTCTGATGATGTTTCATGTAGCTTAATCTTTTCGCTTTCCTAGATATAATACTGTGACTAATTTGTTATAATCGTTGCAAATTTTAACTTTGCAGATTATTTTATTGAGTCAGCATGGAATTTGAATCCGTGTACTTCCTTCCATGAAGTGTTGGCAGCATGACACGGTGGTTAATATAGCCTTTTGTCAAAGCTTCTTAATTGTTTTCGTTTGGATTTGGTTACAGTTGTTTATTCGTATAAACTTTTGCATAATTCTTTTTGTATTTAAGCCAAGGTTTTATTACACTATACAAGTTTTCTTGACATTCTCTTCATGTTCTTTGTAGATAAATTTCCTATTTTCTTCAAGGCATTGAATATATATATATATATATATATATATATATATATATATATATATATATATATATATATATATATATATATATATATATATATATATATATATATATATTACACACTGTTTTGTCTTCATCCAATATACGCATTTCCCCAAGAATTTAAAACAAACTGAACAAACTATAGGCCTTGCCATCTAAAAGTTACGGAAACGTACGGAATAATCCCTAACACTATACATCGCTCCTGCTGCTTGAATAAGACAGACTTGCCAAAGCATTATTGGACGTCGTGTTAGTGTTCAAGTTCCGTTAATTCTGAAAGGCGAAGAGGAAACCGTGAGGGGCTGCTTGATAACATTCGAGTGAGAAAGTGTAAATCATTGAATGAAATCTGTAAACTTTGTCCCTCTCGTGTATTGTTGATGTTTTGCGTTTTGCGAACTAACGGATATTATATATATATATATATCTATATCGATATATATATATATATATATATATATATATATATATATATATATATATATATATATATATATATATATATATATATATATATATATATATATATATATATATATATATGGTTGTTTCAGTAATAGGAGAAGGAGAAGTGGTGATGACTTCAGAAATAGTGTAAATGCAAAATTACAATATAATCAAATCACATTGTCCCTGCATAGTGTGTTCGAGTCAAATGTGCGTAAAAGGTAGATTGTACCGATACATTTTGGCTGTGCGTATATGCATTTCTCTCCTATAAAGAACTTGTAACCATATACATGGTTTATGGAGAAAACATAATTTTTTGGGTATTGTAGTCAGGGAATTGTTGCTGATATTTGGCTTGAGCACGATGCTTTCTCGGGTTAGATATTTATTATATGATGGTATTTGATGATATACCTCGCATTTTGGTGCAGCATTCAACCTGATATTAATAACAATAATATGAACTTAGTACAGCGCCAAATACGAAGCTCTAAGCGCTTTATAATATTACATAACACTAAACATAGGCAATGACAAGATTTTTTAAAAAAGACTTGAAAATTAAAGAAATATACTGACAAATTTAAATAAAGTAAACATTATTAAGTAGTTAAGTTTGTTTTGTGTTCGAAGTTTTTGAGTTTTAAGAGGACACAGTGTATTTGTATCTACGATTTTCAGGCAATCAATTTGTTCCATGCATCTTTTTTTGATAAGCAAAAGAAAACCGTCAGTGTTGCTCCGTTTTATAGGTGGGAACAATTACAATCGGAGTGCAGAAAGAGGAGCGTACTTTGCCAGATGGAGTGTACAAATGAGTGAGGTCATATAGAAAACAGTCAACAAACCTTAGTATAGTAAGTAGTTTTTGTCTTTGATTCTTAATCAAACGTGTAGCCATTGAAGGTTGCAGAGCAAGGGCAGGTGTTCTCGATCTTCGTACTGTAAGGATGATCATAGCAGCCGTGTTTTGAACTTTTTGATGTTTCTGTAGCAGACACAGAAATGCATACATTAGCAGCTGCATTGTCTTTCAACCTGGATTTATTGCAGCTTATGTGTGATGTGATTCAAATGGTCAGAAACCATTAAACATATACACATAAGCCCCTAATGACTTCATATAGATTGGCATTAGAAGAATCTATGCATTGTAGTCATCCTGTTGGGGTTGTCATCGTTCAGACGTAGGTAATCGGGAGTAAACCTCAAATACATGCCTACATTATGCTATGTTGTAATTGTGCTATAAAATAAAAATGACAACGTTTTAAACACAACATGATGGCACCAAGATAGGATGGTGCACCGACATGTTTCTCTAGATCCTGTAAGATTCTTTGTGATCGTGCGCTGAGAACTGCTAACGTTTTAATAATATCATGATTGTCATATTTGGAAAATCTGATAGCTGCGCTGCCAATTTCTGTGATCCTGGCAACGAAGTCATCGCTGGTCGATTGGCCAGAGACGGCTGCATGATTTTGCTGACTATATATGGTTCCACGCCTGTTGCATCAGCTGAGGCTGCTGCAGTCGCTCTAGCTTTCGCTGCATTGAGCGAAATCATAGCGGAGCTGCTTTGGCCGTATTCCCTAAAAGAGCTACTCACCACCGAGGGAAACAGAATGGATGCAAATCCACCGATGATTTTGCGTCGCTGTACGCGTAATCTTCTCAATGATGCTTATTTTATCTGTGAACATTTTTATGCAACCGGCTATGTTCAAAACTATAAATGGACTGTACATCTACGAGTAAAATTGTATATATATCGAGAAGAGTGATTTTCCCTAAAGATTACTTTTTCATTTAAATGTACCACGTACATTACCACCAAAGACAATAAGCCAATAATAGTTTTTTTTTATTAGTCTGAAGACAAGAACTGAACAATAGTAAGAAACTACAACTTTATAATGGTTTTATATCTATAGGACAAGATAAATAGATCAAATTGATGGATACCAATTTTGAACGTCAACACGGGTAGATCAAGGGCAAGCATTTAAACTTAAAATCTCAATCCTGAGAATATATACTATAATAAGTACGTCTCTGATACTAAAAGACATTGATACTACTTTTTCAGCTGTATTTGTGCACCTCGTTTGGAAGTTATCGATATACTTTTCCTGTGTTGTGGCAGCAACAATAATTGCCACTTACTTTTAGGTATTTTGATCATTTAAAATGAAAAAATGAAAATATCTGTTAATTGTTGAAATGATTTATTAAATGTCCAACTTCTCTGAACGAGATACTTAATTGTAATAATTGGGTCATGCAATTAGTTTTATTAATTTTAAAATTCAAAACTTCAAGCTATTGTGTACTTGATTTATGTCTGTTAAATGTACTGTTGAAATACAAACAGTGCATTGTATGTTGCTAGAATACTTGTATGCTAAATGCATTGTATATGCCAACCCCATATCATAACTAATCTTAAATCAGACAATTACTGATATGTCTAAGGGCAGGGGAAATATATTTTATAGACCTGAGAGTGGAGTGTCCAGCTGACAATGTATCCTTTTATCATTGCAGTCGATGTCATTCTGCGTTAATGCCAACGATCAAATACGCAACAGAGTACGTTAAGCTTTCAATGCATGCCCGTTATATTGCACTTTTTTATTAAGACAAATACAGTCTTCCTTCGGGTTTTGTTTTCATTTTCAGCATTCTCATTGATATTACCATTATGACTACCAGCACAATAGCATAAACAGTAACAGTTAATTTGTAGGCGTCATAATACTATCATCAACATAATACGCATCATTCTCATGGTCAGCATTATCTAAGTGGTCCTTATATTCTTTGCTACATCTGATAAAATCACTCATGGTGCTCCAAATATTGCTACTGATGCTGCTTACACCGTCACTATTGTTACCACTACAACTACTACTGTCGAGATAATCCCCTATATTACTGATACTGCAGCAACTCATAATGTTTCGACCACTTTTGCTACTACTACTGTTTCTGCCACTCTTAATTCGTAATACCGCCTACTCTCATTTTGGACTGAGTAGACTGAAAATTGGTTCTTGTAACTCCACCCTATATTTTAAATTAGAGACATGCTGAAGAAGATTACCTTCTGAATCTTTCTCTAAAGAAGTTTCTCTTTTAAAAAATGTAATGTACCACGGACAGAATGTCCAAAAGCTAATTGAAAAGGACTCACGTCTAGTGCTTCCTAAACATATTTTACAACAATAAACAACAGCAAACGAACACCCTCGTCCCAATATTGTTTCAAATCTCTGAGACCGAAAATTCAATTCAAAGTCTGATCACATCTTTCAAAATCTCATTGACTTTTGTGAAACGATCATAAGACACAACATCTTCGATGTCTATTTCAACATTAACTTGCTGGAAATGTTCAGAAATAAAATTTGACGGTTGGTCAGATTAAAACAACTGTGAAGGTTCAACCAGTGTAAAAAGAACTTTAGAGAGGTTTTGTGGTTTTTTCTGTCAATATTCCTGAAAGGAATTTACACTGGAAATATTGTGGGCGCATACATCATGGGCAAAAAGCATTTGTTACCTGAAATGGTATTGAGAATCAGACCGGTATAGTTTACCCCTTTTTCTACTAAAGTGGTTCGTCAGATCAGAAATATGTTTCATATACGGCTTAGATATCTTCTGATTAGGTTTTCCAAACAGTTGACAAGACACGATCAACATTATTCAGAAATATCATAAAAATGATTTGATTCAAAATCGTGTGGAAATGCTTATTCAGTTCTAACCGACCAACCAAATGATTGCGTGTGTTGTGCAAAGAATTGATTGTCATTATGACTTAGGAACAATAATTTGACATCTCACTGAGAGATTATCACCATCGTGTAGCTTTGTTGATCTCTATTTTCTATGAGTCTCAGAATAACTACCAGGTACCTGTGTGGCTTCAGTATCGTTAATAGCCCACTGAAAAATATTAGACCTCGGTGTCTTGTTGCTGTTAGACAACAAGTGATTGAAGAAAATAAGCAGCAAAATGATGATCACTGTGATCAATACCTTTTCGCTGATCAATAGCGGGAGCAAAGGTAACCTGATTAAAGGACTCACCAATAAATGGGTCAGCAAAAGGAATAATTTATAATTAGCATCACACTCAAGAACTTCTTTTTGCCATAATTCTTATAACTTTACATGCATGCTATAAGTCGGGGATTTCAGTTTCAATAGGATGACTTGTTAGTTTCAAGTGGATTGCAACAACGTTATCTCCAACTAGGTTATCGTC
Source organism: Sinohyriopsis cumingii (assembly GCA_028554795.2). NCBI lineage: Eukaryota > Metazoa > Mollusca > Bivalvia > Unionida > Unionidae > Sinohyriopsis > Sinohyriopsis cumingii. The sequence continues at coordinate 651,956 of JAPYKE020000115.1, read as the reverse complement.
TAATATTAATGACTTCAGTCGAAGGTTACAGACGGCACTGTTCCGACTGTCACGAATCCTGAGACTATCTGTTTAACAAATTACAGATAGAGAGTAACATTAACAAAGCCGCAATCATCTATCTGATTAAGGAAGCCTTAACCAGAAGAAGACTTCTCAGATAAGGACAATTAATAAAGGACTCCTGCGTCCATTAATATGATCTCATAACCATTGCGAATTTTTCGACAATTTTGAAAAAATGAGGAAAGGATTTATTTCTTTTCTTTAAAAGTGGGTACTAATCTAATATTTCGGGTAACATAAAAGTCTGAACTTGTGTGTAAAATAGAAGAGTGAAATTAAACTACTAGGGACTAAGGAAACTCCGAAACAAAGTGTGTTTAGATTTCTGAAGCATTTTTTCTTAAATATTTGTGAGAAATTCGTTTTCCAGGCGAGTCCTCAATTTTATTAGATTACTCAGTGGGTCCTAAGCTAAGTGAGTGAAAGGAGTCAAATCAGTTAGTTTAGTACAATGCAACAAAATGATATTTTTCGAGAATACAATGTGAAAAGTTTCAAAGAAATCGCAGTATTGTGAGATATATCCCAATTTATTCTGAATTTAAATATTTGTGAGAAACTAAAGTAATTTACTTATGAAGTCAAAGTGCACTATGTAGTTCCAATAAATAAATAAAATATATTTTCCTGACTGAAAACAAATAAATGACTGATTCATCTAGGCAGACGTTAAGATTAGGAATGATTAATTTTATTTATCACAATCCTTAGTACAATAAACTCAAACACAACTACAGAACCATGATGCAGGTCAAAAGTTCATTTTCTCATCAAATTCATAAACACGATCACTTCAAGAACTGCAAAAACTAGACCGACATCTGTATTTATGTTTACCTGATCCTAACAACATATACAATAATTAAATATGGAATACGTTCTTAGCAAAGAAAAGATGAAACGTTGTAAGTAGTCAGATAGTCCTCTAAGCTCAATTTCTGACCAAGGCTGAAAAGGGCTTCAATTGTACAATAGTTAAACATCACTTTCAAAATATAGCTTCGTTAACACTTATTTGTCAAAGCGGAAAAATGATAGGAGATTTTGCACCGATACCTTTTGTATGATCAATATGCCATATAAATTGAATACATCGCAGATTTTCCAGAAAGTCGCTTACGCTCAGCCGGTTATTACCACGATGACATATATGGTTTCAAAGCGTGGTAAACAAAGTTCTATAAACTTTAGCTTTTCGAGATTTCTGGATGCTTTAATTCTCCTATTTCTTAACTTGGCCAATTCATAAAATGTGCACTCTGCCACTAATGTAGACTTATGTTTGCATTGAAAACCTGATTGTTTTCTTTATCAGGTTTAGGTGGAGATACACACACGCACGCATATAAACGATATGTGAGAAAAAAGTATCAGATTTAGTGATGTCCATGGTGTTAATCGTTTATTGTATTTATGGTCTCTTTGAGTTTAAATAGTCACGTTGCGAAAGAGTGTCATCCGAATGTGAAATAACATAACATAATTATCTATACGAAATTGTCATTGATTAACCTAATGAAGTGGTGACAACAGAGAGAAGAGTACAAGCAGATCCCTCCAAAATGTAACAGACATCTCAATTGTTCAATGTACTATAAATATAATAATATGTTGAACAGAACGAAAACATCTTTGGATGACAACTGATGACAAACACCTAGTACAATTCACCCTACGCTATTTTAATATTGTGAACGTTAGATCAGTATTTACAATTATATATTTCTTCATTTCAAAAAGACAAATCCTCATTGATATTTCCCAGCATAACGTATACATAAATCTATCAAATAATTTGCAGACCTCAAAATTTCCCTTAAGAGGGAGAAGTCATTTTTTAATGTTTTGCCTTTCTCTCCGAAACTGAAGAATGATAATATAAGCTGTGTTTTCTTTCGAATAGCGCGTTTTCAGCATTACTTGTGTTTGACTTGTATAATTGCAAGGTAAGGATTATTTCATGAATAAGACGAATGGGAAGGAGTTACAAAAGATTCCGCAAACAGATGACATATCTTTCAATGGAGTAACTGTCTTCCAAAAAGTTTCTCTGGATTTAATTTACTTAATTTACTCATTCTTCTATCCGTTTATCTTTAACGTTTATATTTCCCCATTCAAATATTTCAGCAATATTGTAAAAACAGAGATAGATTTAGGAGGTTTCTAACATTCCAACTAAATCGTCCAATATTCGGTGAGTCATAAATTCCTAATATGGAAATCGTGTTCCTTTTAAGGAATGTATTTAAAATCGAGGGTAAACAATATTTAAACACTGAACATTTTCATTGTAACGAAACAAGTTTTGTTTTACGGAGTATATAATAAGAAAAAATGTATCTGTTTAACCTGATTTTACTTTCATCCTTTAATTATGCCATTCCTTTAATTTTCAGTCAATAATAAGTACATTCTTGGCGGACTAATGTACAATAGTTACAATAGTATTTGTATTATGGTTATTAGATTTCTTACCTTTTCTCGCACCTTCTTTTATTTACGGAGAATATAAAAAAGACAAATAATTTGATATTTATAACCACCATTTTGATTTTCAGGTAGAATCCTGTTCTTTTAATTTTCAGTGACTAGTGACGTTCATCGCGGACTGACGTACAGTAATGAAAGCAATACTTGTATCATGGATGTTAGAAGCTTGACGGATTTTTATTCGATCCAATATGTGTACTGGAAACTAATGGCACAAAATATGCAGTTCTTGATACGGATCGGCGAACGGTTCTTTTCGCTAACGACACGGCTATTTGCTGGGCAATGGTAAATAATTCCGAATCGCATCGACTGAAGGAAACATCAGAAGTAATCAGTGGTGAGGCAACGCTTAATTTAATTTTTTAGGTTAACATAATTGATGTTTATATTAATTAAATTATATTGAATATTATATTTTCCCAATTGACATCTAGAAAGAAAGAAAACTCAATTGTTGGTTAATTTAATGAATGATGCCTGATAAGATCCGATACAAAAATCTTTCTCCACCATAATAATTATGCATGTAGCCCGTTCAATAAAGTTCTTCATTGATTTGGAGATCTGAACGACCAAGCTCGCACATATTAACTATTTTTAGATCCGCAAGAAACAATACACGAACAATTTCTTTATTTTGACAGTTTTTGTTTGTCCAGCAGCTATTGACAATAAACGATATGTTATGTTTGTCCTAGTTTACATTATTACGATTCTTTCCTTGAGTAATCCGACAATGGAGCTGTTAATTGTTCAAGCGCATTTTTTTTATAGATATTATCGCAAAAAACAGCGTGGTACGCAAAAAGATATGACATTGGCTTAATTGATTAAATTTGCTCTATTATTTGGCCACAAATATGCAATTCGCGCCTGCTTCCCAACGGTAATACATGGGTTAATTCAAATTGAAACAAAAACAACTTCATGTTGGCATCTTGTTAAAAGTCAACCATTCGTGAGTCTCCACTCTTTAAGGGTTCACCCTAAGGGGCTCGCAGCATGGGACTGTAACAATTAATACAATCATTAGTATTCAATATATGTCGATTATTATGGCCCCTTAGAGACAGCAATAACCCAAATCTCAACTACAGAATTATACGGGAATCAGTCGGAACCTTGCACTAAGAGGGGTAAATTATGGACAAAACAAGAGACAATTTTACATCTGTGTGGTTTAATATCGGCTGATGCCCTCTTTTTAAATAGATGCACATGGCCTTGCAATCTAGAGAAAAGAACACGACAAATGTTTGAGAGAGATTTACGCAGTTATATTTGACATGCGACAGATCGATCATAAATGCGAACTGATTGACAAATTGCGATAGAAAAGGCGTCATTGAAATAAAGACATCAATAATGATAGCTTTTTAAATTCTGTGTCGCAAAATCATGGCGTGGGATAGATACGACATAAACTAGTACTGGAGTGAGAATAATTAGGAGAATATCTTGAGAATCTGACCATGCAGAGGTTTTCCAAGAAGGTCTTCATTCCCCACCTGATATTATGATTCTGCCCCAGGAGCGGTATGACATTTATACGTGTCTATATACTTTCTTTGTATATTCCTATTACACTGGGTGTTCGTATCACTGGAATGAATTTGGCGTTCAATTCAACATCACCGTATGCCTTTACAATGGAAACCTCCGTAAACGTATAAAAGGTAACATTTCGAGGTGAAACGTTTTGCAGAAACGGCGGAGGACTTGACATTTGTCTGCTATTGATTGGCAAAGAATCAAGTATGCATATATTACTAACTATGCATTGTAAATATATAATTACATCGAGTGTTGGCAAATAAATATTGTATAATTTTATTACTTGACGTTTATCGTTGTTTACAATTATTCATTGGAGTTGTTTGAAGTGTTTAAAGAAGAAAATCATCTTAAAACTCTTCCTTTGTTACCAATTCTTTTTGGCTATTGTTACGACAATTTACAAAAACTCGTAATCACAGACTCAAATGAAACAATCTCATCACACAGGTATCTGTTTACCTTTACAGTCGGATATATTGGATAACAGACAGGAATGGTAACACAATAGAAACACACATCCAATATGGATGACATGAACCGTCAGATTGTCCGTGATTATAAACGCCTACTGGATCCAAGATCTCTCAGCTATGACCCCTATAAAAACAGGTGAGTCAGGAAGATTGTGTACCTCCCGGAACCCCTATCCTTTTCTCTGTCTTAAGATGAAAACTATTTTTATATGATGCGGAAACCTCTGTATATGATGTGCTTTTGTATTTATATGATGTGCGAACTTCTTTATATGCGGTGCCTTCGTCCTTATATGACGAGCACACGTCTTTACATGCTGTGCTTTTGTACTTATATGATGTGGAAACCTCTTTATATGATGTGCATTTGTACTTATATTAGGACAGACTTGTTTAGTACAAAAAATAAGATTGAAAATGTCTCTAAATTGTATTAAAATACATTTTTGACTAAATTATATTTAAAGTAATTTTTGATTAAATTATATTGAAAGTAATGTTCCATTAAAAAATATGGAGATTAAATCCGTTTATTTCGGTTTACAATTATATACTATTTAATAAGATTACGCCCTTATGAGCATAAATGCAAAACCCTCTTGTACATACATTTCCCTTGTATCAAAAGTCAGCAAAAAACTACACTTGGTAAGTTGTGTAGATAGATGAACTAGACGAATTCCAAAGATTTTTCTAGATGAGTAAATGAGCTGATCTAGCAGACTTGTCTACCTAATGACGCACATAGACCCAGACGATAGGCTGTAAGAAACTATGAAGCCTCACCACTTTGAAATTCTGGCGGACACAAGAACTAGACGCATGTCCATATTTGGACGTGTCCAAAGAAACTGATATAAAAAGCATCAACATGCCGGTTCTTTCGACAGAAACTCAAAGAGACTTCTGTCTTTACAGGTAAGATTATCGTCGAGGTACAATTTTTCATATAGTATAAGGATTTTTAATGCTATTAGGATTTCTAGTGTTAAGATGTTGATCTAATACCAGTACGTTTCAAAATTGAATTATTTTAATATTTCTTTACTATTCTTCAATATAATGTATTGGAAGGTATAATTGTTTTAAGAATTTATATTTACTTGTAATAATATGATTGATTATAATAAAAAGCAACGTTCGTTACCAACTTCATACTCAGTAACAGTTAATTTAATAAATAAAATACTCTTTAAATAATAAAGTTAATAAGTTAATATTTTAGATTAAATTCAGTAAAATATATTTCAATTATGGCATTAGTCTTAAATACTGAATTTTAGATTCTTTAGCTATCGTGAATTTATTCGATATTTAATTATCTATATTTTATTCTAAAAGGCAGATATTATACAAATGTATGATGTTGGTAAGTGAAGGAAAGTTGTAGTTTTTTATGTATGTCTTATATCTGTAATTTAAGTTTATGTAGATTGATATTGGAATGTAATTTTATATGTTGAGTATTTCAATAAACAGTTCTTTCGTCAGAAACTCAAAGAGACGTCTGTCTTTACAGTCGATCCCATGGTATCTCCGCTTACCAAATTCCCCAGATGTAGACATATCTTCGTTGTCAAAGTGACACCTCTTTCAAGAGAGTTTGAACTTCTTCCTTTCTCTCGTTTTATCGGGTCATGGAAACAGCCTGACAAAGAGTTTATGAGACAAATTTTCTCGTAAACGCAGATGGAGAAATTTCTCATAAAACTTATATGATGTACAAACATCTTTAAATGCTGTGATTTTGTCCTTATATGATGTGCAAACTTCTTTTTTATGTGGGCTTTCGTCCTTATATGATGTGCAAACTTCTTTATATGCCGTGCTTTCGTCCTTGTATGATGTGCAAACGTGTCTATATATGCGGAGCTTTGTCTTTATGTGAAACTTCTTTATGAGAAGCAAAAACGGAACTTGCGCAGGCGCGTGAAGTTGCCAAGCTATATAAACTGATTTCGAAATTGCTATGTTCCCATGTAAACTCTTCATAGTTGTTTCGACTGCCATGTCATCTCATTTTCTCTAGCATAGCCAAGCTATTGATCTTAATATCTCTGTCTTTCCCAGGTCTATCCGCTATACGAACACCATTAATACTTTGCATTTTTGCATTAATTGTCTATTGTTAGATCCGCGTTTTCAACAATATTCAGTACTGTTCGTTTAATTATAAGTGCTCCACTGTGTCTGTATCTTAACTGCGTTTCTCATTTATGGATTAGTAAAGGACACTATATTACCAAAAATCATTGTTAAGCAGATGTGTGTGTGTGTGTGTGTGTGTGTGTGTGTGTGAGAGAGAGAGAGAGAGAGAGAGAGAGAGAGAGAGATTCCTAATACAACATACACGAAAACTACTTGTGTGTGCATTTTGGTGTGTATTTTCACCCAATGTTTTGTATTTTCTCAATATATCTCAGTTCTGTAAGATATATAAATTGTTGAATTTTCCACCAAAGAAAATGTTTTGAAAACTGGCAACTTTACACCCATTAAAACTATACGAAATGATAGCTATTATGACTACTGATTCAACATATATATCGTCAATGTATGTACGATTTCAGTAGTAAATGGGAAATGTATAGCGACAATGGAAATCCCAGTCAAAAAGGTCTTGGGCACTAATGGCGACAACATTTATACAGACCCCTTTTTATCGCGACAAGCGGAATATTGGGCCTGTATAGCGACATGGGAAAGTGATATTGTTGTATAAGGACAATATGAATGGAACAGGTGAGGTGACTTCACGGTACTGAAGATTGTTAACAATGTAGCAAGCTATGGTTCAGAACCAAGAAGGGTTTGATCACTAAAGGTTCCCTCTTATCTACCTAGCGACCTTTATTTGTAAAACTTATGCAATTTTTATTAGCATGGCTGTGCAACTTCAATGTTTCCTCTCAGGTAACTGTTACATGATGAGCTGAACGATCTGGTCGATGACGTCTGCTATAATAAATAAGTAGAACATTCAATGCCGACTCCCTGATAGACAAGCGCATTATGCAGCACCAGATCAGGATCCATGTTGCTTGTAGTTGGAATGTAGTTAGTTCCCCTCAGTACCAACTCTTCTTTTCGGTGATATATATATATATATATATATATATATATATATATATATATATATATATATATATATATATATGTGTGTGTGTGCGTGTGTGTGTGTGTGTGCAAAATATGTAAAGCATTTAATCAAAAAACCCTTCCATGACATTGGTTTCATTGCTTGAGATAATACATTTCTTCATAAAATAAAACGATGTCAACGACAAGTTCGATGGAAACAAATTGGGTTTCCTGAGCAAATTATGATTTGCGATTTCATTTCCTATTGCGCTGCATCAAATTGATAAGTCTAATCAGGTAACTAGTTGCACTCTTTGTGTAGAAAAGCATAGCTCTTGTTATTCTTTGAATTGTCCTACATAAATTTTAGATCAGCTTTTCTTATGTGTTGGACGTTATTTATCGTTTGCTAAAAGATGTCGATCATTATTTATAAGTTATGGTTTATGTTTTTCATTTCACAGTTGTAACGTAGCTTAGGTAACATAATGAAATACTACAAGAAAGAAGCAGCAATGCGTGCAAGAGGAAAATAACATAAAGTATATGCAAATGATGACTTAAAATGTAAGAACTGTAGAACCAGTATATGAATGTGAATCCGCATCTCTATTTAAAATCTAAATAGAGTTACGTAGCAATGTTGATATGTTAACTGTATTTCAACATAATTTTAAAAAAACAATTGGGAAATATTACTTCACCATAGATGATTATCTTTTAATGGTGTCATTGAAAATAAAGAAACGTACAAATTTACTCTAGTAAATACTGATTAAATACTTTCAGTGTTATAAAAGGTCTTAATATAAGCCAGAGACAAAAGACGAAAACAAATTAACTAAAATTAGCAAACAATTTATTAAAATTTAAGAGGAACTTACTGTAGTGTGAGTCAAGTCTGAAATAATCCTAAATGCTCCATCACAAGTTCACACGTCCAAAATTATTGAATCATCTGAGTGTGTTCATATCATACTGAACGTGCTGATGTACCGATATCCTTTAACAGGTGTATGTAACAATGGTCTTGATGGACCACAATGATATATCCTAGAATGGCTTCAAATGAAGTCACAGTAATCATAAAATAGTGTCAATGAACACTTGGTAATTTCAGTGAATAAGTTAAATCAATTGGTCCTCTCAAATTGAATTTGAACACAACTCTAAATTATTCCACAGAATGAACGTCTATAAGGAACCATTGGAATCACATGATCTAGTTATACCAAAATAATAGTAATTATTTCATGAAAGCTGTCATTAACTCTTTTCTTCATTCATAAATGCATGCACCTGAGTAATACACACAGGATAAACGTTTAAAACGTTTAATACTATTATTGTTTGCAAATGAATTTAAGCCCGTTTAATTTTATCTGTAGAATCTATTTTCTGGAGACCGAGTCTACAGGAGAAAACATGAACATGAAAGTTATTTTTTCACTTACTAGAAAAGCTGAAAAGATTAAAATATAGAGAGTAAATATCCAACGTATAGTGTTTGAAGGTATCAGTGACATTAATAATAATAATAATAATAATAATAATAATAATAATAATAATAATAATATTGAAATAGATAACATAAATTTCCAATATAGTTTATTTGAATGTAGTTAAATTAAATTTATAATCAATATCTTGGTAAACAATAAATAAATATTTACCTCGAATATAATGTCAAGTACGTTAATCATTACAGGGACGTATCTCTTTAAATGAAATTAAATATGTTTCTGCTTATATAATTCCTATTTCGTTGTTTTCCATTTAAAAAAGTATGGCCACTATTATCCAGATGGTTCAGTTTTAGTAATCTTAAATGGTTTTAAACATTTATTAAATTAAGATCTCTCTGTTTGGCTTTTAGGTGAAAATACTGTTCTCAGGACAACCTGGTTTTATTTCAGGGGCACGCGCCGTTGACTTCCAAATATCGCAAAACAACATGATAATATCTTATTTCATAGACTCTATGAAAAGTTTCGCTATCACAACGGTTTTTGTGTTCTATTTGTTTGCCTTGTCTATGTTGTGTATTTGACATTAAAAATGACTCATTAACAGTCGACAGCGACTCATCTAGTTAGATAATAGTTTTGCATTGTTCGTTGTCAGTTTATGGCGCATATATATATATATATATATATATATATATATATATATATATATATATATATATATATATATATATATATATATATATAAACTCACATTTCAGTAAACCATCTTTTTTGCGTACGATCGTCACAGGTTTGCTTACATGCATGCATGCATACATGCATACATAATCACGCACGCACGCTTTACATGTACATCCGTACATGCATACATACAAATATACATACATACATACATACATACATACATACATACATACATACATACATACATACATATATACATACATACATACTAAAAGTAATATATCCGTTGAAGGTGTTTGCCTTGCCATTGAGGACACATCTATTCTTCTGAGGTAAAAACATTGTAAACAGTATAGAGTATATTGCTTTCTCCAATTGTGTTCCATTGCATCGCCAGACAATGTTACATTTTTTCATTGCATGTGGACAGTGACGAGGGATTTTCATGTGCTTAAGAAAATATTATTTTTAAATAGTTGGTGTTTCCTATCTTGTGTTGTTGTTGTAGCTGTAAACTGGTGCTTTTACTAACTATCCTATTTTTGATTTTATCTCACTTCATTGCATGGTAAGCGACCCAAAAGAATTCACTCCTATGTTAATAATTTTCGAATACGAAGCTGTCAGTAGCGACATTCTAATATTCTCGGTGCGCTAATGTTTGGAGCCTTTCCCAGACCGTGGTAACGTTTTTCAACTTTCGTAAATATTCTGCCCTATTGTTTCATAGACACTTGATATTCGATGGCATTGCAATATTTCTTTTCGTTTCTTTGTTAAACCATCTTTTAAAAATCTGTTGATCGATAGATTGTTTTCACCATAAACAATTTAGAATACAACCATGTCTTCACGGCTCTCGTTATAAAGGAGAAAAGTGAAAATAGTTGGGATATATGAAACGAAAGGTCGGCGGCCTTCTCTGTTTCGAGTAGTTCATAAAATAGAAACGCGATTGACCAGATAATCAGGGTTTCGAGAGATATTCTTCATGAAAAAAATGACCATAAATGGTGATGTTTATTTTCTTTGGATCAAAAGCATTTACATTAGCACACAAATTAAATATAAGTTTGAGCAATCAACTTGTTTTGCCTGATTAACATGGGTACGACATTTTGTAAGTTTAATCTGCAAGCAAACCACGTATTGTACCGTGTCATTTAATTATAAGCCACATTAAAATAATTGGCGCTTTTAATATTTTGTTAATAATTGTTCTTTATTCTCCACATAAATGTGGCATGAGAGACATTGAATATGGACTAAGGGCATGATGATTTGTGAACTCACGCGAAATGTGAAAGCAACATGAGCTGTGGCAGCCTGATGGTCATTATATTTTGAATGCATCTTATTCAGTATTTTTAGTTTTAAATTTCTAAACGTCTATATATATAGATAGTTTTCTGTAAACTCATGAGAAATGTGAAAGCAGCATAAGCAGTGACAGCTTGCGAATTTTTGTGATACCTCCTTTTTAGTTTTAAATTTCCATAGTCTATATATTACCGACATGGCAGCACAAACATCCTAAGTCGTCATGATATATCCTTCATTGGAGACTTGTACTGTGTTCACTCCACCATTGAATGGCATTAATTGGGTGCGTACGCAGTTGCTCAGCTGTATCCATCGGTAGAGGTAACAATAGGTTTAACGACATTTTGTTGAACCCTACTCCGCAAAGGTAACAACATTGACACACACAGACACACAGTCACAAACACACACACGACCATCGCGAAAACATTAGAAAATAAATTTCGGATCCAAATATTCATGCTAGACCTGAAAGAAAAAGTTGAGTGAGAATAACGATTCTGATCGCGATCATTTATATATGAATGAATTGATATGGCAGAAAATGAACGTAATTTTTGTTAAAATATCAATAATACAATGTTATGAGATTCATTCATCAAGATGAGGCTTAAAGATGATTCAGATGCAGGAGTAAGTCTCCTACCAAACAGCGATGCAAAATTGATTTTTCTTTCGTAAGAATTTTAAAGGTCAAAATGTTTTGATACTTTTCAACGACACATTTACAAGCGAGTTTTCACGAGAGCACTTAATTATATTAACTTCATATTGGTCTGTTTCGAAAACAAGAAAATAAAATTAACTACTCCATTGTACAGAGACTGAATCCATGTGATTGAAATATGTGTGTTACAGCCACAACTTGAAAAATAACTACGATGACAGTATGAGATTATTAATGAATGAGATAAAGCTTATATATGCAGTAAAGTTTTGACACTCGCTATGTAGCGATAATCTGCGTGCAATCATGATTAGATACCCAATATACATGGAACTTCCATATGCATTCTTATTTAGATAAAATAATATACAGAGATATACCTTATACATTCATGATTAATTACAATCAACATTGATATATAATGAAAGTAGTAGTATTTTGACATAAAAAATAAGACAACTATACAAAATATGCAATCTTCTTAAGACAAAAATATTCTGTGATCATTCATTTTTATACGCACAATATACAATGATATACGTTCTTACTTAGACAAGAAACAATACGCATTAATATTATATATGACGTCAGCTTTTTGTTAAGCCATTCAATAAAAACTGAAAACAGCTCCATCGTAATTGTGGAATTGCCCAGTAAGTTATATTTTCGTACTGTCAATCTCATTAATTTTAGCAAATCTGCCAGTGAGAACCTGACCGTGAAATGTCCGTATTAATAAAGTAACTACAAATTAATGAAAAATATCCTGCACATTTTAAGTTTCAACGAAGTGTAGACAAATGCTATTCGCTGATAGAACTCTCCAAAATACAGTGCATCTTCAAATGCAACTGAGATAATAAATAATAAACGTTTGAATAATTTCGTATCGAACAAAAGCATATTGATACTACACAGATCTGTGTAAGATATTGATTCCTTCCTTGTGTACTCTGATCTCCGTGCATATAGGGTACATATGACATGTTAAGGGAGGAAGTCAGTGTTATTGTTGTGCCAATATTTAACTAGAACTTGAAACTGTATACTTCTCTCTAGCTAGTATGTTGGAGATAAGAGATACAAAGGAACAATTCATCTAGACAAGATTACACAGTATCCCTGCTGATATTATATAAATCCATGAGCTATTAGTTTGTATTACAAACTTAAATTAATAGTATCAATAGATCGTTTGCACGAGACCATCTGAAGCAAGATCATTATGTATCAGTTCAGAGGCACATCAGCAAAGTCTAGGCGATATAGTATCAAGCGAGGTTAATATTTCCACTGAAACCCAACAAGCTAAGATAAAATCTATAATACATTCAATATTTAAAACATAAAAAGAAATGTAGACCGAACTATTTTAAGTCTGTAATGATTTATACAGCATCGAATTGCAAGCTACACAGGCTGCTTCAATTAGTCGCCTATTATGACACACAAGATGATATTTCATGCACATTGGACATGATTGGGGAAGTAGGTCTTGACTGTTTGCCAATGCTTATCGCAGATAATTATAAGTTGATATTAGTACAATAAATGCAGACGGTGTTTAATAAATTTAAATTCAATTGATCGAAATTAAATTAAATTTAGACTTTACCATGTGCGTTGCATATCTCAATTTAACAAGTATGAATAGTATGAATAGAGAAAATATGTTTTAGTTGCAAAGAGAAAACTGCACATCTACTTGATGTTCCATCTCATCTCTGCAGCTCTACTCGAATACTTGAGATACGATATTGATGACGTATCTACGTACATCTCGTGGACAGTGTGTCATAACCACAAATATTGTAATTTTGAGATAATTTTCAATCTTACCGTATGGAACTGACTGATTGCTACGTTACAGTATAGTCTATAGTGCTGTTGATAAATAAATAAACGAATAATCAATATATAACATTGATGACTATGAGAGTAAAAGGTAAAATAAAAATGATTTTATATATTTAGCACAAGTGGTACCAAATACATTTTTGCATCCACTAACAAATGTTAAATTGAAAAAAATAAATCATGCTTTATGTAACACATCAACAGCTGCAAGAAGGTTAAAACGTACAGAGTCGCTTGAGTGTGGAAAGTTAGATGTTAAGAAATTGTGGACAGACTTCACTTTCAAAATAATGTCGAAACTGTTATAATACCTAAATATAAACATCAAGTCAAGGATATGCCAAATAGGTTGAGTTGTCAATATGAAAGATACTTCCAATTTTAAATTTTCAGCCAAACAATTCAAACTTTTTGTGATGTTACAGCAATCTCCAATATTTTTTTGTTTTATGGGATTACCACGAAGTAGTGACCAATCATTGGTCCAGTGTGAAGTATGTGTGTCAATGTCATAGACAGATAAAGTTAGAAAGAAGTGGGATGGTGTGATTGACAGAGTTTGCGTTCTTCATGGTGGCTATGATCTATAACATTCCTTGTGTTCTTGGTTAGCTAAACATATACCGTCACTGATTTAAATATAATAGGTTTTAGTGAAATCTAACTCTGTGTGATAGACTTCGTTTACTTTTTATATAATTATATTTATTTAATTTGTTCCATTTCCTCAGTTATTGTACATAAAGTTTACTTGTTGATCCTGTTAATGTGCACATTTTGTCTACACTATAACTTGATATATATAACACATATTCAACTTTAGCAAGACACCATTTTTTATCCGTATTTTCTGTGTAAATAGTATCTTTGTGGTTCTTACGTCATTCATGTAAACCTCTCTTTTAACCGTCCATAAGCGTTTCATATGTGTGTGTAGTGTTTGGTTCTTAGTCATATATCTACGTCTCATACGCTACATTTATGTCCAGAACAATTTATGTCGAGAACACCAAGCAAAAGCGTCAACAAATTTAATTTAAGATTATAATTAAATTACAACTTAACAATACGTGGCTGTCTTGCTGATAGAAATAAGGATGCTGCTTTAACCTGTGAACAATTTTAAGACTACGTTTTGTCTTGTCGCCATATTGTTCAATATGTGGACGAAAGCTAAGGTCTCGTTATCGCCATTTTGTAGCCGGACACTCATTTATTAGCTCTCAATCCCATTGTCATATTTGTCGCTTCTGAACCGCATTATACAAAAAATACCATTTACAAGATCATAAATCGCATTATACAACAAATACCATTTACATGATCATAAACCGCATCATGCAACAAATACCATTTATAGGATCGTAAACCGCATTATACAAAAAATATCATTTACCAAATCGTAAACCGCATTATACAACAAATACCATTTACAAGATCGTAAACAGCATTATACAACAACTACAAGATCATAAACCTCAACAGTGCATGTAGCACATTTAATATATATGATGTTTTTGTATTTTCTACGTTGTCTCATACCTTTGTTGCCTGTAAATTTACGATAGGTTGACCTGCCAATAACATCTGTCATGTTGCTTGGATTATGTGTCATTAACACGATCATGCTCTACGCACTACAACGTTGATGATTCAGAGGAGATTCACCTATTGATTCGCTCCTTCTCTTGTTTCCTTTAAATGCAAATCAGTCTTTGACACATCAATAACCTCTACCTAGCATCATGGCTGATGTGGCATTAATCAAATTAATCTCTAAGATCTCGAACTTTAAAGTACCTTGTAGATTACACAACAACTAATATGGTCTGTTTCGGAGCTGAAAGTTGAAACAACGGAGTTGGATGTCATCCCAGAGGTCTGTCAACTATTTATTAAAAAAAATCCAATAGTTTCTGGTGTCGTGTTAGGTGTTTCATATTCCAAGTATGAATTTTATGAACTTGTACTCGATGCTAGGATGCAGCACAACAGAATCGTGTTATATAACTGTTAACTAGAATTAGTAATCTTCATATCATAATTTTCCTAAGTTTAGATGAATACAGAAACAATTCTCCTTGTATGTTTCCTTGTCTCTGTCTCTCTGTTTTTTGTTTCTCTCTCTCTCTCTCTCCTGCACACTGACAAACAAGTAAAGGGACAATATCAGAAAACATTATAATGATCAAATTAGTAATTACGGTTTTTCCATATTATTCTGTCTTTTTTCTATGGTTCACTCTTACCTTTTTCTCCATTTCCCCATCCCATAATATTATATAATTCTTCCTCCGCCTCTTCTTCGTCTATCTTCGTATTTTTCATCTTATTCTTTTTCGTCTTCTTTATGGTTTTTGAGTGAACGAAATATTGATAAAGAATTTTATTAATTTCATCTGTCATCACCTTTTACATCAGCTAAACGTTTGAAACAATATACAAGTGCATAATGAAAAGATGCCATACCATTGAGACATAAAAGTGTCCGCAAATAATATGGGTAGAAAGTTGATATATTATTTCTATAACTATGAAGTTAATACTGTTTCTTCTAAATATATTGAACTCGTGTACAAATTGTATTCAGGGTACTCGAAAGCTTGTACTGTCTTATCTGCCGTAAAATCAATCGAGACCATTTCTTGAGATAATTCTCCTATTTCCATTCCTATTAATCTGATCTAACCAAGATGTACTGCAATGATGCCTGGAACGATCAATGTGTTGCGTGAAGAATTCGATTTCACGAAACTCCATTGCGGATGCAGTCTTCCCATCTTTGCGAAATTGGAGAGTTTATCATCGAGTGACCTCGTCTATCTCCCCCACATTCAAGGTGCTATGAGTAATGGAAATGTTATACCGAGTGAAATTTTCCCCACTTTGTCAAAATGTCTTAACAACTGATTCTTGTTGAAATTTCTCTAATCTAATACCACTTTTCTTCTAGAATTGACATTCTTTATGAAGAATTCACCCTGATCTAAAATCTCGTGTATGCAAGCTAGATTCTTCCCATCATATAAGTTATACCCATTCAGGGCGCACCTTGCATTATACGAATTATTATCAGCTTAAAGTTCTGATTCATTCCATTAATGGGACACGTGTGGTCATATGACTGTAGATCTTGAAATCTCCGGAAAAAAAAAACTTTTCCTAAATATCAGGAACTTGTCCAGATGAAAGGCGATCGTGTTCGATTCATTCGAGGGCCCAGGTATATCTAGTTCATGGCATCCTGATAATCTCGTCTGCTCATCCGAATGATGTATTCCATCCTACCCATCTCGTCCTCACGATGGCTTACATTTCTTTCGCTCGACTAGAAAACTTCTTAAAGGTTTGAAAATGTATTTTAGAACCAGTTTATTCTTCAGGTATCAGTTCAACAAAAGGCGTAATAGTGGTCCTAAACAGTACTTATATAAGGACAAAGGATTTAAAATGCAAACAAAATATAGCCTGTCTTAATTATTTTTGTAGGTATAGTATTCTTGTCAAATACTACTGGGGCAGAATTTGCAAAAATTACGTATAGGCGGATACCTATTTAAATAGGTTTTCAGAGAGACAGAGAAAAAGATATGGCGGATTGTGTTTGACATTTTAAATGCAATATGTCTGCGTCACTTCTATTCAATCTATTAGAAAACATATGGCATATATTTAGGTCCGTTCTGTTGCTAAACCTTTTACACAAACATGTAGATTTGTAATGTCCTGTGCGAGAGTGGTCGTCTCCGCTTTTCAGGTTAACTCAGCTTTGACACCAGCTGTGAAAAATCTAAAGTTGTTTGCAAATAAATCCAATCTCCCAAGTCAATGAGCTATGTAACTTGTTTTTTCCCCTCTTCCTTATTCTTATGTAGCTTATTTATATTATGACGGCTATACTCTAGCTGGCGACATGATCTGATCACTGGTCTGAAAGCCGGCAAGTTAAGCTACGCTTGCTAGCTGATGAAAAACGATCGCAGAGGAAGAAGAAGTGGCTCCAACCAACACCAGACGCAACCTTCAAGTGCAGCATGTGCAGCAAGGACTGCCACTCCCGTGTTGGACTACATAGCCACAGCAGACACTGCAAAACCACCAACCGGTACATCTCTCATGGGCGCACTTCCATCGACTCTCTCGAGAATAACGGATGCCAACTACTACTATGCTACTCAGAAGTACCAAGTTCGTCTTAAGACAAGATTTCCTGTATGATTTCATAACCTGGATGCCATCAGGACATATTACATTTTTTGGCCATAATAACGGCATTATACCAAAACGGTAATAGAGACGCTAAAGCTAGATATAAAGATATATGCTTAAGGTGAGTATCTTTACTTAAACAACTTTTTTTTATCATGCACTTAAATCGAACAATAGAAGAATAATGAGAAAGAAAGAGAGAAGTACATGTAAGTGTGCGAGACAGATGTAGAAAGGGAGAGAGACATCATTGCAAGTACACAGAGGCTGAGAGAACTGTGTATGTGATTATACCCTCGTTAGAATATAACTACTGCCCATTATACGGATCATTTGGTTAACCGTTGCCGTGCTTTATACAACTGAAAACAGGTCTATCCCTGTTCTATGTCTCATTGTCTTTAACGGCCATGCCTAAATCAATGTGTTTGAATGCTTTATATTTGTTTGACGTTAGTGACAAAAAACAGTATTCTGTCAGTTTTCAGCTACAAAATAGATGCATGCAGTTTGTATGCATAGATCCGACCTGTCAATCAAATCCACATATATTGACCAATCGGATAAGAGCGTCAGGTACTACGGTAACAGCCGCCATGTTTTACCCACAAACAAACGTGTGGTGAGAATACAGCTGCATTACAGACTTTCATGACTTTTGGGATATATTGACAAAATGGTGCTTCGATGTGCACGGGGAACATGCAATGCAGATGAGAGATATCGGAAAGGTTGGAAGGATGCCGTTTTATACGTTTTCCGACTCCAAAACGTGATTCGGAAAAGATGAAACGATGGATGAAAGCGTGTGGTTGACCGCTCGAACAGCTTAATATTGCCAGAGTAAACGAACGCAAGGCCGTTTGCTCAAGGGTAATTCAGATTTCACTATGGTAAATAAGTATATGTAGTATTCTAGAAAGTAATGTTAAATAGAAACACTATCTAATACACATTTCGTAAAGCTGTTTTTGTAATTGTTGTTATCATGGGTTGCCTACATTTTTTTAGTACATCATATGCTATTCATGGCGGCCAGGTTTATCACGTGGAAGAAAAACCCGGGATGAAACGGAGATTCACGGGAAGCTACTAAAAAGCTTTTATAACATACCCACATTGGCCGAGCCCGAAATCGGAACCAATGTGGACGTAGGTGAGATGGCAGTGACTAGTAAAGGTAATAGTCTTTGACCACTCGGGCACCCAGGTCACCCTGTAATACTAGTGCTTTAATTATAAGTATACATTTATCCCAAAATAGCTCTCTTGATATTTTTATCTTGTATTCAAGGAAATAACAACAGGTTAATACATTGGGTTATTGTCAGTGCATGTATAATGGAGCATATCTTTATGTTATGACCAGGTCATGAATAAGAATAAAAACTCTAATTCAGACTACATTGTCCGTACATCTAAATTAAAATACAGATATAAAATGTTTCTTTGCTGATATTAATATAAAATGTCAAATTTAATTTACTTTTTGGTTGACATATAATGTATTGATTTTTAAATATACATATACAGCAAAATGAAACCAGTCAACATAAACGCAAATGCCTTCATTTGGAAGAGAACGTGATTACATAAGGGCCAAGTAACTCACAGAATATGCCGAGCTTTATTAATCTTTTACATATGAAATTTAACAAGTTTAATTGCAGAATAAATTCACACTTTAATGTTAAAGTAAATATGTAAAGCTAACAAGTTAATGAACTGATACTATATATATATATATGTATATATATATATATATATATATATATATATATATATATATATATATATATATATATATATATATATATATATATATATATATATATATATATATATATATATATATATATATATATATATAAACATGAAAACTACTTGTTGATTAACCTCGTTGTGCACAAGTATTTATTTCTTACAGATATGAATTGTGAGTCAAGGGTGTCTACACATACTGAACACTCATATAAGTATTTTAATCACTTATTCTGAGCATTGCAGATGTGGAATTGCATAATCTCTGTAAAATTCAGGTAACTTTTGTAACATTAAAGTCATAAATGGAATGTCTGATTCAATTTTTTCCACATACATATCCTCCTGTGTGTACACAATGAATTCACAAAATTCACAACCTGTAACCATAAGATGGCCTTGAATCTGTGCATAGTAACTGTGTGTTTTCTTTAATGATACATGCTCATCCTTCTGTAAATAGAAATCTGGTATATCACTGCATGCGTTTTCAATAGTCATTTTTCTAGCAGAGAAGGGGCATTTAATTTCCACAATTCCACATACTCCATTGTCACATAGCTTCCCATCAGGCGAGACACCCAAAAATGAAAAGTCATTATTAACCATAAAGCGACACTCATGGAAATACCTAGAAGGATTCAATTCAAGATACCTTTCTTTAGTGGTATCCTCGTGTATTTTACCATGTTCAAGAGCTTTGGCTTTCACGTCATTCTTTTGAAAATAAACTGCTAATAAACTTTTCACTGGGTTTAGATTGCATTGATATTACTTTTCCAAAGTTAGATGCTGTAAGTCTGTCCTTTCTCTCATGAAACCGATGATCCGATAAGGCCTGATTTCTTGTCTGTACCTCAGTGTCACATGGATTTATGCACTTTGTGTTCTCATTGAGTGGTTTGAACGCATTTAGTAAACACACTGAAGACGCTCTTGTCACAGATGTATTACCACAGTCCTGAGTTATTTGATTAGTTTCTCTCAGGTACTTTGAAATGAAGAACAGAAATATTTTTCTAATTTTTTAGGGATAAGAGCAGTTGGATATATTAGCAGTTGCAGCTGAGAATCAGGATATAAGACTCAAATTGTCAAATAGTTTAAGAAATATACAAGAGCTTCAAGTTAAAGTGGCATCAAAAAATAAAGAAAATCAACATCTGAAGTAAATAATTGCCAAGAAACAAACACTGAGTGTAGCAATTGTGAAGTATAAAAAACACATTGAAAAATTTGTTTAAAAACTATACATGAATCACATAATTAATATGTCTAGCTTTATTGGCCTATCTAGCCCCTATAGAGTGTCCAGTCAAATATGGACCAGGACGAAGGGATACAAAAAAAACTTAGCCAGGAAGATGGACTGTTTTTAGCAATATGTAAGCTTAGGCATGGTTTTGATTTCAAGATTTGGCCACACGGTTTGGATTCTCGGCACAGTCAGCTAGTGTTTTGTTTAACACATGACTCAAATCTTTTGTATTTAAAACTTGGCCAGCTTTCAATTTGGCCATATAGAGATACTATAATAAAAAAACATGCTATCTGAATATAGGAAAGATTTTCCCACTATCATCATTATTATAGATGGAACTGAAATTGAAACTCAATTTCGGGGGCCTCGAGTGGCAGAGTGGTCTAAAGCGCTCTCCGTTACGGATGACTGCCATCTCACCTCTGTCTGTGTGGGTTCGAGTCTCAGATTCGGCTAATGTGGGTATGTGAGAAAGCTTGCCAGTAGCTTCTCGTGGATCGGTGGTTCTTTCTGGGGTTTTTCCGGGTTCTTCCTCCACCATTAATACTGGCCGCCATATATAGCCTATCGTGTGCTGAAAAATGGCGTTAAACCCTACAACAACAACAAGAAACTCAAATTCCAAGTGCACTTTGCCTACAGAGCCAGTTATATAGTGTCTTTAAATCTGCAACAGCTGTAAAGGGGTTGATAGGTTGTGATCCTAATGATTGTGTAATGAGTGTTTCAGAATTATTTACAGGATCAATGTCGGAGAAATCTATCACTAAACAATCTGCTTTTATGATATGCTTAAAACACTAAAATCAATTGGTTATATTAAAGAAGGAGATGCCATAATGGTAGGCAAATGTTTTAACATTGCAAAAGAAGTAAATGAATTTGGTTTGTAAATAAACGTTCTACCATTCGCATCTGCAAGTAGGCAAATGACAGCTTTGGGACACTTTTGACTAACAAAATTGTCAAACATAGGGTACATATAGAACGTCTCATATGTAAAGTTAAAACGTACAAACTTTTATCACATTGTATTCCTACATCTTTGTTTCAAAAGGCCAACAAAATATGGACAGTGTGTTGTCTTCGAACACTTTTTCAAGACGTTTTTGTTAAGGATGAATACTGAAAATACTATGATTGGATCGTACCTGATACGATAATATTGACCCGACCTGCACGTCTCCTAGATGTGTTGATACTTTATGAATGTTTGGTGCAATTCTGCACGCTTGGGGTGATCCGTTCAGACTACAGAGATGAGACATGTCCTTTTCATCCACTTTCGGTGCTCTAAATGTTAAAGAAATGTAATGAAATAATCGTGTCAAACAATGATGTTTCTCTGTTTTCTTCATATCAGTGCCTATTTTTATTACTTGTTCAATTTGATGACACTGTACTGTAGATTTACATGAATATTTTTAAATTACGTATCACGTCTGTTGGATCAGCATGATGAAAAAAAAACAAAGTATTAAAGCTATATTGTTTGTTGGGTTTATTTTAATCTGGAAGTAATAAATGCCAGAGGAAGCATTTATATATTATTTATTAGGTTTCCAAACAACATGTGTCAAAGTTAAAATTTTGATAACTGCAATTAGTAAATCCTCCCAGTTACATAAATACAAATAAAAGATGTTAGATACTGTTATTTGTTTGTCTTTAGTGCTGCTGTCTGAGATTCCAGACATATGTGAGATTAGTATTCTAGGATAATGTATGTCAGCATGGTCATGTAAGTGAATTTACTCATCTGAAAATAAAAATTAATTTTTCTAAAATTGAATAGTAATATAGTTTACGCAAAGCCTATTCAATGAAGGTTTTGCACCTTAAATGTCATCGTAAAGCTTCCAGAGTCCATCCATACATGATGTCGTACACCGAGGGGGATCGAACAAATATGATGATGGGGGTTGGGGTATTTAAAAAAAGTGATGTCACAAAACCAACACAAGCGCCATCTACCAGACAAATAATTTAGAATGCAGTGTCGAATTGTTTTTCTAATGCAAAGGGATTTCAAACCAATTTTAATTTTGACAATTTTTATTGGTTGGGAGTGTCAAAGCTTTGTGATATCTAACGAGTTTTATGACGGGGCCCGGGTCCAAAACATACGCCCATATTACGTTACGTCATATATGTATGACTCCAGACTAAAATTATTAATCACTGTGGACATTCACAAAGGCGGCCAGGTATTAACTTGGGTGAAGAGAAAAGGACCTTTGGTGAAATCAACAGCTGACATGATAATACGATTTTTATTTTCAACAGCTACAGCTTTCATTGTGAGATTACAGCACGCTAAGACCATTAGGTTGACCTCATCCAAATATATCTATTTACGTAATTTAACATTTGTTTTTGCTGAACAGTGTGTAGATAATGACATTCTGAAGGAATATGGATGTATGAGTATCCAGATAAAGTGAATGCTTGCCATTTTAATGTATGTGCAATCAAAATTTAAAAAATAACACACATTACCTAAATAGTCGGTACCGAACACCTGCATGACCTGCATGACTTATAATATAACAGTTGCCATTACTTCAGGATATTAAACAGTTCAAACATCAAAAATAGTTCATAAAAAATACAAAACATTAAATCTCACCCCGCTTTGCATGAACAGTATTCATCTTCACACTTTTCCTCCGTAATTTCGATGTGCATACGGTGCGGAGGCTGGTTCTTCGTCATAGATGCCCAGCATATCACTTCTACGCGAATCTTATTTTCAAACTGCAAAAACTTTGATCTCGTGTAAATATCCTTGCGCAAAGTCGTCCAAACCCTTCTGCAACCCTTCACTAGAAAGTTTTTCTTGATCAGGAAGGTATTTAAGTGAAATGTTACCGGGAATACGCGAGAGAGAATCTGACATGGTGCCTGTATTCTGTGATGATTCAGCCATTGTAATGAGAAGCTTAGGGTTCGCAGTAACAGTCTCTAAGGGGCCGGAGCTTAACTAGTCATTTCGGATCTATGCATCGCTTACGTGTTACAACACATATCACATATTGTCGCGTTGTGGGGTTTAACGCCGTTTAACAACAGAAGATAAGCTTTGCATGGTCACCGGTACAATTCGTGGAGGAATAACCCGGTAAAATATCGAGAAGCATTACCGATCCACGAGAAGCTACCTACTAAGTTGTCTCACGTACCCACATTGGCCCAGTCCGAGACTCAAACCCATGCAGACAGAAGTGCGACGTTAGTGATCTGTAACTTGGAGCGCTTTAGACCACTATGTCACCAGCGGTGCGGCCAGTGGATGATCTCATCTACTACATGTAATATGTGAATGTTGTCTTTGACAGGTGAAAATCACGCCATAGCGACAATTGAGTAAGATTTCAGCATGTGTAAAGTTGAAGAGATCATCTAAAGTTCACTTGTATATTATATTGTTCTCATAAATTGATATTTAACATGTCAGTATAATGTACATATCCTCCGATCCTCCTGCCTAGCGTGTCATTGACTTCATTCTTCATCCTTCAACCAATTTTTCTATAATTTTCTCCTTTACAATTCTATTTTTTTCTTTCTCTGACTTAATGGTCCGTCATAATATGTGAACGTGTAAACCTGCACTTAACAAGTGTAAATATTGTTAATAGCAATCGTAACATAATTTTTAAAATAACAAAACTACTACATTACCTCGTGGCTGTAGTGTCATTAATTCGATCAGTCATTCAATTCTTGACAGTAAAAAGATCTTGCGATTTACGAGAGCTTTTAACGAAATCATTTGTTTTCATTTCATGAAGGAGTGCGTCCTAAATAATGCCTTTAACATCTCATATTGTCTTATCAGTGTGCAACAATGTCTCTGCTGCAAAAACTTTTAAGTAATATGTTTCATGTTTGCAATATTGTATCTACATTTGCTAGCGAATATTTCATTAGCATGCGTCATTTTGTCTTTTTTTATCGCATTTACTACTGAAGTAAGACACATGATCCAATTAAAATGTTAATGTGAAGGGCATCCAAAATAATGTTATGCTTGTTGCATAATTTGTAATTTGTTTTGATTTTATCGATATTTACATTTCCACTTCAAGATTTTGATATATCGTTGTATCTATAAAAAATAATACAGAAGGAGAGACAGACAGAATGTGGACGTTTTTGTTAATGTAACTTGTGACTATACATTTCCACTTCAAGAATTTTATATATCACTGGATCTAGCAAAAACAATACAATATTTTCTTTTTATTATACATATATAAATAAATAAATAAATATATATATATATATATATATATATATATATATATATATATATATATATATATATATATATATATATATATATATATATATATATATATATATAGTTTTCGTTACTTTTGCATTATCGCGTGGCATTTTTTGTCTTGGGAATTTTGCAGTCTTTTTGGAAACGGACGCTGTGTACCAATTGCGATTGTGATTTTTTGTTTGTTTCTTGTAGACACCAATTAATGCCTGATGAGACATGATTAAGATAGTAATGACAGTTGAAATCGTTACTGAAACAATTGTATTACTTTCTATAATCAGGAGATGCTCTTAAAATGACGTACCATTTGTCGTAGGGTCTAACAGGTGTCGTAGGATCTAACAGGTATCGTAGGGTCTAACAGGTGTCGTAGGATGTAATAGATGTGATACTGTACTGGAAAAGGAAATTTGGATATCAGCAGGTAACCTAATTTCAGTCACTGATGACTTGCACGATTCAAGTGGAAAAGAAATTATGAAAACACCAGTACTCGAGACCTGCTGTTGATGTTTGATTACATACATGTATCCTAAAGGGTCAACAGTGTTGATACATTTTGCTACGTCTTCATTCCGATGCTTAGACAGAGAGAGAAGGAAAAGAAGTAGAAAAAATACAATAGATGTAAATATGGAAATACACGACCAAAGAAAATGGATCAGGACAGATACGTTTCCTAAATGAAAAAAAAACAGTAGTTTTTATTTAAATGGATCAAATTACATGCAGTTGCAGCTCGGAACATTAGAGCCAAACACAATAACTTAAATATGTATTTCAAACTGTGTATTTGGTTCTAGATTTATGTACAACATGTCACTAACTATGGTTTAAATCCATTTCCTATAATTTATCTCAATTTTTGAGCATAAGGTCCAATTTATGGAAGTTGTAACCATCTGCATTATTAACAGCAACGAGGTGTGTTTACTCTTTCAATAGTATAAATTAAACTTTTTATAAAAAGAAGTGATTTGTTGTTCATTTAGATTAAGCTCAGCATTAAGAGGCTAGTGTTAGGACGGGTGGTTCCGGTGTTAGGATAATGTGACTGGGTGGGACATATTGCTACATGTATATGGCATGATGCCCCCAATGCTAGACATCACTATAAACTGCGACACTGCAGACATCGTAACAATATGACTGAACAAGCGTTAAAGCTACGTTAAAATCACACACACACACACACACACACCATTGTATTCGTGTTGGCCATGGTAGATTATGACGTGATGCCGATTCACTCCAACTGTTAGAACAGGAAAATCTACTTACTTTTATAAGTGAGAATGTACGTCCAGTCATTTGTTTATTTACACTAATGAGCATGGTCCGTAAGCCCCTTGACTTCAACATGATCTAATTCATTAACTGTTAGTTATTACACATTTAGTATTGCTGCAGTGAATTAAATGACAAAACAAAATGCACCCCCCAACACACACACACACACACATTTTTTTTAAATCGGTATTTGATTTCTCTCCGTTCATTTAATATTCAGTTATTATTCTAATCTACTGAAGTTGTAATTGTTCGATCGCATTCTTCTGATTCCTGCACTATTGCCAACGACAAAGCATGCCTCATCTTGAATCAGAGAGAGATTTTGAATGATTCATGTACCTGAGCGGATTGTAAGTGATTTTAATTGACGTGAGAGGGAGAAGTGTGACACTTACTCACAAAGGGAGAGGAAAATTAATAACAAATCATATTTATTCGTTGTCATTTCGACAATGCTATTTTGTAATTGCAGTGGGTGTCTATTTGACGCAATCTGCGATTTTGCAAGCGATAAGTGGTACACGGTGCATCAGTGACGCAGAATGTGACTTCAAAGACAACAAATGGCACATTTGCATAACAAATATCGCCTTTGCTCGCGTCCTTGTTATCAAGACTAACAATAAGAAAGCAAAGTTTTCTTCATTATAATGAGCGTCCGCTTCATTGACTGCTTTATGATTATCAACACTCTATTATTACTGCTGTTATTCCTGCTATTACGACTTATGCTGTATATATTACCCATTCTTGCAACTACTGGTAAATGCTGCATCTACCACTACTACTCTGCCTACTACTACAGTTGTTGCTACCTCCAAACTTTGTTGCAATTCTACTGTTATCACTGCTATTACTACTGCTATAGTCAATATAGTTAATATTGCTAATTATTTTTTATACTATTGCACATGTTCGTACAACAAGAAGCACTGTCACCACCTCTGCTATTATAATTCTTCTACCTCCAGCAGTCTTGTTACTACTGCTTCTACTGCCGCCATTACCGCCGTTATTGTTAATATTATTACTGGTACCTTTATTCTTGCTATTACTACAACTGGTACTACCACCATCACTCTTTATTCCTACTACTGTTAGTAAGCATGCTGCTGCCAGAACTTTTGTTACTACCACCACTGCTGCGATTATCATGACCTTTACTAATGTTGCTGCTACTGTCGCTGCATGAAAGAACACTTACTTCCAATACTACTACTAATTTTAATGCAAATACCTACCGTTCTTCCTACTACTACTTTTAATGCAAATACCTACCATTATTTCCACTACTACTGTTGCTATCAGCACTCACGTTTTATAAAAGCAAATTACACTAGCCATACTTAAAAAAAATTATTACGTATTCAAAGGAATTGTGTCCATTAGAATTAAACTTTTAAACCAGGATGAACTCTGGAACCTTGTTTGACATTGTCTACCAATTGTTAAGGAGGCATTTTATTACCAAGGTATTGTTAGTAACGTAAACCATACTTGACTTAGGTGATTGAAATGAAGGTGAGATTATAAATAATATACAATAAGACCATTTTTGTTATTGTTTTCATTCTCTATCCAAACAAATCTCCAACCATTTGGACTTCATATAACATTTTTCTCCTGATAATTTATTCTTCTATTTATAACCCGTATACATTGGTGAATACCATGTATCCGTAAAGTGAAACCATTCGAGTTTCCTTGGTCTAATCCACGATGTCTTGTAAGACTTCGTATATTCAGTATGTTACGTATTCCTTGAAATATTGCTAAGAAGAACACAGTTTACAATATTTCTTTTGCAATTATATAGTTCAATGTTTGAAATATATGTTTACTATAAACCTTACAAGGGCTCTAAGGACGATTTCCTAGTTAATCAACTCTTTGAAAGAACTTATTACAAACATTTTCTGGATAATAGCCCACCCCACCCCAATAGCAAACCATCTTCGCAATCAAAACAGCCAAACCATCTAGGTTTCGTGTATATTTTAAATGATGAGTACCAAAATGAAGAAAATGTCATGAACCTATTTGTATTTGTAAAACTGTGTGATCTAAATGGCAATTAGGTCGTATGTGCATTATGATTGATACATTGATGATATAATATATAACTATTACAACATGAATGATACATTTATGATATGTACATGACTAATCCGTGATGAATGATACATTCTACAATCTTGTGTAATGTCTATTTATTTTGTATTTTGAGCTGGCTGTTCTCCAAGATTATAGGTTATGAATTATGAGGAAAAATACAGAATTGAGAGTAAATGAGCTTAAGGCCTACCTGACAAGTGACGTGTCTACATCATGTGTTTAATTATGGCTGATGAGAGATAATCGTGTTACCCAGGTCTGAGAGTGGGTAATGGGTCGGAATTAACATCAAACCATATAGACATACCAAGAAAGAAAGAAACAATACTAGGGCGTTCTATAGGATGGCTTTAAGCACTGAATCAGTACCATAATCAATCATATTCACTTTGAAACCGCATTGTTTGATGGTTGTAAAATTGGACATATATGACAAGAAGTTATGTTTTTCTTGAGAAGGCATTTTTGAAGTATCATGATTCGTCCTTATTTTGGATCACGGTTGAAGTAGCTGACTGTCACCATTTTTTGACGAGATCACTGGAGTTGTTGCACTCTACAAAGGAAGATCATTTCAACATGTTTCGCCATTAGTCAACCATCGTGTATATGTCTAGGGAATATAGACTAACACAATCTTACCTATAATACAGACACACACACACACAAACACGGAGATGTATGTATGTATGTCTCTCCGTCTCTATCTGTTTGTCTGTCTCTGTCTCTCTTTGTGTATATATATATATATGTTGTGTGTGTGTGTGTGCGTGTGTTTGTATGTGTCTGACTGTGTGTCTGTGTGTGTCAATGTTGTTACGTTTGTGGAGTAGGGTTCAACAAAATGTGAAACATAGTGTTACCTCTAACGATATATACAGCTGAGCGACCGCGTTCGCACCCAATCAATGTCATTCAATGGTCGAAACACATGCTACATAAAGTTTTCAAATAGTCTCATGATCTCTTTTTTGTGACGTATTATAAATTATACGCTGCATTCAAGCAGAGTGCGCTAGGACTACATCACGATGCTCGCATACCTATATCATGTGCTTAATTATGGCTGATGAGAGATGATCGTGTTATCCAGGTTTGATAGTGGGAAATATGCCGCAATTAATATGAAACCATATAGTCATACCAAGCAAGAAAAAAACAATACTAAGACAAGTAAGGCAAGGGGATAAACCAATAACTTACTGTACGTTGCATACAAAGATTCATGCCGATGATTATACATACATACATACATACATACATACATACATACATACATACATACATACATATGATAATTCCCTCTATAGGATGGCTTTGAGCACTGAATCAGTAATATAATCAATCATAATAGTAAAACAGCAATAATTATATTCACTTTGAAACCGCATTCTTTGATGGTTGTAAAATTGGACATGTATGACAAGAAGCTCTGTTCTTCTTGAGGAGGCATTTTTGAAGTATCATGATTCGTCCGCATTTGGATCAAGGTTGAAGTAGCTGACTGTCACCATGTTTTGACGAGATCACTAGAGTTGTTGCACTCTACAAAGAAAGATCATTTCAACATGTTTCACTCTTAGTCAACCATCGTGTATATGTCTAGGGAGTATAAACTAACACAATCTTACTTATTATACAGACACATACACACACAAACACGTAGATGTATACATGTATGTATCTCTCTCTGTCTCTATCTGTCTGTCTGTCCCTATATATATATATATATATATATATATATATATATATATATATATATATATATATATATATATATATATATATATATATATGTGTTTGTGTGTGTGTGTGTGTGTGTGTGTGTGTGATGATCGCATACCTATATCATGTGTTTAATTATGGCTGATAAGAGATGATCGTGTTACCCAGGTCTGAGAGTGGGAAATACGCAGGAATTAACATGAAATCATATAGACAAACCAAGCAAGAACAGAAACAATACTAGGACAAGTAAAGCAAGTGATAAACCAATAACTTACTGTACGTTGCTTACAAATGATCCATTCCGACGATTATACATACATACATACCTACCTACATACATACATACATACATACATACATACATACATACATACATACATACATACATACATACATACATACATACATACGGTAATTCCGTCTATAGGATGGCTTTAAGCACTGAATCAGTAATATAATCAATCATAATAGTAAAACAGCAATGATTATGTTCACTTTGAAACGGCATTGTTTGATGGTTGTAAAATTGGACATGTATGACAAGAAGCTCTGTTCTTCTTGAGTAGGCATTTTTGAAGTATCATGATTCGTCCTCATTTGGATCAAGGTTGAAGTATCTGACTGTCACCATGTTTTGACGAGATCACTAGAGTTTTTGCATTCTACAAAGGAAGATCCTTTCAACACGTTTCGCTATTAGTCAACCATGGTGTATATGCCCAGGGAATATATACTAACACAATATTACCTATTATACAGACACACACACAATCACAAACACCGAGATGCATGTATGTATGTATGTATGTATCACAGGAGTCTGATGTTTTATCAATAAAGTACGGCGAAATCTCTGACAATATGAAATCGCCTTATCGGTAATATAAATAAACAATGGCCTGAATCCAATCCGGCGAATTAACCTTTATTTTCACCACTAAGGTCAAAATCCCTTTCTAGCAAAATCGGCTAGACGGTAATATAAATAAACAATGGCCTGAATCCAATCCGGCGAATTAACCTTTATTTTCACCACTAAGGTCAAAATCCCTTTCTAGCAAAATCGGCTAGACGGTAATATAAATAAACAATGGCCTGAATCCAATCCGGCGAATTAACCTTTATTTTCACCACTAAGGTCAAAATCCCTTTCTAGCAAAATCGGCTAGACGGAAGTAGAAAATTCTACCAGTTTCTACCCTGCAGTAAATATGCTGAATAACATGATGAAAGTAATTTCACAAGATAACATGTTTATCTTGCTTTGTATTTCAGATTGTATCATTTTATAATTTTATTTAAATTTCCCGAACAGAAATATGTAGTCAAAGTTTTGATAGTAGAAATAACGGTTGATGATGTCATCAACCGTCATAAATTTCCCTAATATTCAAAGACAACACAGATTCTGTGCCGTGTTCTGTACAATTATTAGACCCTAACGCATATTTACTGCAGGGTAGATACTGGTAGAATGTGCTACTTCCGTCTAGCCGATTTTGCTAGAAAGGGATTTTGACCTTAGTGGTGAAAATAAAGGTTAATTCGCCTGCTTGGAGTCAGGCCATGGTCATTTAAGAGATATGCGTTGGTACTTTACTGTCTTTTGAATGTATATGTGTAGTTTTTCAGTCTTCTTGCGATTCTGAAGCGATAAAAGACGCGTGAGAAAAAGTCGAATCGATCGAAGGGTTGTTGTCACGCTTGCACTCCTTGTGTTTATTTATATTACCGATAAGGGGATTTCATATTGTCAGAGATTTCGCCGTACTTTATTGATAAAACGTCAGACTCCTGTGGTATGTATGTATGTATGTATGTATGCATGCATGCATGCATCTCTGTCTCTGTCTGTCTCTCTTTATATATATATATATATATATATATATATATATATATATATATATATATATATATATATATATATGTGTGTGTGTGTGTGTGTGTGTGTGTGTCAGTGGTGCAACGTTTGCGAAGTAGAGTTCAACAAAGTGTCGTTAAACCTATTGTTACCTCTATAGTTGGTTACAGGTAAGCCACTGCGTTCGTACCCAATCAATGTCATTCAATGATAGAATAAACGCTATACAAGTCTCCAATGAAAGATAGATAAAGACGACTTAGGATTTATCTGATGCGATGTCGCTAATATATGGACGTCAAGAAATGTAAAACTAAACAGGCTGAATAAGATGCATTCAAAGGCAAATACAAGACATAGACAAGACGAACAAATAAAACACAACAACTGTTGTGTTTGCATAACTTAACATGGCTATTTCTACAGGAATTCAACTTTTTAATGTATTGTTTCAACTAGTTTAATTCAAATTTTTGCGGATGCTGGAAAATAATTGTATTGACTTAGAAATGGCTGAACCATAGCGACATCTGTTGTTTTATGTAAGTTTATGTAAGCTTCAAATTATATTTCGGATATTTTATTGTTATAGTAGTAATTATGGACCGTTAAGCAAATTTAGAGAATTATTTAAAAGACAATGTGTCGGTTGCAATAAATGATTGCATTTGAGCATGGCTGTCTTTTTCTAGTCTTCTTGGTTTAAACCGCTTGGTTTCAATGTTCGAAGGTGGCGCATCCAGTAAGATAACTTTTCTTTCCTGGTTTCTGAACTCCAGTTGGGGTTATGAGCAAATGCAATAAGTGTTATGAAAGTGTGGCATGGGGAGGAGAAGTGTTTTGCGACATACTGAAAGCTATAAATCTTACACGTGATGAAATAAATTACATTCTCTGTTTTCGGACGGGGGAATAATTTGCAGTTGTGTTCAGATAATTGTTTGTTTCAAGTATTCATTTGGAAATATACAGTGCTCATTGACATTTGGATTAATACGTTTATTTTGGATCATTGTGAACACGGTCAAGATTGATATATCAAGACATTGATACGGAGCATTAGATACTTTTGCAACTTTATGTTAAAAATAAAGAGCCCTATAGTAGTAGCAATGACAATAGAGAACTGTGAAGTGATTATACAAGTAATATAACGAGATGCTATAAATAGTGCAATAATTACCTTTTTAATTTTGGCGGAAACTTCCATCAAACACCTTAATAGCGGAAACGTATCCATTGTCAGAAACTACGGTCAATGTCGTTAGGATCAAACTACGGTCAATGTAGTTAGGACCAAACTACGGTGAATATCGTTAGGGTCCTAGAGTCTATGAAATACGAGATTATAATGTTGTTTTGCGATATTTGGAAGTCAACAGCGCGTGCCCCCGAAATAAAAACCAGGTGGAACTTAGAACAGCAATTTCACCTAAAAACCGAACAGAGAGATCTTAATTCAAGAAATGTTTAAAATAATTTAAGATTAATACAACTGAACCGTCTGGATAATAGTGGCCATATTTTGAAAGGGAAAACAACGAAATAAGAATTATATCAGCCGAAACATCTTTCATTTCATTTAAAGAGATAAGTTGCCTGTAATGATTAATTTACTTGACCTTATATTCGAAGCAAATATTTATTTATTGTTTACCAAGATATTGATAATAAATTTAATTTAATTACATTCAAGTTAGACTGTGGAAGAAATACTTCAGTAAAAGTTATTGACATAATAATAATAATAATAATAATCCTTCTTCTAATACTAGCAGCCTAATTGACTATCCTACCAGCGAGCAAACCATATTGGACATTTATGCTATAGATTTCAATATTATTGTTATTATTATTATTATTATTATTATTATTATTATTATTATTATTATTAATGTCACTGATACTTTCAAACATATACATTGGACATTTACCCTGGATATTTCAAGCTTTTCAGCTTTTGTAGTAAGAGAAAAAATAACTCTGATGTTCATGTTTTGTCCAACAGACTCGGTCTCCAGGAAACAGATGCTACATATAAAATTAATCGGGCTTAAATTCATTTGCAAACAATAATTTAAATAGTATTAAACGTTACCCATGTGTGTATTACTCAAGTGCATGCATTTATGAATGAAGAAAAGAGTTAAAGACTAATGACAGCTTACACGAAATAATTACTATTATTTTGGTATAAGTAGCTCATTTTATATATATATATATATATATATATATATATATATATATATATATATATATATATATATATATATATATATATACATGTGTATATATACCAATCACCGAAATCAAGTGAGTTTAATATTTCCACCATAACCCAACAAGTTAAGACTTAAGTCTGCAATGGTTTATACATCATCGAACTGCAAGCTACACAGGCTGCTTTTCTTAGTCGCCTATTACGACACACAAGATGACATTTCATGCCCATTGGACATGATTGGGGAGGTAGGTCTAGACTGTTTGCCAAAGCTTGTCGCAGACAATTGCAATTTGATATTAGTACAATAAATACAGACGGCGTTTAATAAATTTCAGTTCAATTGATCGTAATTAAATTAAATTTAGCTTCTACCATGTACCTTGCAGATATCAGTTTAATATGTTTGAATATAGAAAACATATTTTAGCTGCAAAGAGAAAACTGCACATCTACTTGTTGTTCCATCTCACCTCTGCAGCTCTATTCGAAGACTTGAGATACGATATTGATGAGGTATCTACGTACATCTCGTGGACAGTGTGTCATAACCAAAAATATTGTAATTTTGAGATAATTTTCAAGCTTAGCGTTTGTAACTAATTGCTACGTTACAGTGTTGGTGATAAATAAATAAACGAATAATCAATATATAGCATTGATGACTATGAGAGTAAAAGCTAAAATAAAAATGATTTTATATATTTAGCACAAGTGATATCAAATACATTTTTATATACCCTAAGAAATGTTAAAGTGAAAAGAATAAATCATGCTTCACGGAACACATCAACAGTTGCAAGAAGGTCAAAACCTACAGAGCCCTTGAGTGGGGAAAGTTCAATATTTAGAAATTGTGGATAGGCTTCACTTTCAAAATAATCCAGTGTCAGAATGTCGAAACTGTTATATTTGCTCTTGAAATCAGGCGACCCACTCTCAATCGGGACAATGAGAGTTGCTCAAGATAAACATCAATCCTAGGATATGCCGAATAGGTAGAGTTGTCAGTATGAAAGATACTTCCAGTTTTAAATTTTCAGCCCAAAAATTCAAACTTTTTGTGATGTTACAGCAATCGCCAATATGTTTGTTTTCATGGGATGATAGATTGTAGTTAAAAAGCGCTGCTATTACCACGATGTAGTGATCAATCATTGGTCCTTTGTGTGGTATGTGTGTCAATATCAGAGACATAGAAAGTTAGAAAGAAGAGCGATGGTGTGGTAGACAGAATTTGCTTTCTTCATGGTAGATGTGATCTATAACATTCCTTGTGTCCTTGGTTAGCTAAACATATACCGTCACTGATTTAAATATAATAGGTTTTAGTGAAATCTAATTCTGTGGGACAGACTTCGTTTACAATTCATATAATTATATTTATTAAATTTGTTCCATTTCCTCAATTATGGTACATAAAGTATTCTTGTTGATCATGTTAATGTGTACAGTTCGTCTACACTATGACTTGACATATGAAACACATATTCAATTTAGCAAGACACCATTTTTTATCCGTATTTTCTGTGTAAATAGTATCTTTGTGGTTCTTACCCCATTCATGTAAATCTCTCTTTTAACCTTCCATAAGCGTTTCATCTGTGTGTGCAGTGTTTTGGTTCTTAGTCATATATCTACGTCTCATACGCTACATTTATGTCGAGAACAATTTATGTCGAAGAACACCAAGCTAAAGCGTCAACAAATTTAATTTAAGATTATAATTAAATGACAACTTTATGGGGCCCCGAGTGGCCGAGTGGTCTAAAGCGCTGTCCGTTACGGATCACTGCCATCTCACCTCTGTCTGCGTGGGTTCGCGTCTCGGATTCGGACAATGTGGATATTGGATATGTGAGAAAGCTTGCCAGTAGCTTCTCGAGGGTCGGTGGTTCTTTTCGGGGTTTTCCCGGGTTCTTCCTCCACCATTAATACTGGCTGCCATGTATAGCCTATCGTGTGCTGAAAATGGCGTTAAACCCTACAACAACAAAAAAAATGACAACTTTATAATACGTGGCTGTCTTGCTGATCGAAATATGAATGCTGCTTTAACCTGTGAACAATTTTAAGATTACGTTTTGTCTTGTCGCCATAGTGTTCAGTCTGGGGACCAAAGCTAAGGTCTCGTTCTCACCATTTGGTAGCCGGACACTCATTTGTTAACTCTCAATCTCATTGTCATATTTGTCGCTTCTGAACCGCATTATACAACAAAATACCATTTATAGGATCGTAAACAGCATTATACAAATAAATATCATTTACAAGATCATAAACCACATCATACAACAAATACTATTTACAAGATCATAAACAGCATTATACAACAAATACCATTTACAAGATCGTAAACCGCATTATACAACAAATACCATTTACAAGATCATAAATCTCAACAGTGCATGTAGCACATATAACATATATGATGTTTTTTGTATTGTCTACATTGTCTCATACCTTTGTTGCCTGTAAACTTAAATTAGGTTGACCTGTCAATAACATCTGTCACGCTGCTTGGATTTTGTGTCATTAACACGATCATGCTCTACGCACTACAACGTTGATGATTCAGAGGAGATTCACCTATAGATTTTCTCCTTCTCTTGTTGCCTGTAAATGCAAATCAGTCTTTGACACATCAATAACCTCTACCTAGCGTCATGGCTGATGTGGCATTAATCAAATTAATCTCTAAATCTCGAACTTTAAAGGAAATTGTAGATTACACAACAATTGATATGGTCTGTTTTGGAACTGACGATTTGGACTCTCAGCACAGTCAGCTAGTGTTCTCTTTAAACACATGGCTCGATCTTATGTATTTAAAGCTTGGCCAGCTTTCAATTTGGCCACATAGAGATACTATAATAAAAAACATGCCATCTGAATATAGGAAAGATTTTCCCACTATCATTATGATTATCATTATTATTATAAATGGACCTGAAATTGAAACTCAAATTCCAAGTGCAATTTGCCTACAGAGCCAGTTATATAATGTCTTTAAATCTGCAACAACTGTAAAGGGTTTGATAGGTTGTGATCCTAATGATTGTGTAATGTGTGTTTCAGAATTATTTACGGGATGAATGTCGGAGAAATCTATCACAAAACACTGTTTTTATGATATACTAAAACACTAAAATCAATTGGTTATATCAAAGAAGGAGATGCCATAATGGTAGACAAATGTTTTAACATTGCAAAAGAAATAAATGAATTTGGTTTGTAAATGAACATTCCACCATTCGCATCTGCAAGTAGGCAAATGACAGCTTCTGAGACTATTTTGACTAACAAAATTGCCAAACATAGGGTACATATATAACGTCTCAAATGTAAAGTTAAAACGTACAAACCTTTATCACATTGTATTCCTACATCTTTGTTTCAAAAGGCCAACAAAATATGGACAGTGTGTTGTCTTCGAACACTTTTTCAAGATGTCTTTGTTAAGGATGAGTACTGGAAACACTATGATTGGATCGCACCTTATCCGATAATATTGGCCCGATCTGCACGACTCCTAGATGTGTTGATACTTTATGAATGTTTGGTGCAATTCTACACTCGTGTGGTGATCCCTTCAAACTAGAGAGATTAGACATGTCCTTTTCATCCACTTTCGGTGCTCTAAATGTAAAAGAACTGTAATGAAATAATCGTGTCAAACAATGTTGTTTCTCTGTTTTCTTCATATCAGTGCCTATTTTTATTACTTGTTCAATTTGATGACACTGTACTGTAGATTTACATGAATATTTTTAAATTACGTATCACGTCTGTTGGATCACCATGATGAAAAAAAACAAAGTATTAAAGCTATATTGTTTCTTGGGTTTATTTTAACCTGGAAGTAATAAATGCCAGAGGAAGTATTTATATATCATTTATTAGGTTTCCAAACAACATGTGTCAAAGTTAAAATTTTGATAACTGCAATTAGTTAATCCTCCCAGTGACATAAATACAAATAAAAGATGTTAGATACTGTTGTTTGTTTGTTTTTAGTGCTGCTGTCTGAGATTCCAGACATATGTGAGATTAGTATTCTAGGATAATGTATGTCAGCATGGTCATGTAAGTGAATTTACTCATCTGAAAATAAAAATTATTTTTTCTAAAAATGAATAGTAATACAGTTTACGCAAAGCCTATTCAATGAAGGTTTTGCACCTTAAATGTCATCGTAAAGCTTCCAGAGTCCATCCATACATGACGTCGTACACCGAGGGGGATCGAACAAGTATGATGATGGGGGTTGGGGTATTTAAAAATGTGATGTCACAAAACCAACACCAGCGCCATCTACCAGACAAATAATCTAGAATGAAGTGTCGAATTGTTTTTCTAATGCAAAGGGATTTCAAACCAATTTTAATTTTGACAATTTTTATTGGTTGGGAGTGTCAAAGCTTTGTGATATCTAACGAGTTTTATGACGGGGCCGGGGTCCAAAACATACGCCCAAATTACGTTACGTCATATATGGATGACCCCAGACTAAAATTATTAATCACTATGGACATTTACAAAGGCGGCCAGGTAATAACTTGGGTGAAGAGAAAAGGACCTTTGGTGAAATCAACAGCTAACATGATAATACGATTTTTATTTTCAACAACTGCAGCTTTCATTGTGAGATTACAGCACGCTAACACCTTTAGGTTGACCTCATCCAAATATATCTATTTACGTAATTTAACATTTGTTTTTGCCGAACAGTGTGTAGATAATGACATTCTGGAGGAATATGGATGTATGAGTATCCAGATAAAGTGAATGCTTGCCATTTTAATGTATGTGCAATCAAAATTTAAAAAATAACACACATTGTCTAAATAGTCGGTACCGAACACCTACATGACCATGCAGACTTATAATATAACAGTTGCCATTACTTCAGAGTATTAAACAGTTCAAACATCAAAAAATGTCATACAAATGCAAGACATTAAATCTTACCCCGCTTTACATGAACAGTATGCATCTTCACACTCTTTCTCCGTAATTACGATGTGCAGACGGTGCGGAGGATGGTTCTTCGTCATAGATGGCCAGCATCTCGCTTCTACGCGAATCTTATTTTCAAACTCCAAAACTTTGATCTCGTGTAAATATCCTTGCGTAAAGTCGTCCAAACCCTTCTACAACCCTTCACAAGAAAGATTTTCTCGATCAAAAAGGTATTTAAGTGAAATGTTATTTCGCCAAAATTCGCCTTCCTGGGAGATCATAAAAATCGTAAAAAAATGCGATTATCCAGCGTAAGACAACTCCGTCAATGACAAATCGGCTTACCCAGTTATCGCTGATAGTTTTTTATTTTTTTGTTGCATCGAAGGAAAAATATGCGATTATTCGGTGACAAGTTGGAGGCGCGCCCTCCCTGCTGATGATCATGCATAAATGTTATCAAGACCAACTCGATACCTTGTTCTGGGATCATGTAAATTTATTGTTATAAATTCGTGTGGAGTAGCTTGCGCTCGTGAAAAGAAGTTTCTAAACTTATTTATGTCCATATCACCGCTGCACCAAGTCTGATGAATATTTCTCAGCTTATATGTATCGACTCCGTTAAACACAACAAGAATATTGCAGTTATCTCTGATCACTTTTGGTATTTGTGTATACCGCTGAGTTACATAAATCATATCAGTGTTGTTGTGTCTCCCTCTGGAAAATATCCTGGCAGGATTGAATTGTTTATCCAACATTACATCATCGTAAACAACTAAATTGTTAATAGATTTATCTAAAGCATCAACATTCGGCGCATCATTGATATCAGTGATAAATTCAATAACATCATCGCCGTTTTCATTTAACAATTTTGCGCTTTCATTAAAATCTTTTATTACATCATAACAACGCTGATCGTCCACAGATGGTGCTACCAAATACAACTTGTCCCACTTTATCCACTTCATTATTACATTAAGTAATAGCTGTGTCTTACCGGTTCCAGATGGCCCTACGATAATCATATGAACATCATTTGGTAGCGCAGCATGATGCTTAACTGGTTCTCGTTTCCTTGTAGCAGAAAATTCAGTGCTTTCCATTAGAATAATATAAAATAAATATGGATTTATATTGTGTGAAATGCAGGGTGCGCACGCCAAGAAGTGATCGAACAACCATTACAAAAAAAAAAATAATAGATCTGCGGTTACGGGCAAGTGTGAACGTTGCGGTACAAAGAAATTTATATTTGTCTCTACTGACAAGTCAGTGCAGTCAGGTGAAAAACCAAAGCCAAATCCAAAACCAAAACCGAAGTCAAAACCAAAATCAAAGCAAAAGCCAAGTAAGAAAAAGAGCAACACGGAGGTGATATTGCAGAAAAATTGACAAAGTTGCCAGGGGCTCCGTGGGCTAAATATCCAAGAGAAAAACACCTCCCAGGATATAATTACTGTGGCCCAGGAACCCGACTTGATATCAGACTTGATGACCAAGATCAAGCAAACCCGGTGAGTATCCGATAAACGCTATTGATAAGGCGTGTCATGCTCATGATGTAACTTATAAAAGTAAAAATCTACAAGATAGGTATCTCGCCTAATTCACGCGCTAAATTCCATCACTAATAAATCTTTCAAGGAGAGGTTAGGCAGTTGGCTAATAAAATCAGCAATGAAAGGTAAATTAGCGTTAGGTGCTGGTAATTAATTATAAATGGAATCGATTTATTATTCCCCAAGAGGATACTGGAGGGCTAGCGCAACAATTAGTAAACTCGCTGAAGCAGCTAACGTTACGCGCGTTACTGCTAAAAAGTGGTTATCCAAACAGGCAATATGGCAAATTTACCAACTACCTAAACAAATTTATTTTGCATATTTTGATGTCAGTGTTCCTAATGAAGTTCATCAAGCTGATATATTATTTCTGCCACATGATACTATTAAAATCCGAAGACGTCAAATTACATACAAGTACGCGCTAACTGTAGTTGATGGTGCAATTGGATACAAAGATGCAGAACCGTTAACGACTGAAACAGCATCTGAGGTTGCTTCTGCTTTTGAACGAATTTATCAACGAGGACCTCTACAATGGCCACAGTTGTTACAAGCTGATCCTGGCAAAATATTTCAGGGTGCAGTATCATCGCTGATGAAGCAACATAACGTTTCTATCAGACGAGGACATATTGAAATTCATCGTCATCAGGCAATTGTTGAACGATTTAATCGAACACTTGCTGAGCGATTGTTTGGGTATCAGTACGCGAAGGAATTCATTCAAAACAAGAGATCACGCGAATGGGTTGCAAGATTACCAGGTGTGATAGCTGCATTAAATAATGAAATAACTCGAACAACCAACATGAAACCTATTAACGCAATTACCAAAAAACATATACTACAACGACGTGATGTTTCACCACAACCAATACTGGGTGATGTCACTGTGAGATATTTATATGAACCAGGTGAACTTGAAAAGGGTAAAAAAAGAGCGACTGATCCCATCTGGAGCATCACGACACACAAGATATCTAACATAACTAGATCTGCTGGTAGACCAGCAATCTTCAGGCTGGATTCATCTGCTCCTCAACGTGGATTCACACCTGAACAATTACAAGGAATTCCCGAGGACACACAATTACCGCCCAGATCACTTAACTAGCACCAAGGGTGTCAGCACCCCTACGGCGATTACACTCAAGACAGGTCAGCGTCTTGTGTATGACCAAGATGATTATCTTTTCTATCTACGGTGAATTGTCTTGGGTGTTTACTCGAATACTGCCACAACATTATACAATTACAGCTTGCACAGTGATTATTCTGCTGTTGTTTTAGTGTCATGATAAATTCAACATCAAGATCAAAGTCGCGATTATTTTTTTATCACTTTGTTTATAACCAGTTAATTTTTTTTTTCTTATTATATCGTTGTCAATATCATCATTATTGATCACTGACTCGTCCAAGACAATTATCCGCAGCTGAGATATTCTTCTGACTCTGGACACAGCCAAGTAAACTACGTTTGACCACTCGATTCGATCATCAACGATCCAAACAACTGTATCAGATATAATCAGTCCTTGTGATTAATATATCGTCATTACGTATCCTAGCGTCCACGGGGATTTATCAGCGCGCTGTGCATCTTCAAAAACATTGACATCAACTACAACAACATCATTTAATACGAGGTTTTGTTTCCCTGGCTGTCCTGGTATATCAACGTCAATATTCTATAACCGCGAATCAGCTGGTCTATAATACAATTTCACTGGCAGTGTTGGAAATTGTTTCTTGTGTAATTGAAATAACTGCTGTTGAAGTGTGTCTCTGACTTTCTTTCTACTTGCCACTATCAAATCGTTTGGTCTCCACGTTTTCCAAAAGTCGCTCATTGAAGTCTCTGAGATTATTTTACGCATAATTTCACATTGAACTTTATTCGGTTGTAGTCTGATTCATGTTTTAAATTCTTTAATTCTGCATCAAGAGATCTGTGATCATCAGCCACTACTTCGTAATAATCTACAAAATTCTTTAACCAATCGTGTGGAGATGGTCCAACAAACGGAGGTGGCTGACCGTGATCGCCGCTCATGACCACTGCAGCATTTTTTGTTAATAACCAATCAAGAAATGATTTTAATGTTTCTAACGGCACTGCGCACACTTCATCCCAAATAATAACTTTTGGAATAAATTTCTCTCCCATTCTGTCAGGAATCCACACACCACCGCTGTATTTGAAAAAGGTGTGATAAGTACAAGAATTGACTCCTCGTTGTTTCATCTCCCTGGCAAGTCTGTGTGTTGGTGTTAGCACAATCATATCTGAATTCTGTCGAAATAATTCGATGACTCGAGTTGTCTTACCAGAACATCCCGCCACTTTCAAATAAACGGTTTTGTGTCTGGATACTGGATCATACACAGACGGTGCCAACGACAATTCTGATAATTCTGATTTGCAATAACTATCTTTAACCGCAACATGAGCGGATTCACAATAACAATGTAACATTTCCTTTTTTATTCTCCACGAACTCTATGATTCATTATTACGTGTGAAACGAGCCAGTAATTCTGAATATCTTTTATAGATATAAAATGAATCCGTTGCAACTCTAACTGATGTGTCAGGAAATATATTTATCATCGATAGCAAAGTGATAGAAACATAAGCCTGCATCGAAGATCTTAGATGTGTGTACTGAGGTGATTCTCCATTAATGTAACTAACGATTGTGCCCAACCGTGTTCCGTCAGACAAGTAAGCATCTTCCCGATTACAAAATATATTTCTCGCAGCGGCATCAGCAATTATAAAATCTAATTCAACATCATCCATAATCAATCGTGAGTGATGCCGTTTATGATCATATGCACCACCTTGAGTAAATTTACCGATTATTTTTCTACCAAGATTTTTTGCTGTTTTTTTTACTGTTGTTGAGTTTAATCTTAAGAATATTAGGACCATCATTAACAATGACTTCAGCAGAAACGTTTGGACATTCCCGCGCATATTCTTCAATGACTTCATCGAGACTGATACGCTCCGGTGTTGGTAACCAAGCCGAAGTCTGCGGCTGATATGATATAATTGCTTCACTGACAACCAACGATATCAATATTTTACTGTCAAGCATATATCGTAATAACACTATTGGCGCCCAACGTTTCTCCGAGAAGTGTCTGCCAAACCAAACATAACAAATAGCATGAAGATTTTCAGCGAATTTAAACGACACTACACAAGCAAATCCTGTCAGATCAAACTCGGGTAATGGACCATTAATTGATACTCTTACCATCTCATTACAAGGATGACCAAATCTTTTAAAATATTCAGCACACTCGCCCATCCCGAGAAAACTTCCTGGATAACATGCAACCATGTCCACGGAATTGATATCCTTGTGGTTATATTCGGTATTCCGCCATGTCCGTATTCGATACAACTTAACTGAACATCTTTAAGGAACTAAGCGCGTGTTGGTCTCCACGAATTTCTCTCTCTCGCGGCGTGGACAGCAACTGACGGAACTGTAAAACAATTAATTAATAACTGCTCAGTGTTTTCTGAATATCTCTGTGCGAGTTTTCTCATTTCTTCGTGGAGAGAGTCTTTACGATATAATTCGCCGTTAGGTCATACAAATTGATCATACCCGCCATCTTCGGAACTTTTAAACAATCACACCGACACAGGGTCGTTTTTGCTTATCCGGCTGAGTCA
The DNA here is from genome assembly GCA_028554795.2 of Sinohyriopsis cumingii. Classification (NCBI taxonomy): domain Eukaryota; kingdom Metazoa; phylum Mollusca; class Bivalvia; order Unionida; family Unionidae; genus Sinohyriopsis; species Sinohyriopsis cumingii. Next base: position 607,307 of record JAPYKE020000115.1, on the reverse strand, counting down.
CAGGATACGATCGAGCGTAATATGGTCTGTCAATCCCATTTAACATTCCTGGTTTGGAATCTTTACTTAACAGAGCGGTTTTTCCATTAGCAAGGACAGGGTCACGTTTGTCACGGATAATCCACCTGTCATCATCCGAACGCACAATAAACTTTATTCTGAAAAGATATTTCTGATTGACGTAATCGATGATCGTTTCCGCTCGTACATCGCCCATTGTGGCATCAATAACTTCGTCGATGACATCGTCGTCGTGTATAATGTTGAATGTAAACCACACGTGAGATGCTCCATCATTACGAAATTCTTTTTTGGCATCTCTGATAATATCAATCAGATCAGTCAGGGCTCGCCTCCGCGAGTCAGGGGTTAGTCTGTCAAGATCGAATCTAGAAACTTTCCAGGGCTTGATTGCAGATAGTCTCACAAACTCCTCCATATTATATCTAAGACAAACATTTAAATAAGAAATATATAATGCATCAAATCAATCAGTGCAAGTGGTTTAAAGTGGGATCTGTAATTCCTTGTAACAAATTCTGCAGAAAAGAATTCTGCGGAGAACATTTACAAAGCATTCGAAAAGGGAGTTTAGGACCAATACCGTGTCTGCAATGTGGTATTGGAGTCAAGGGTAAAACACAGTTATGTGCAAAAAATAAATAATGATGCGCTGAAATGTGAGCGCGATTATATAACTAAGTTATCAGACAAATTATAAATTAGACAAATGACATTATTATTGTATAAATGAATCAAGAATTTGCCCCACATCCTACTATTAAGAATTACGAAGCGAATCATAATGGAATAGTTAGAAATTGCAGGTTGAAAAACCCAGTTGGTGTTGTTAATAGTGCTGGTTATCTTAGATTTACCGCTGGGGGGAAGATTATTATAATCACAGGTTTGTATTTGAATGTTTCTTTGGGAAAATCAAAGACGGTCTTGTGATTCATCATATAGATAAAAATAAACTTAATAACACTCCTCAAAATTTACAAGCTATCACACAAAGGGAGAATTCTGCACGAGGAGGGACCGGTAAATTTGTAAAAATTCCTAGAGTTGTCAGATATATCAACATAAACACCGGTGAAGAGAAAATATTTCAGTCAATGACCGCTTCTGGCAACTATTTTGGTATTCACCCGCGTTCGGTCCAACGTGTTACAGAAAATATAATCAAATCATCGTTTTTATACAAGTTTAATAGCTGGATTTTATTTCGTTATGTAGATGCAGATAACGGAGATAACTCTGCAGCGACTGTGTAAAAGTCAATGATGCAATTATCTCCCCCTTGATTTCATCAAGGTGATTTCATCAAGATGATTTCATCAAGGTGATTTCGTCAAGGTGATTTCATCAAGGAGATTGCGCAACACACATATCATTAAAGGTATTATTACCTGTAAAGGTAACATTATCCAGCGTGGCAGAACTGTATACAGTTTTTTTTTACAACCAATACAGTTCCTGGCGTAACCGTCCTATTGTATACACGCTGCGCCACAGTCTATTTCCGCATTAACACTTCCGCGTTTGATAAAATCAAAAATTGTCAGTACAGGTAGGTGTTATTTTCACGGAAATGTTTAGAATCCAGTTCAGGACTTAAATTCAGTTGCAGACTGTTAACTGTCTGTCAATAGTTATCTATATGATAATTTTTAAATCTTATATCATTAGATTAAACTATGGTGCAGTGGTAGATCGGCTGACTCTCGTCCCCGACTCTGTCAATGCCAGTGGTTCGAGTCTCGTAACGGACATACTGTCGACGGTACCAATTGATATGGTTTTATAATTGGGGTGGCAGCCGTTCATGTACACCTCTCTCACACGTCAAATCGTGGGGGTGTGTTTCTCACCCCTGGAATTCGATCTTGGGGGATATGTACATGAATGCAATACACAGACAGCCTTCTGAATATTCTAAAATTTCGTTTCACTTTCGCTTAGAGAACTCGCTGGAGGTATGTTTGTGGCGCGCTCCCAAAATAAACAGTAGCCGTGGATGCATAAAGCCCTAAGTCACATGGGCCCGACAAAAACAAAACATTCAGAAAGAATGCGGCCCTTGACAACGTCAAGGAAAGAAACGATCAAGAGGATGCCGAGAAGCCATAAGAAAGTCTCTGCAAGACATAGTCTCAACCGAGATAAAATCTCGGGACAAAAGTCTGAAAGGACCTCGTGACATATAGGCCAGTGCAAGGGCCCATGAAAATGATAACCGCTCATCATGGCTACTGTTTATTTTTGGTTTAAAATATTTTTCTTTTAAATATACGGTATATATAATAATATGAATTACGAAAATATCAATGATGTAATTTCTGCTATTAAAAACTTAGAAGAAAACGGAATTATTATATTTGATGAATTAAATCCTGAAAAAATCGTGTCTGATTTTGAAACACTGCAAGAGGCTAAATACGAAGAGCGGTATATTTTGCCAGCTCAGTACAGATTTATAAAGAAAATCCAGACGGAGTTATATAAGTCACTGGCTGCAGTAGAAGAAATACAAATAAATGAATTTGTTTCGTTGTCTCGTGCAATTAAAAAAATTAGATAAGCATTGTCTCAAGAATCGAATCAAAAAAATATAATTAATACACGCGTAAGGCAACTAAAAAAATTATGTCAGATTGTGAAACGATCGAAAGTTAGACCCCTTGATTGGGAAATGGAAGTCAAGTACGTGGAAATGAAATCGAAAGTAAAAAAAAAATATTTTTACCTGCATCTATCTAATACAGATAATATTTTTTTTACTTATATCAATCTGATACAGATAATATTTAATGCAAGAGTGCGCGTAATTTAGAATCTGATCTCTATCACACGTGACCTTGCCGTAGTTTATCCAGCTGCGATTGTGTTTATAAAAATCCTCGTTACCGTATGCATCAATAACCAGATCATCTGGGCCGACTAGAAACTGTGTGAATATTATTTTGATGTAGTTTTCAAGTACTTGCTTGTCGTGTATGAAAACCTTCACATGTTGGCACATTATATAATACTCGTTTGATTAATTAGAGATCAGGGTCTGTGAGTAAAAAATAAATTTCTTGCAGATATTTATTTTTTTTTTTTTTTTGCTTTTTAATGAAAAACGTTGAATTCGCATGATTTTGACTAGTTAATTACCCTTCAGAATTAGCAAATCAGTCGATGTGCATGATTTTGACTAGCTAAGTACCCTTCATAATTAGCAAATCAGTCGATGTACATGATTTTGACTAGCTAAGTACCCTTCAGAATTAGCAAATCAGTCGATGTGCAGTAAAAAATAAATTTCTTATAATATTTTTATGCACTTGCAGATTTCAATAAAATATTTTATTTTTTTTTTTGCTTTTACTGAAAAACATTGAATTGCATGATTTTGACTAGTAAACACCCTATCAGAATTAACAAATCAGTAGATGTGCACGATTTTGACTAGCTAAGTCCCCTTCAGAATTAGCAAATCGGACGACTTTCATGATTTTGACTAGTTAATTACTTTTCCGAATATAAAAATCTTTACGATTTCACAAGTAAATTAATATTAACTATTTCATCCCGCAAATCCAGAAGGTGGCCAGATTGGTCTGTTAGTTTGAAATGTATTCTTGATAACAGCGGATTATGACACCGCAGATAAACCGGATTGATCGGCTCTTGCACAATGAGATATCCAGGTGGTTCTTTCGGGGTGAATGAATAAAGAACAAATCCTTGCTGGGCTTGATTTGATACTGTTGTGTCTGTGCTGTAGCTGCCATCAGTGACATCACACACAAGATTGACCACGACCACAGGGGTTATATTTACGATTTCCGGGGATACATGTCGGCCTGTCCCTTCTGGTCATTGTTGTGCCGGAGAATAGTTGCCGGTAGTGTTATCTTTCTCCACGTAGCGAGTATTTTATGGAAGTTTTCATTGATTAGATCGTTGAGAGTTTTCTTTACTTGTTCGGTTGCAAGTTCTGGTATTACAAATGTCGGTAATTGTTGTTCGGATATTTTTAAATAATGAAGAAATGCATTATACGAGGGTTCTCTGCATCCATAGCGTTCATAATACTTTTCATTAATTACCGAGTTACAAATTTCTCTATTAGTATGCTCTCTATCGTCGATAATTTGATTCATATGCTGAATTGTTTCGACAATTTGTTGTTTTAGGTCATCAGAATAATACTGCGTAATACTTGTAAATAAATTCCTTAATTTATCAAATGTGCGTGTAATTTCAGGTGTAATTGTGGTTGAAAGAAAATCAAAATATTCTTCTCGGAAAGCCAGACTAGCTGGTGTCGTAAACTCAAATAACTTATAAAAAAATCTTAATGAATTACCATAATCAGTCAAAAAATAATCATTGGAAAGTGTTTTTCTGTACTCTGGTACCATTATAAATTTTTTCACATCCGTGACATAGTCAGACCTTTTAGGTTCTTGTAACGGTGGAGGTGCTTCAGGTGGAATTTCAGGCCATCCTAACACTGTTCTGATCGAACTCTGATATATATCCACGGCGTAGTCTGGAGAGTTTATTTCGATTGCAGAAGACAGCGTTCGTTCATGAACAGTTATTGTTATTTGGATTCTTTTCCTGTGATATTTTTTATTCGACGTTGTAATTTCTCATTTATTTCTTCGATTTGATAAGACCCGGTTGGTATCCCAATGACGTTCCAGTCGGGAGTGCCATCTTGTTTATTTTTATTTGCAAACACAAACGAATTATTCGCTGGTAATCCACCAAATGATTTTGATCTGATATTGGGCCAACTGTGATATACTCGTAATTGTGCTAGTGCGATTTCATTCACGGGAATTGCTTTTGGAAAATTAATACTAAATTCTGTTTTAATCGAGCTTACTGTTATCATCGAAGTTTTTGGGGGGTTTGTATTTTCGGCTATCTGTTGAAGTAATTCTGTCATTATTTATCTTTGTTGTTTTTAAATGGCGGGTGCAGTCTTCGTATATCTTAACCATTAGCGCGAATTCGGAATCTGATATTGTTTCGTCGTTGAGGCTTGATGATATCAGCGACGATAATTTTGAGTATGTTGCTGTTGCTGTGTTTAGTTGTATGATATAATCGTGCAATTTTGTACTCGTGCATGAGGATATTTTTTTCGCGATTATATTAAAAACACCTGCAATTGCCGCTGATGATGAAACGCATATTTTTGCTGCGATTGCAGTTATTACTGGTGTTAGCGCTGATAATACTACTCCGGTGGATGTAACTAACGCGGATACGGAGTATACTATAGCATCCAGGACGATTACACGTCGTTTATATTTTTTTTACTTTTATTGTGTACATGTCGATGAGGGTTTTTAACTCTGATTGCCATTCGCGTAGTTTATCGTATCTATATTGCTGCGCGTCTAATGTTGTCTTGATGCTGCCAATGCCATTTATTATCTTACGCAGTAACCAATTGAGGTGTTTCAGCTACGAATTCCAAACACCACCAGTAAGATGTTGCGTTTAATGTCTTGTCGGCTGCTTCTAGTATAAATTTCTCTTCGGTTCCCTTGTTTAATATGATAGTAACAACCCCGGAAAACATGTCAGTGGAATGTTGCCAAGGATATGTTGTGAAAATCTCAAATTTTGCAGCACTGAACACAGACAGCCTGTACACTCCAGTGACTGTTGCCGTGTATTTGATAGTATTATTTTGTTTAGACCATGTTGCAAATCCAGATAATACCGTGTATACTACGTTGGTAATATGCCCGGGAGTAACTCCAGGTGGGATTTTAATCAAACTGGTTTTGTTAACGATCTCAGGAATCTCACTTACGATATCTTGTTGTGTTTGTTTGATCATGTCAATGTTGGTTTTGATATCAGAAAGTTTCATGTCGACGGCGAGTGGATCACCAAAGAATTCGCTCGCGGTTTCATTAGTTTTTTGAAAGTTTCTACGAAGTCTTGAAAACGCGTTTACGTGAACGTCGTATTCGTTCCGCAACGTGGATATTTTATAGTCAACGACGCCGTAGTTAACGCCAACATATTTTTTCGTTGCAGCATCTTCGTCGGATGTTGGATCTCTTAAAACAAATATTTTGTTCCCGTTCATGTTGAGTTCACCTGTCATTGTGTCACCGGTATTTTTTAGGCGATTAGCAACGCTTTTTGCAATTTCATTCCTGATAGTTGTAAACGATACACTTGAATCTCTGATTTTTTTGCTGTCAGTAAACACAGGGATGTTATCCGTGGTAGCTCCAAGAACATCCGAACTATGTCATTCCATTTGATATTGCCGGTTTTTAGCTTGCCATGTCGGTCTTGAAAAATAACAACCTCATCTGGGTCTATTCCGGATAACGTTAAAAGATTGTCAATTTCATCTTTCGTCGCATATTTTGATAAATCTATATCCTTTTTTTACCCCTTGCGCTGAGAGATCTTCCGTAAATATCAACCATTATTCTTTAGGGATTGTTTAAAATGTTAAATCGGCCCGCGGTATACTCGTGCACGACTTTGTGAGGTGGTTTGGTTGATTTTGATATCGCGTCAAGCACATTTATTACTTCGCGGCGGCATATTGGCGGATCAGTTAGTGTTTGTGTTGGTAGCGTTGAATACCAGACTGGAATGGGAGTGAAAGCACTTTGTACGTATTTTAGAAATTCAACTGGCGGTGCTAACCCATACGAATCGAAATAGATAATTCCACGTGGATGTATCGCGTAAGCAACCCAATGAGTTCCTGGACCATCGCTGTTATCGAGATTAATAATTCCAGTTTCTTGATTATTCGGTTGTCTTGGTAACTGATCTCTAATAAAATCACCTCTGAATTTTTTTTATTTTAAGTTGTTTAGCAGCATCGAGCAAATCAAAATTTTACATCGGTGTGAGACGCTTTGCGTCTAAAACCGTTTGGGGTACCATGAAGGAGGGGTTCCTGGGAATCTTAGACCCCGTCCTTTTTTGTATCCTTTTCCAGTTGCTTTCTTTAATGCCATTCCAGCAGCTGCTCCAACAGCACCTAACGCGGCTGCTTTTGCGACAGCTGGGGCAGCAGCATCTATTAGTCCTGGTATTGCTGCGAGAAGTGGAAATATACCACCGGTTTTAACCATGTCCTTGATGGCTTTTGGAGCAAAATCAAGTTGAGTTCCAGTTTTTGCTTGCTTCGCTTTATTGAAATGTTTTAGTCAGCGATTGTAATTTTTTCGCCTGACCAGAAGTCAGAGTGACATTAACGTGACTATATGACATTGTTATAATTAATGCGATTGGTCTAACTGTCTACATGTTTTTGAACACTACATGTTTTCTACTGGTGCATCAACGACTCTTATTCGGCCACCAACACCCTCAAGTAACATTGCCTTATCGCTGAGTATAATAGCAATTGCTCTGTACTCAGCTATAACCCCTGTATTCACATTAGCTCGAAAGTGCACATCAACGACAGACTGTCTAGTTAAATCAAGATACTCTAGTGAAAAGTAATAGATTGGATAATGTGCCATAAAATCCAATTGTGATATTTGCAAACCAGTATCGATATTCATATCACGCGCTGCATATTTCGTCAAACGATGATATACACGTGCAACATGATAATTATCAAAATTTAGTTGTATATTTTCAGATGGTTCTTGATGCCCGTTTATTTTTAAAGAAACGTCAGTAACACCGAGTTTGTCAAACATCATATGACTCTGTAATTGTGAGTTTCTTCATGTAACATCTTGAAAAGCAATGAAAATATGTCGCGGTGGAGAAACTCCCTGCTGTGATGCTATATGCCATGTAAATAAACCATTATTAACACTTTGAATACTACCTGTGGTTACTGTAAACCATGATAACAACAATTTACCACCTTGATCCATAAAAGAAAGCAGTCGCTGTTCTTCAGCAATTGCCGGAGTCATTACCGCCATCCATAACGAAAGTTTTTTCAGCACTACTTTACCAGCGGCACCCATAGGTCTCCATAAAGTATCATGGTCATCAGATTTTCTAAAAAGCACAACCGTATGTTTTGCTCCGAAAATTACCTTTCGGACATCTCTATAAAATCCAAATATATGCGACAGTGGAATTGCACACGAAAAATTTCTACGACCAGCGCTTAACATTTGCCTACGTGTATGAAAACCTAAATTAAATTCTGTATTAGCATTAATAATCATGTCTTCCACGTCAATCTCAGCAGGATTAGGAGCAGCACGGTTTTTTGGTCGTCTAATATTGTACTGATCATTGTTAGGAAAATTAGAAGTATCCCTGGCAAACATCATTGATGGACCAGCTGATCTTGTATAATCATCAGAGTATCTTGCTAGACCTATTATTGTTGTAGCCACATCAACATTGTTCTCATTTGACTCAATTTTTTTTTCCGTCAATGAGATACGCAGCGCTTTCAAACAAGGCCATAATTCCGTTATTGACAAAACCGATTTTAACCTCATTCCCATATACTGTATCATCTGTTTTTATAATTTCACCTGCTACTTCAATAAACGCTTCAGCGGGCAAGAAATATCTACTTGTATCTTGAACCTGTAATTCAATTCGTCCTTGCTGATTTGAATCTCGTGCGCTATAAGAATAATACTGAAAATCACGCAATGATTCATTTTTAAGAACCGGTTAGTCTGTGTCAAACGCTGTGTCGGATTCACGTTTAAACATGTTATTATAATTTATTATCGTCTAAAACGAAGAACACCCCCCGACACCAGACTTGTATTTATTTGTTCAGCCCCTTTATTTATCAACGCTGCTAGCTTTTGATTTGCAGCTTGATTTATTACTTTACTAACATCTGCTGGCAACACTTCTGTGCTTGCTAATTTCACCGGTGGTGGTGGTTTTCGCATTAATCGTGCTAGTCTGTCCTTGATTGCAAAGAATACTTTACTGGCAACGTTACCAATAGCACCAGGCGCTTTATCACGAACAACGTCAATAGCTTTCATTGATAATTGTTTTGCCATCGGTATTGCTTTAGGGGCCATCCTCGCGAATAAACCCCGAACAACATCACCGAATCCATTTCCGTAAGTCATCCTGTATACTGGTAATCGTGATTTTACCACCCTAACCATAACTGGCCTACGATAGAAATTGTGTACGATCATTTTATATAATTGTTTATTTATCTAACAACTAGTTACTGTGGTAGTCATCAACGAGCTCATTAATAAACTCTTGGTAAATATTTATATCCATGATACCGCCTTGAAATAATCGTCGACAAATATCAACTGCTTCATTAATTATTTCTGGTAGGTTATTCCCAGCTCGCTTTCCTCCTATGAGAACTTCTAGCCGTTGCGCATCATTGAAGATACTGTTAGGACAGGGAATAAAACCACTTCCTAAACCACTGCCAGTAGCTCCGAGGAAGCCAAGCTCTTCTAAAATATCTTTTGAAGGAGCAGGTTCATCTTCTGTTTGTGTTTCCTGTCCTCGCGTTTGTTGTCGTTCTATTTGCTGCGTAGGTGGCGAATAGGGCGGTGGCTGCGGTTGTGATGCGAGTTTATCAAGTCGTTTCATTTCCTTTATAAGACTTGCAAATTTTCGCTCATTATTTCTGACTTGTTTTTGTTGTAATACACACGATATACCCACTTGATAAAATCATCATTATTTGCGGTAGCATATTTTGGTTTTAATATTTCTCCTTTTTGATCTAGATGCGATAATACTACAGCGGGTAAATCCACCTCTGGTGTTTGTTTAAGGTGATCAATAACACCCTTATTGAATTTTGCAATTAGTTCAACACTTTCTTTTACTGGTTTGGGTTTACGCGCAGTTTCCTTTTCTTTTAATTCGGCGACTTCAGTACGAATTTTACCAATACCTTCAAGTATCTCTTCGTCGACGGGTGGAGGTTGAGCTGCAGATGCGCCAGCCGGAATGCTCGTAAAATCTTTTTTGTTTGCTTAGTTCTCCTCGCAATTTTTTCAGCTTGCTCAGCTGCCTGTTTTAATATTGGAAGAATACCTTTTTTCTCTCCTCGTTCTCAATATCGCCCAATAAAGCTCTTTCAGTGACCTCCGCAGCTTTTTCAGTGGCTGTTATAACGGGTTTAAATAATTGTTCTGTGCCTGTAGCATATTCAACTTGTGCTTGTTGCCGCGCTTGCAATTTTTGTCTTACAGAATCTCTCACAGGAAGAAATATTTTGATTGCTTCTAGTCGCTCTCGAGCTAATCTAGTGGTATATGCTTCTCCAATGTTGGCCATTATCAATAACATAAATTTTTAATTCATAGCAGCAGGGAGGGCGAGCCTCCAAATTGTCACCGACACTATCGCTTATTTTTCTTCGATGCAACAAAGAAGAAAAAAACTATCAGCGATAACCGGGTAAGCCAATTTGTCATTGACGGAGTTGTCTTACGCTGGATGATCGCATTTTTTTACGATTTTTGTGATCTCCCAGGAAGGCGTATTTTGGCGAAATACGGGTGAACCATTTAGAGGTTGTTCGCCCTCCCCGCTGCTTGTATTCTCTGATGATTCAGCCATTGTAATGAGAAGCTTAGGGTTCGCAGTAACAGTCTCTAAGGGGCCGGAGCTTAACTAGTCATTTCGGATCTATGCATCGCCTACGTGTTACAACACATATCACATATTGTCGCGTTGTGGGGTTTAACGACGTTTTATAGCACATGATAAGCTATGCATGGTCAACGGTACAATTCGTGGAGGAATAACCTAGTAAAATATCGAGAAGCATTACCGATCCACGAGAAGGTACCTGCAAGTTGTCTCACGTACACATATTGGCTCAGTCCGAGACGCAAACCCATGCAGACAGAAGTGCGACGTTAGTGATCTGAAACTTGGAGCGCTTTAGACTACTATGTCACCAGGGGTGCGGTCAGTGGATGATCTCATCTACCACATGTAATATGTGAGTGTTGTCTTTGACAGGTGAAAATCACGCCATAGCGACAACTGAGTAAGATTTCAGCATGTGAAAAGTTGAAGAGATCATCTAAAGTTCACTTGTATATTATATTATTCTCATAAATTGATATTTAACATGCCAGCATAATGTACATATCCTCCGATCGTCCTGCCTAACGTGTCATTGACCTCATTCTTCATCCTTCAACCAATTTTACTATAATTTTCTCCCTTACAATTCTATTTTTTTTTTCTCTGACTTAACGGTCCGTCATAATATGTGAACGTGTAAACCTGCATTTAACAAGTGTAAATATTGTTAATAGCAATCGTAACATAATTTTTAAAATAACAGACTACTACCTTACCTCGTGGCTGTAGTGTCATTAATTCGATCAGTCATTCAATTCTTGACAGTAAAAAGATCTTGCGATTTATGAGAGTTTTTAACGAAATCATTTGTTTTCATTTCATGAAGGAGTGCGTCCTAAATAATGCCTTTAACATCTCATATTGTCTTATCAGTGTGCAACAATGTCTCTGCTGCAAAAACTTTTAAGTAATATGTTTCATGTTTGCAATATTGTATCTACATTTGCTAGCGAATATCTCATTAGCATGCGTCATTTTGTCTTTTTTATTTGCATTTACTACTGAAGTTAGACACATGATCCAATTATAATGTTAATGTGAAGGGCATCCAAAATAATGTTATGCTTGTTGCTTAATCCTAGGCATAATTTGCAATTTGTTTTGATTTTATCGATATTTACATTTCCACTTCAAGATTTTGATATATCGTTGTATCTATATAAAAAAAATACAGAAAGAGAGAGAGACAGACAGAGATACAGAATGTGGACGTTCTTATTAATGTAACTTGTGACTATACAACATTTCCACTTCAAGAGTTTTATATATCATTGGATCTCGCAAAAAAAAATGATACAATATTTTCTTTTTATTATATATTTTAACCAAAGTCATTCTGTTTTTTACAACAGAGACGTTTTTTAAATTTTGGTTGCATATGTATTGCTCGTAAGGATTGCTGGTTGTATACGTTACTTCTACATTATCGCGTGGCATTTTTTGTCTTGGGAATCTTGCAGTCTTTTTGTAAGCTAACGCTGTCTATTAATTGAGATTGTGACTTTTTTTTCGGTTTCTTGTAGACACTATATAATGCCTTATCAGACATGATTAAGAGTGTAATGACAGTTGAAATCGTTACTGAAACAATTGTATTACAATTTTATTACTTTCTATAATCAGGAGATGCTCTTAAAATGATGTACCATTTGTCGCAGGGACTAACAGATGTCGTAGGGTCTAACATGTGTCGTAGGGAATAACAAGTTTCGTAGGGTCTAACAGATGTGATACTGTACTGGAAAAGGAAATTTGGATATCAGCAGGTAACCTAATTTCAGCCACTGACGACTTGCATGATTCAAGTGGAAAACAAATTATGAAAACACCAGTACTCGAGAACTACTTTTGATGTTTGATGATCTTTGTATGTGCTTCTTGGCAGCGCAATTCATTGATTACATACATGTATTTTAAAGGGTCATCAGTGTTGATACATTTTGTGACATCTTCATTCCGATGCGATGAAAAGAGAGAGAAGGAAAGGAAGTAGAAAATATGCACTAGATGTAAATATGGAAATATATGACTAACGAAAATGGACCAGGACAGATATCCTTAATGGACACAGAAAGTAGGGGTTTATTTTAAATCATATCACCACAGTGGCGATCAAAGTGTTATCGCAAGTGAGGCGATGTACTTTGTCTACTGTTGATACATTGGAATATTTAATTATGAAATATATAACAAATAGTTTAGGTTCTGCACCCTCTCTCTACGTTTCTATCGATCAAATTACATGCAGTTGCAGATCGGAACATTAGAGCCAAACACAACAACTTGAATAGTATTTCAAACTGTGTATTTGGTTCGAGATATATGTACAACTTGGCACTAACTATGGTTTAAATCTATTTCCTATAATTTCTCTCAATAACGTAGACTTTACGGAAGTTGTAACCATCTGCCTTATTACCAGCAATAAGGTGTGTTTACTCTTTCAATAGTATAAATTAAACTTTTTATAAAATGAAATGATTTTGTTGTTCATATAGATTAAGCTCAGCACTAAGAGGTTAGTGTTAAGACTGGTCGTTCTGGAGTCAGCATAATGTGACTGAGTGGAACATGTTGCTACGTGTATATGGCATGATGCCCCAATGCTAGACATCACTATAAACTGCGACACTGCAGACATCGTAGTGATATGACTGAACAGGTGTTAAAGCTACTTTAAAAATCACACACACACACACACACACACACACACACACACTGTCACAGGATGAAGCCGGATTGGGACTGGATTAGGGAAGACACCAAAAGCAACTGCGTTTACAAGATGTTTATTTATAAACGCAATTTAAATATAACAAATCTGACACCATTATAATCAAAAGATAAGGAAAATTATAAAGTTCCTAACATGGAACTATCAACAATTAACTCAATGAAGAAAACAAAACTCCACATTAATTTAACGAATGGAATTTCAAAACAAACGTGAATTCCTATCACCGATCAACAAAATAAAAGTGACCTACACCTCAATATAAAAAGTCTTGACGGTATCGTTCAAATAACGATTTACAAAAGAATGTAATTATGTATCGTTCAAATAACGATTCAGAAAAGCAGTGTAAATTACTAACCTATCGTTCATAAAACGATATTGAAAAGCAGTGCAAATTACGAACCTATCGATCGTAAAACTATATTGAAATAGAAATAAATGAAATGATGAAACCTATCAATCGTTCACATAACGGCATTGCAATACGAATGAACAACATTATAAACCCATCTAACTTTCACACAACGGCATTGCAATAGGAATGTATAACATTATAAACCCATCTATCTTTCACACAACGGCATTGCAATAGGAATGAACATAAACCTATCGATCGTTCACACAACGGCATTGCAATCGGAATGAACAACATTATTCTTATAAATCGTTCACATAACGATATAGCAATACGTGTAATTATTCGCCTATCGATCGTTCATATAACGATATAACACTTCGTGTAATTATGAAGGTATCGATCTTGCATATAACAACTTAATAGGGATGAATGACATTATGAACCTATCGATCGTTCACACAACGATAGCAATGAATGGAATGATGAACCTATCGATCGTTCATATAACGACATAGCAATAGGAATGAATGACATAATGAATCTATCGATCGTTCATATAACGATATAATAGGAATGAATGACATGATCCTATCGATCGTTCAGATAACGATATGAATGAATGAAATTATTCGCCTATCGATCGTTCATATAACGATATAACACTTCGTGTAAGTATGAAGGTATCGATCTTTCATATAACAACTTAATAGGGATGAATGACATTATGAACCTATCGATCGTTCACACAACGATAGCAATGAATGGAATGATGAACCTATCGATCGTTCATATAACGACATAGCAATAGGGATGAATGACATTATGAATCTATCGATCGTTCATATAACGATATAATAGGAATGAATGACATGATCCTATCGATCGTTCAGATAACGACATAGCAATAGGGATGAATGACATGATCCATTCGATCGTTCATATAACGACATAGCAATAGGGATGAATGACATAAACGTAATTGTGGAAATAACATGGAACACTACAACTATCGTGGCGCCCATTCGACGACCAAGATGTTAACTCCGGTTCCACGCGCTCTAGTAAATGGTCAGAGAAGCACCCACGCATGGTCCGCTCCTCTCGGTCTGCTGAAGGATCCCCACACATCACATACCCGTTGGTCGCGAAGCCCTGGTCCCTCGCACCGAGAAAACCAGTTCCCTCTTCCGATCCAACGTCACCAAACACAGCGCATACGTCACAGTAACCCCCACGGAGTTCTGTGACTCCACATCAAACGATGTACAAGGCATGGCAGGCATGTATAAAGCAGCTCTACAGCTGGAGACTCCACATCAAACGATGTACACGGCATGGCATTTAGGCAGCTCTACAGCTGGAGATTTTTCCTGTAAAGGGGTGAGCGTCCTGACAAGACTTTGCGTAATGTGATTTGTTTATCGAGAATTTGCTCCATAAGTACACTAACTGTGACAGATATGCGCAGCTAGGTACTTAGTTTCCCCGCTGCAAGCAATTTGTTCGTGCAGCATGGTCTGAGTTTCGCTCAGGATTTCAAAATAACTAAGCCGAAAAAATATACCACCCTCTGGCGACTCTGCACGCGGCAACGAAACCAGAGTACATTTTTGACAACATATACATATTGATATTACTCCTACCCAATTCCGTGACACACACACGCACACACACCATTGTATTACTATTGGCCATGGTAGATTATGACGTGATGCCGATTCTCTCCAACTGTTAGAACATGAAAATCTACTTGGATTTTATAAGCGAGTCTGTACGTCCAGTCAGTTGTTTATTTACGTCTCTATCCATACACTAATGAGCATGGTCCGTAAGCTTCCCTTGGCTTCACCGTGTTCTAATGCATTGATTGTTAATTATTACACATTTAGTATTGCTACAGTGAATTAAAAGACAAAACAAATTGCACCCACCCACCCCCAAAAAACTAATTGGTATTTGATTTCTCTCCTTTCATTTAATATTCAAATAATTTGAATGCAAACAGTTCAGTCAGCTCAGTTATTATTCTAATCTATTGAAGCTGTAATTGTTCGATCGCATTCGTGTCGATCCTGCACTATTGCAAACGACAAAGCATGTCTCATTTTGAATCAGACAGAGATATTTTGAATGATGCATGTACCTGAGCGGATTGTAAGTGCTTTTAATTGACTTGAGAGGGAGAAGTATGACGCTTGATTACAAAGGGAGAGGACAATTAATTGCAAATCATATTTATTCATTGTCATTTCGACAAGGTTATTTTGTGGTTGCAGTGGGTGTCCATTTGACGCAATCTGCTTTTATGCAAGCGATAAGTGGTAAACGATGCAACAGTGGCGCAGAATGTGAATTCAAAGACAATAAATGACACATTTGTATAACAAATATCGCCTTCGCTCGCGTCCTTGTTATCGGGACTAACAATAAGAAAGCAGCGTTATCTTCATCATAATGAGCGTCCGCTTCATTGACTGCTTTATGATTATCACCATTCTATTATTACTGGTGGTATTTCTGATATTCCTACTATTACGACTTATGCTGTATCTCTTACCCATTATTGCAACTACTGGTACAATGCTGCAATTACTACTACTACTTTGTCAACTACTAAAGTTGTTGCTACCTCCAAACTTTGTTGTAATCCTACTGTTGTCATTACCATTACTACTGCTATAGTCAGTATTGTTAATATTCCCAATGATTTTTAAAAAATACTATTTCACATGTTAGTACAACAAGTAACACTCACACCACCTCTGCTTTTACTAATTCTTCTCCCTCCAGAAGTCTTGCTACTACTATTTCTGCTGCCGCCATTACCGCCGTCAATGTTAATATTTTTAATGGTACCTTTATTCTTGCTATTACTACAACTGATATTACCACCATCACTCTTATTACTACTACTGTTAGTAAGCATACTGCTGCCAGAACTTTTGTTACTACCACGACTGCTGCGATTATCATCACCCTTACTAATATTTCTGCTACTGTTCCTGCATGAAACAACACTTACTTCCAATACTACTACTAATTTTAATGTAAATACCTACCGTTCTTCCTACTATTCCTTTTAATGAAAATACCTACCATTCTTTCCACTACTACTGTTGCAATCAGCACTCACAGCGTTTTATAAACACAAATTACATTAGCCATACTCAGAAGAATTATTAAGTATTCAAAGCTATTGTGTCCATTACAATTAAACCTTTAACCCAGGATGAACTCTGGAAACTTGTTTGATATTGTCTACCAATTGTTAAGGAGTCCGTTTATGACCATGGTATTGTTAGTAACGTAAACCATATTTGACGTAGGTGATTGAAATGAAGGTGAGATTATAAATAATGTACAATAAGACCATTTTTTGTTATTGTTTTCATTCTCTATCCAAACAAATATCAAACCATTTAGGCTTCATATAACATTTTTCTCCAGATAATTTATTCCCCAATTTATAACCCGTTACATGGGTGAATACTATGTATCAGTAAGGTGAAACCTTTCGGGTTTCCTTGTTCTAATCTACGATTTCTTGTAAGACATCGTATATTAAGTAAGTTACATATTCCTTGAAGTAAGGATAAGAAGAACAGAGTTTAGAATATTTCTTTTGCAATTATATAGTTCAATGTTTGTAATATATGTTTAGTATAAAACTTTCAGGGTGTCTAGGGACGATTTCCTAGTTAATCAACTCTTTGAAACAACTTATTTCAAATTTACTCTGGTTAATAGCCCCCCCACCCCACCCCCACCCCCGAATAACGAACAATCTTCGGAATTAAAAGAGCCAAACCCGTTCCATCTAGGTTTCGTGTGTATTTACAAGAGACATAAATTTTAAAAAATACCCATCTTGGAAAATCATTTATCCATGAAGACATATGTTGAATAGGATCCAGATAAGATGTAAATCTCATACAGAAGAACGATAAAAAATAGATTTTTTGGCAAGTAGCTTGCATATCGTAGGTTCTTAGTTATTAATAAAAGGAGAACAACACAAAAAAACAGTCAGTGGGTAACTTAAGTTTGTATACAGTTTTACATTTATGGGACTATTAATGGAACAAATATCAAAACATAAAAAGTTTATAAATATACCACCTGAATACTCAAGATAGGTTACGTAAACTTATGAATAAATAGATAGTGTTGACACTTCAGTGAAATAGCTTTAGTACCTTTATAAATGATGCACTGGACACTGAGCACCTCAAACTTAAAGAATGAAGAAAATATCATGGACCTATTTTTATTTGTAAAACTTTGTGATCTAAATGGCATTTAGGTCTTATGTACATCATGAATGATACACTGATGATATGTACATCAGTAATCCGTGACGAATGATACATTCTTGTGTTACGTACATTTAATTTGTAATTTGAGTTGGCTTTTCTCCAAGATTATAGGTTGTGATTATGGAATGTATAGAAATGGCAGTAGCATCCGACCGTAATCAGATATATTGTTCTGTTCAGTGTTTATTTGTGAGGATTTTTAAAAACAATATTTAAGTTATTCAATGGCATGACAAGGTCATCATTAATATTATCAGACTAAATCATTATTTTGGAATTATTGTTAATTCCTTCAGCGACGTTTGGGATTAAACCATTTTAAGAGAAATGTTCTGAATATTATGGATCTAGTGTAAAATGCTATAATTCCCTTTCAAATTTTGACTGCGTATGTTATAGAAATGAATTATTTGCTGAATGTTAATAAACTTGTTTATTTTTGCTCTTTTCAGCCAGTTAGTTTAAGCCTATAGTATCGAAACACATGCTACATAAAGTTTTCAAATAGTCTTGCGATCTCTTTTTTGTGACGTATTATAAATTATACGCTGCATTCAATCAGAGTGCGCTAGGACTACCTCACGATGCTCGCATACCTATATCATGTGTTTAATTAGGGCTGATGAGAGATGATCATGTTACAGATGTCTGAGAGTAGGAAATGGACCAGAATTAACATGAAACCATATAGAAATACCAAGGAGGAAAAAAACAATACTTAGACAAGGGGATAAACCAATAAATTACTTTTAGTGGCATGCAAAGATCCATGCCGATGATTATATATATATATATATATATATATATATATATATATATATATATATATATATATATATATATATATATATATATACTATTATTTAAGGTGGGTCGTGGGCAGTTTTGTCGTCCTCAGACGGTTTCGTGGGCAGATAAAAGTTCGTGGGCAGATTTCCATCTGCCCACGAAGCACGTCGTCCTTTTCTGCACTCTTGCCACAAATATCAATAAAATAAATGCATATTTACGCTGCTGAATGTTAAATATTCGATAAATATTCATCTGCAAAATAAATAATTGCATTTTACCTATTTATTTCCATTTTTTCATTAATGAATTGAATTGAATAGCACAACTTGAATTACCTCCCATTATGTACTAGTATATATTGCACCTTAAAAATAGATTGACCCGGAAGTAGTATGTTTCAAATTTACTGCCCATGATGACAGGGGGTCGTTACAAAGAAAATCAAGGGATGGGGTTCTAACCTGTAACAATATAATATGTTAATAGTGTTACAGGTTAGAACCCAAATCTGTTGATTTTCTTTGTAACGAGCCACTGTGCCCGTGATTATTATTGTGAGAGATCAAAACTGGCCGGGAACCAGGATGTGGAGTGAATAATCTGCCAATGTCGCCAACAAGCACCATACATATATACTATTTATTTTGATATCTAAGAAGTTTTCAATAATGCTAATTAGTAACATTATAATGAGTGAGCTGTTATATGTCTTTCGAAATACCTCTATTCACTATTGCTGGTCTTGAGCCCAAACTAAGAGGATTGTGGCTGTAATTAGAAATACAAGTGATACCATTTATTTAAATCCAGGCTTAGTAAGTTCATAACTTCACTTAAGTTCATATTATATGCTGCTGCATTTTCTTCTCTCAGTCTACCATTAACAACGACAACAAAATAAAAATGGTGTTTACTCAGAATTTGTTCCTATATTTATCAAAAAATTTGTTTTGGAACAGATATTTTGATGGAAAAGCTGAAAGAATAAAATTGGGGGAAAATCATGATGGTATAATAATACAATTGTTTACTTATAATAAAAGAATACTAGATTTAGTGTACAACATCCTTGCAATAATTAAATGGCATTGTGAATATGCAGAACCACAATTCTTTAATGTACATGTACTGTTTAAGGTACAAAACTGTTTTGCATACTTCATAACTTATTTCTCTAATAGTGCAAATAATAGGAGACAGAAGACATTTAGAAAGAATTAATTTGTCAAAATAAGTTAAATATCAAGATTAGTTTAATGGACGTTTGAAAATTTACTATCAAAGTAAAATTGCCTATTTTTGAGAGAAAAATCCTAATAGTAATACACGTAATTTTATTTAAATTAACAGTAATGTAGAGGATGCTGATTTATTTATGAAATATACCATAAACGTGTGTTTCATGTTCATTACTCCAAAGTAAAATACCCAAGAACCACCTTAGAAAATCAGTAATGACATATTCACGTAAAACACAAAACACAATTCTAAAAAAGTGATGGAGATGCAGTTATCAGCTGTGAGTCACATAGCTAACACATGTTGAGTAGCAGACTGGATGATTGGTATAGAACGAATTGTATTTGCCTTGTCAGAATAGTTGGTAAAGATTTTAAGAGGACT
Source organism: Sinohyriopsis cumingii (assembly GCA_028554795.2). NCBI lineage: Eukaryota > Metazoa > Mollusca > Bivalvia > Unionida > Unionidae > Sinohyriopsis > Sinohyriopsis cumingii. Next base: position 586,900 of record JAPYKE020000115.1, on the reverse strand, counting down.
TCCTGGTTGGAAAAAAGTGAATTGGAGAAATGTATTATTTTTTTCATCGTATGTGTCCTTGTTTCACTTCATTAATAATAATGATATGACTTTCGACAAATCTTTTTGTCCGAGTGACTCAGTGCTGATAAGTGTAAAAAAATGTCGAGGCTGCGACAGATGTGTCATCTGTAGAAATGGGTGTTTATTAAACTAGGTCAAAATTAGGTAGTGTAAAAATAGGAAGTGGAACAATACACAATATGGAAAACGCTCGCTGTGGAAGACATTGGGCGGACATACAGACACATCAAGATGTATTTAATAAGATTCATACACATATTATATACTGTTGTATAGCTCTCCTTGTATGCTTCAGATTTATACTATAAACATTGAAGTTTGTGATACCGAGACAAACGGCAATGGAAGATGCACGTATCAAGGTTATGAAGATTGTTAAATTCACAAGCGATACAGAGTCAAATATACCAAAACTTTCATATTGCATTTTCTTACATTTCTACTATCACAGATCGATTTAGACTGATGCGAAACCTATCAATTTATATCAAATTTGTCAAAATCGGGGTTTATTTACTATTGTTATGAGTTATTCACCTGTATGGAAAACGATCGTATAGGAAGACATTAGGCGAAATGACAGACAAAGGAAGATATACTTAATAAGATACATACACATACTATTTACAGTTGTACGGCTTTAATTATATGCTTTAGATATATAGCAATAGCATCGAAATATGTAGTACGATCGCAAAACGGCAATGGTAGATTCACGTAGCAAGGATATGCAGATCGGTAAAGTCGCACCCGATATTCAGTAAAAAGAACAAAACCTTCTATTTTGCATTTTCACACATGTCTATTGGCACAGATCGATTTAGTATGATTAGAAACATATCAATTAAAATCAAATTTGTCATCTGATATCAAATGTGTCAAAACCGTTGTTTTTGCGATTGTTATGACTTATTCGCCCATATGAAAAACTTTCGTATAGGTCGGATCTAGGCGCACGGACAGACAAATAAAGACGTGCTTATTAAGATATATACACACATTTTATAATATTGTATAGTTTTAATTCTATACTTCAGATCTCTAATATTAGCATCGAAGTATGTGCTACAATCACAAAATTGAAAGGGTGTATTAATGTAGCAAGCATATGAAGATCGGTAAAGTCGCACCCGATATTCCGTAAAAAGTGGAACTTTTTTATTTTGTATTTTCACACACGTCTATTGGCACAAATCGATTTAGGCAGATGAGAACCTATATATTAATATGAAATTTGTCAAAAGCTGTGTTTGTTTACTATTGGTATAAATTATTCACCTATATGGAAACCGTTCGGATAGGAAGGCATCGGGTGCACAAACAGACATATGAAACCGTACTTAATAAGATACATACACATATTATTTAATGTTGTACATCTTAAATTATATGCTTCAAATCTATAGTATTAGCATCCAAGTATGTGCTACTATCGCAAAACGGGAAGGGTAGATGCACATATCAAGGATATGAAGATCGGTAAAGTCGCAAGCAATAATGAGTCATAAATACCAACTTTTTTATTATTAATTTTCTCGACTTTTTTTGGCACAGATCAATTTAAACTGATGAGAAACCTATACATTGATATTATATATGTCGAAATATATGGTTGTTTAAGATTGGTACAACTAATTTACCTATATGGAAAATCTTTGTGTTGGAAGGTATTTGGCGCACGGAAAGACAAATGAAGACGTACTTAATAATATATGTAAACATGTTATATGCTGTTGTTTAGCTTTAATTTTATGCTTGAAATCAGTAGCATTAGCATCGAAGTATGTTGTAACCCCCCTCCCTTTAGTACGCTACTGCAAGCAGACTTTGTCAAATGCTAAGAGACACTAATTGCACGAAAATTATAATTTAAAAAATATTTATGTATTTATGGACTCGTATATTATAACCTTATAATGCGCCTTCATTTTCCATCAGGTAGGTCTCCAGGTCGAGTTGTCATGAAAAACAGGAACCAGTATCGTACATTCTTTACTAAGCGACTTCTCCGATGGTGCAATGTGTCTATAGAGCGTCCGCCTCGGATGCGAGGGGTCGCGTATTCAAAGCCCGGCCGAATCATACTAAAGACATAAAAATGGTACTAGCAGCTGCCTCTTTTGGTGCCGATCATTAAGAGGTTAGTGTTCGGATTAGTCGGCCTGGTGTCAGGATAGTGTGACTGGGTGGGACAAGTTTGTCTTATGTCCGCTAAAATGCAAAAGCCTACTGAACCAAGTCGAACAGGTTACGTATTATACAACTTATTTTCGAGGTTTCAGCGCCCCCCCCCCCCTTAAATGCGTACATATATTATCAGTATACCTCCATGCTCAAGCCTATGCATTTGGGTTACCCCCCCCCCACTCCTCTATGCTTACATACTAAATGGACGGCCCCTAACCATTCATGAGATGGTATTGATTCAAATTTACGAGTGTGATTGTGATGTACGCATTTCCCTACACAAACACGGGACGGTATTATTCAACCGTACATGTCCACAAAACTATATATATTTATAGATATATGTATACAACCATGGTACATCAATTAGGTATCTAATTACATAATGACAGTGTAGTGGTTAGCAAATTTGAGAAATATACTTTTTTATTCAGACACCATGCCAAAAGGAAAGAACTAACAGTTTACGCTGAACTAAATTAAATTTACTATTTTTGTTTCCAGCATGGTCGGAATATGTTTACATATTTCATATTAGGAAACAATTTCATTATGGCTAAGTATATCTAAGAAGGAAATAAGATGTTCTTACAAACTCTTATTTTGTTGGTGTATTGGTTACCTCTCAACATATGAACCATTCTTTGCCATCTCACGATTATAATCCGTATGTACTTAAGCGTTGTCTCATTTGTAGTGTTAATTTTTAAATGTATACTTTGCTTGTAAAATGATCCCACTTTATATAAATGTACAAACACCGCAATCGTGATGTGCTTACAGGAATACATTCTTCTGAGTTCTACTGAAGTCAGTTATTCAGTATAATTTGTAAAACGATATGGACTGATTGATAAAAGTGACTGCTTTCTTTACTTTGGTTTGTCGCAATATTTTTCTAACACAGTACTAATATACACTGGTCACACATGACGCCCCAAAGAAGCAGTTGTAGTTAATTCTTTTTTACCTGTAGTAATGGGATTTTTACAATATATGGCTGTGGCAGATGTACATCGATTATCAGACAATAGTCGGCTTTTGCACTATTCGCTTATTTCCCTACTTCGAGTGCGGACTGATTGACCGTTAAGCAAAATCTCAATTAATCTCTGCGATTTATGTGCAACGTACGATATTGTCCCCAGTGTTTATTTAATTCCATCATCGTTTAACAAAACTTCTTTTCTTATCCTCTCTAAATCAACTTTTGTTGACCAAAAACAATACATTTTATAAGCAAGGCAGAACGCAAAATCACATTACCCATCCACGAGTACAATGAAAATATGTAAACAAAAATAGTTAATAAAATTCCAAGGTATGTATAATATTGTAATATATTTTGGAGTATGCGCATTTGTTTACCGCTCTCCATTTTAAGGATTCCTTATATACCTGCTTGAATATGGGAAGTCGGTGCTGGGATTATAGTCTTTAGACCAAAATAATTAGCCAATTACTAGGGGCAAACGTTACGGAGTGAAGTGTAAGTGAGTTTCAAGATGACATGGTTTACTTTTGGTGAATTCAGGTAAGAGCCGCATGAGTATCCCTGTCACTCAGTAGTCCCTATTCAAATCTAATTGCGTGAATTGATCGTGTGACTCCAGGTGCAGTATTTATGACTGGAGATTGGTAAATTATACAATGGAATCAACAGAAAAGGACTGTTCCGCCGTCGGCGGACGCCATTTATTGTTGCTGTGGTGGTAAATATGTTACAAAGTTACAGGCGAAATGAAGCTAAAAATCATGATTTAAAAGGCCTAAGGTGGCGTAGTAAAAACGGTTCCCTGTACTAGGTTGTTGAGTTGTATAGTTTCACGGCGTGAAATACTGGCGGTAAGTTACGGAAAGTTAACGAAGAGAAGCTTTGCAGTTGTGACATTGACATACAATTGGGAAGTTGGGATTTGTGGTCATGTATTAATTAGAGTAACATTACTGATAGATTGGACGCGTTGGACTTTCCAGTTTGCAGAAGTAGTTGTACAGGATTCCTTTGAATCGGGGAAACCTATGACTCGTAGCGGGATTCGCGCAAGGGCTTGACATCGCTCGGTCAAGAAACCCATTTGGTTGATACAATATTTCTTGCGTGAGCATAATGCAAATATGTATACTGGCTTGCACTGTTTTCAGCTATGATGTACGATGTTAAGATCTCAGTCGGTCAGGATATTCTTTAACAACGGTATCTTTTATCCTAACACGTCTTTCAATACGGTACCATTTACCCCTTGCAATAAAGTATATCAGTTGGAGGTTGAGGATGAACTAATCGATATTGAATTTCTCTAAGTACTGTTTGGTCAATGTTCGGATCTCATTATCTTGTTATTGCAAAAAATATATATTGGTTATAATCAATTACACCTTTAGTTTTATGATTATTTAGACATTCTATATAAATCCAGCATGGTATCAGTTAATATTTCGACGATATTGTTATATGTGACCAGTACATTTGAACATGTATGATTATAAACAGTAAAATTAGGCATTTAAACTGTAGGAAAAAAAATTCTACTGAAAAATGTTTCATCAGCATAAAAAACTAAGGATTGTCAAATCCGAAACTAGCAATATTTTATAGTACCTATATTTGCTCTTTTCAGGCCAAGTTCTCACGTAATGGCTTGTTTTAGTAGATTGCTTGTTTCTGTGTGGGTTTTTTTTTTGGTGCTCCCACACAAAATGCGCATGCGCGGAATTTATTTTCCGTTGCCATGACGTATAAAAATTACCGGCCATGCACCAACATTTTTCTTTATACATCAGATTTGCATAACATGATTAAAAGTAGTTATACTTGAACAAAAAGAACCAAAAAAAACCTATAAAGTGTACAGAAAAAATAATTTAATTTCTCGAAATAAAAGTATACATCACTGTTACTTAGATACGATTTTCCACCTATAGAGGACGCCAGCAGGAAATGACGTACATTTATCCCCACAAGACGAAGTACTGGGGGGGGGGGGCGCCGGCACCAGACAGACCCCCCACCCCACGTTTCCAAAAAATTATAGTGTTTTATGTGTATTTATCCCCACCCCCATGTGTTGTATGTTTTATATTATGCAAAAGAATTTAGGTCAAAAAAATTTAATTCTCCTTTTTAACGGGGTATTTCTTTTAAAACCTAGTTTTATCTATAGGGTTGTTTTTCCGAATAGGTTTCCATCTTTCCATCACCTGACTTGAAATCCCTTCCCTATACTCTTGGTTGACCTTGGCTAGAGGTCGCCTATATCCCGTGTGTGCTATATATATATATATGCTATAGTTTGTGTATGCTATATTTTGCTTCCATGTTGGGATAGCCTTTATTTTTTCCCAAATCTCCCCAGTAATCTTAGGACCTTATAATCGGATCAAGAAAAGATTTATTTTTATTTATTTAATATATTTTTGAATTTTGGCTAAGTAACGGTGTATTATAATTTAATTAAGAAAAAAAAACTTAATGTGTTCTGTGTGCAAATATATTGTGTCATTATTCACATATTGGATTTGTAACTTGAAATCCGCTGTACTCGAGTTGGAGTCCATACACTTTTTTATTTGCTTGTATTTCTCCCACCTAGAGTTAGGCCGTCTCAAATTATTTATTGAATTTCTGCCAAAATCTCTAAAAATGGTTGTTCTTCCCACACACACACACACACACACACACACACAGTGGGGATTTACCGTGCAGTGCGAGAGCTGCACATTTTGAGCAAATAGAATTAGAAGAGAGACTTATTAGATCCTTTGTTTTCGTGTATGTATGTAAAGTTTACTATATGAGGTGTTTTTCCCGACTCTTTCATAGCCCCATGACGTCATTATCTCGTACTTTTCCCATATAGTTTCTCTGTCCCGATAATTAGGATTTGTGATAGTTTACGTAATATAATTAAAGTCTATTTAATTATTTAATTTTAATTGTAATGGATAATAAAAAGAAACTGAAGCTGTTTAGGAAAATTTATAAGAAATTAAAAGGGTGGCGGCTACAGCAGATTCCAATCCGGGGTGGGGGTATGAGGGCAAGGGTTCACTTTGTGATGGTCCCCTTTAAGGGGAGATTATCCATTGCCCCATCTCCCTCCCCTTCTTTTCACCCTTTGCAGCCCCGTCCCTCCCATTCACAAATCTTCCTAGAAGTTCTTTTTTCTAATTAATTTGAAAGGATTACAAAAAAATTGGCCTATTCATTTTTTTTTATGTTTATGACTTGGTCACACGCCATCATGGTTTTAGTTATGTTATCTGTTATTTTTCCTATTAAAGTTTTGTTAAAGTTGCCGTCTTGATATAAAACTTGGTTTCTTCTGTATTTTTATTTCTTGGATATCTCCATAATTAATTATATCCTGTCTTGTTTCCTAAACTCGCACTGTGCCATCGCATGATATTTTGTGAAGTTCGCACATTTGCACATGAGATATTTTACATGTATGCATATGTCGTGTAGATATTTGAATATCAAGCTTTGTATTTTTGGAGAGCCGATGTTGGTCCAGTACCTCCAAGGTCTGTCCCAATTAACCGAGATATTTCCTCCTCTACTTTATTTTTAATTTTAGAGGTTAAATTTTCCCTTATCCAATTATATGTTTCCTTAGTTTCAATTCCCCAAAGTTCATCATTTTCCCTATATTTACATAAAAGTTCCTTTATACTTCTAAAGGTCCTTGTTGTTTCTAGTCTTTTTACCAGTTTATTATTTTTGTAGATGTCACTTATGTTTTTCATGCTAAAACCAAACCAGTAAATGTATAAAGCTTATTAAGGGGTTTTGGGTTCGATATTTACTTCTTTTACATTATAAATTAAATACTAGAGAGGAGGCCTAACTCGAATCAGGAGAAACACAAATAAATAAAGAAAGAAAGTGCGGACCCTGACTCGAATACAGCCTACCTCATTTTGAAAATAGACTTTAATGTGAGAAACGCCACACCATAGTCAATCACATAAAACAAAAGGTTTTATTTTAATTTCAAATGGTAGTATACCGTTCATCTCGCCGGAATTCTAAATTGCAAATTAATTCAAAAGCAACTAAATTTATACCAGGACAAACAAATAAATTTGAAAAGTCCATAGAAAAATATATATTAAGACAACAGAGACAAATTTGACATAGTATTGCTGTCCCTACACACAGACTATATAGCATACACACACCATAGCATTGATACACATAGCATACACGGAACATAGAAAATTCTTGACAAAGATCACTAAAAATCAAGGATATGAAATCTGAAAATGGGAATAAGACCCATGTTTCAGACTACTACCCTTTAGAAAACACTAGGACTAATTATAAACTAAAAGTTTGATCAAAATTCCTTTTTTAAACTTTAAACAAGCACACACATCTTCGCGTATACAAGAGTACATGAAAACACTTTATTTTTTGTGGGGGGGTCATCTGTCTGGAGCCCCCCCATGATACTTTCGTAACTCATACTAGCGAAAGATTATCATTTGCACTCACATTGTATGTTCTTTAAAATAATGATTTTTTTTTGGCGAGATATCGTCGTATAGTTAACCTGGATACAATATAATCTTGGTCCGTTTGCACCTTGAAACTTATCATGCGTGAATGGCAGGCGCCTTCAAGTAATCTGGTGATATTTTCGTCTCTTTTGCGATATTTTTTTATCTGACATTAGCGATACACACACAGTAAGGATGCATACGCATGCCGGCATCCGCTACATTTACGGAGTTCGTTGATATATTTTGTTCTGTAAATTTCGCATGATGAAAAAAGAAGGAATACATTATAACAATGCAAGGTTAGTTTCTATTATTTTATTTTCAATCAAGTGTTTGTTTATTGTACCGTGCCGGGGCGGGGTGGGATGGGGGGGGGGGGGGCACAAATTCAACACAAAATTAGTTCCTTTCTTATCTGCATGGAATAATGGAGCAAATATGATTGACGATATTGACTAGTAATAACAAGCTTTCAATTTACGCGCGCACACACGAAGACAACTTGAAAAATAGAAACAAACAATAAAATTAACTGCTAACTTCGCACTTGCTCAAGGCTTTGTAGTTACAATGGGGGGGGGTCTGTGCTATTATCTGGTTAGGCATGACTATTTCGCAGAAATACAAACAAATCTTTTGAGATGAGCATAAAATACAATTATTTCTTTTCCTCCATACATTTACGATGCTCTCAAAGGACTCACATATTTAGGTAAAAGTATGACCGTTACCAGGCGTTACCGAGTTGAAAATATGCCGAGTAAACTTACGAATTACGCCACGTACAATGCATAAACAACACTTGGCAACATTTAATGATAAAAGATGGTGTTTTTATTTATTTACTTATTTATTTAGTTATCAGAACTCTTTCAGAATAACAATGTAATTGCCGATTATACAGCTCGCCTCTAAGAAGATTTTCGTAGTTTCCAACTGCCATGCATAAAATAAGTTTATGCCAAAGTGATCGTGACCTACAAAATGTTGGCCATTGTCACAGGGCATGACATTCATAAAACAATAAAGAACATTCCTTTTTGTTCTACCAAAGCAACGGAACCATAATGAGTTGATAAAACACAAGGATATTTGTTGTTATTTTGCAAACCATTGCCAATAAAATCAGCTTCAGAAACTATTATTATTGTCCGCCCTAGAGGAAAGATTTTACAAGGTGGAAATCACTGACTGTCAGTATCCCTGGAATGACAACCAGTATGACAACTATAACTAGTTTGTGCATCAGTAAATAATCTTGAGTAGCCACTGCACCTGAAATGCGTGCAGTCCATTCATCGAATACCTCCTATTCATTCATTGTATAATACACATTTTACTTACTAAGAATACCCTATCACAGTATAAATGTTTAGTCATAAATCGGGAAAGTTTACAACTGTATATGCATATTTATTTCTATTTTAACCGTACTGTCATAAAGGTACTTCTGTGGAGGCTAGTGTGTATATGTCATGATGAAAGCTTATGTCATTAATAGTTTTCTTTCTTTGCTCTTTACAAAAAATCAAAATAATAAGACTTTCGTTCATCTTTTGTTAGATTTCATATTTTCTTGAGAATTTTTTTAAAAATGTATCTGGAAAGTAAACATAAAAAATACGATAATTTAAAAAATGAAATTTGGGTCTCCATCTAAAGAATTTATATATTCTTAGTTACTACTCAGTAATTTTTAATTATTCATAAATGATTGTAAGATAAATTAGTTTTACAATGTAAAAGTGCGAGTTTGCTCCATTTACAGAAGGGTTTACTTGCTATTCTCTTTGTATAATTCTCCCAGCTTTAAACTACAGATACAGAACATTACATAAGACAGCGAATTTCAGTCTTAACCTAAAGTTCGAGGCTGGAGAAGAGGTCACTAAATTACCGTTTCCATAGTTACACACTGGTCAGATAGAGCAGTCTCCCGCAGGTATCATTCCCTATAGATGAATTAGAGGCCAAGTAAACTGCCTTCATTTCATGAGCTATACTAGTGTAGTATAGATGAAATAAGTTTTAAATTGCAAATGTTGTCTCTTTTGTAACCAAAGTGCAAATCAATAAAGAAATATAATGACATGTAAAATTACATGAACAGCAATGAAGGATCTTTTCACGAGAGTCGCAAAAGATTGAAACTATTTAACGAATTTCATAAATTTCATTTTAAATAATCTTAAATGTAAGATTATGTTATGTGTATCACATGACAGAAATGATATTCAATAAAAAGCATAAAAATAGGTTACATAATTGACTTTAAATTACATTCGTCATTACACCTTCAATTCATATGTCGTCATGCCGGCATTTGCTGAGTTATTGGGTGTTATTAAACGTATCATATAGTTACGTATGATACTGGAAAATATCATATGGATATATTAATCTTAAGAGGAGCAACATTGGCTCAGTGGTTAGCGTCTCAGACCTGCGACCGAAAGGATGCAGGTTCAACCCCTGCCATCGGATCAAATCCTCGACCTTATTGGAAAATAATGAGATAACAAGTACATTCTACAAAGACATGGAACCTATTACCTCCACTGAAACGTACGAAATGATCATCTAAATTTGCAACAAGTGATCAGGAGAAGTGCGACCTGTTGAACTCGGAAGTTTGATATGTTACACGTTTAAAAAATTATGATAAACAGTTACCGCATTTTGAAGTTAGAAATGAAACTTTTATTTCTGCCATCATTATACATAAAAAAGAAATTATAGATGTAGTAACTAGTCTTGACCTAAACAAAACCGCTGGAACCAATCCAATAAGTAATAAACTTGTACAAGTATAGTTGAAGAAATGTATGTTCCATTGCAAATACATTTAAATAAATCACTCCCAGCCAGCGTGTTCCTAACACAGTGCAAGCTAGCGTATGACATACCGATGTATAAGAAAGGAGATAAAACACTACCGTCTAAATGCAGACTAATTGTTTACTTCAGCTAAATTATATACACTATTCATAAGTCCAACCTTAGAATATACTTCTGGAGTCTGGGATAATTGTTCTATTGAAGATTCGGAAAGATCAGAATAAAGGGGGGGGGGGGGAAATCAGATGGAAGATGCACGGATCGTTCCAGATCTATACCCATTAATTCTTCTAGATAGTCTCTTTATGCGGAAACTGCTTGGTTTGCACAACGAAGGAAAAGGAAGAGATTATGCATTATGTATTCGATTATAAATACTCAAGTACCTAACTATTTAAACGAACTTCTTCCACAAAGGAGATATGAGGCATCTAATTATCGTCTACGTTACTCTCAAAGTATCACACCAATCTCAACCAAACTTTATATTTTCACACGACCTTTTACCATATACGATTCGTCTTTAGGACTCTCTGCCTGATGATATCCGAAATCCTCCAAATCTTTCTATTTTTAAGAAACGTTTCTCTAATTTAACTAACGTGTCATCACACAAGCAGAAAGACATCTTATTGTAGGTGAGTAGTCACGTCACTTTTCAATGATAAATCTAGACTTCACCAAGAAGTGTATTGAAAGGTAGAGCGAAAGAGTTGGGATCTTTGGCATTAGGTAAAGGGCAATAGACAAAGTGTTCAACTTCTTCATTATCATAAGCACATGCACACGTGAAAGAGTTAACTAAATTCACCATGTAAAGGTCGGATTTCAGGAGACTACCTGCTTGTCTAAGTTTAGTATGTAGGATATTAAGGTGACATTTGTCAGTAGCGTAATTTTAGCGTGATGACCCGTTAGTTGAATTAGAAAAACGTTTCTTAAAAACAGAAAGATCTGGACGATGAGAAACCTATAAACTGATATCAAATGTGTTAACATCGGTTGTTCTTTACAACTGGCATGACTTATTTGGTTATATACAAACCATCAAAAAACGGCAAGGGTAGAAGCGGGTAGCAAAGATATGAAGATCGGTAAGTCGCAAGCAATACCGAGACAAAAAAGGCAACTTTCAAGGTAGCATTTTCACACATTTATATTGACACCGGTCGTTTTAGACTAATGAGAAACCAATAACTGGATATCAAATAGGTCCAAATCTTTGTAGCTTTTTTTACGATTAACATGACATATTTAGCCTTATAGAAAACGATCATGTTGCAAGGATATAGGCGCACGGACAGAGAAATGAAGATGTACTTAATAAGATACATACACATAATTTTTACTGTTTTATTGCTTAAGTATATGCTTCATATCACTAGTATCAGCATCGAGGTATGTGATACCATCGCAAAACAGCAATACTAGAGGCACGTAACAAGGATATGAAGATTGGTAATGGTAAAGTCGCAAAGGATACTGGGTAAAATATATAAACTTTTCTAGGTTGCATTTTCACACATTTCTGTAGGCATAGATCAATTTAGACTGATGAGAAACCTACCAAATAATACCAGATTTGTCAAAATCTGTGTGTGCTTACGATTGGTATGACTTATTCGACTCTAAGATAAACGTTCGTGTTGTAAAGATCTAGGAGCACTAACATTCAAATGATTATCATCGAATTATATGGTACCATCTCAAAGCGGCAAGGGTAGAGGCACGTAGGTAGAATATAGAATATGATGATCCGTTGATGATCCGTAATATCGCAAGCGACACCAAGTAAAAAATATCAACTTTTTTACTTGCATTTTCACACATTTATATATTTCACAGATCAATTTAGACTGATGAGAAACCTATCAATTGATATCAAATTCGTCTAAATCGCGTTTTTAAAAAATTACTAATGTTATAACTTATTTGCCTATATGGAAAACGCTCATTGAGGAAGACATTGAGCGGACATACAGACACACAAAGATGTACTTTATAAGATGCATACACATATTATATATTGTTGTATAGCTTTCCTTATATGTTTGAGATCTATAATATTAAAATTGAAATATGTGGTACCGTGGCAAACTGCAATGGTAGAGGCACGTAGCAAGGATATGAAGATCGTTAAAGTCGCAACCGATATCGAGTCAAAAATGCAAACTATTTTATTTTCATTTTCACACATTTCTGTTGGCACAGATCGATTTAGACTGACGAGAAACCTAACAATTGATATCAAATTTTGCTAAATCGGTGTTTATTACTATTGTAATGACTTATTCACCTGTTTGTTAAACGATCGTATAGAAGACATTAGGAGAAAAGACAGACAAATGAAGACGTACTTAATAAGATACACATACATATTATTTACTGTTGTACAGCTTTAATTATATTCTTCAAATTTATAGTATTAGCATGGAAATATGTGGTACAATCGCAAAACGGCAATGGTAGTTTCACGTACCAAGGATATGAAGATCGGTAATGTCGCACCCGATATTCAGTAAAAAGAACAATCTTTTTTATTTTGCATTTTCACACATGTCTATTGGCAGAGATCGACTTAGAATCACGAGAAACGTATCAATTGATATCAAACTTGTCAACATTTTTGGTTGTTTGCGATTGGTATGACTTATTCGCCTATATGGAAAATATTCGGTTAGGAAGGCACTAAACGCAAGGACGTACAAATGAAGACGTACTTCATAAGACGTATACACATTATCTACCGTTGAACAGCTTTTATTATATGTGTCAGGTTTATAGAATTAGCATCGAAAAAATGTGATAGGATCGCAAAACGGTAATGGCAGATGGACGTAGCAAGGATACGATGATCGGTAACGTTGCAAGCGATACTGAGTGAAAAATACCAACTTTTCTATTTTGCATTTTCACCCATTTATAATGGCACAGATCTATTTAGACTGATAAAAATTTATCAACTGATATCAAACGTGTCAAAATCGTTCTTTGCGATTGGTATGACTTATTCGCCCATATGGAAAACTTTCGTATAGGTCAGATGTAGGCACACGGAAAGACAGATAAAGACGTGCTTAATAAGACACATACACATATTTTATAATTATGTACAGCTTTAATTCTATGCTTCAGATCTATAGTATTAGCATGGAAGTATGTGCTACCATCGCAGAACGGGAACGGTATATGAACGTAGCAAGGATATGAAGATCAGTAAAGTCGAACCCAATATTCAGTAAAAAGTACACTTTTTTGTATTCTGCATGTTCACACATGTCTGTTGGCACAGATCGAGTTAGACAGATGAGAAACCTATATATTAATATGAAATTTGTCAAAATCGGTGTTTATTTTCTATTGGTATGACTTATTCGTGTATATCGAAACCGTTCGTAGAAGAAAGCATTGGGCGCACGAACATACATTATGAAGACGTACTTAATGAGAAGATACATAGACATATTATTTACTGTTGTACAGCTTTAATTATATGCTTCAAATCTATAGTATTAGCATCCAAGTAGGTGCTACCATCCCTAAACGGGAAGGATGGAAGCATCAAGGATACGAAGATCGGTAAAATCGCAAGCGACAATGAGTCACAAATAGCATCTTTTTTATTATTCATTTTCACACATTTTTTTTAATTATTTTTTTATTTTTATTTTTTTTGTTGCACAGATCGATTTAAACTGATGAGAAACCTATAAATTGATATCATATATGTCGAAATCGGTGGTTGTTTACGATTGGTACAACTTATTTACCTATATGGAACATGTTCGTGTAGGAAGGCATTTTGGCGCACGAAAAGACAAATGAAGACGTATTTAATAAGATATATAAACATGTTATGCTGTTGTTTAGTTTTAATTTTATGCTTCAAATCAGTAGTCAGCATCGAAGTATGAAGTAAACTCCCCCTCCCCTTAGCATGCAACTGCAAGCACACTTTGTCAAATGCTAAAAGGCACTAACTTTCTTGAAAATTATAATAATCAAAAAAATTCCGGATTCGTATATTATAACGTTATAATGCGCTTTCATTTTCCGTCAGGTAGGTCTCCAGGTCGAGTTGTTATGAACAACAGGAAACAGTATCGTACATTCTTTGCTAAGCTCAGATGGTGCAGTGTCTGTACAGAGCGTCCGCCTTGGATGCGAGAGGTCGCGGATTCAAACCCCTGCCGAATCATACTAAAGACATAAAAATGGTACTAGCAGCTGCCTCTTTTGGCGCCCATCATTAAGATATTGGTGTGAGGATAATGTGATTGGGTGGGACAAAATGCTGTATGTTTGTGGCATGATGCCACATTGCTAGACATCGTTATAAACTGTCACAATGCAGACATGGTAGCGATATGATTGCATTTTTTTTTAAGCTACGTTAAAAATTACACACACACACACACACACACACACACACACACACTTTGCTTGGTTATTTGCTATTTGAAGAGATGGAATATTGTTCATATTTCAACCGCTTTTTATTAATGATCATCGATGTGACCAACATATACGATAATAATACTCCCGATGATGATGATGATGGTTGTTGTTCTGATTTCTGTATTACTACTGCTCCATGGGTAATTTATATATCGAACTTGAAAACAGAAGCACAGCCAGCAATAAAGCAGCTTTGAAAACAAATCGCACTTAATCGATATCAATATATATTGACATCAAAATGAACGTCAAATGCTCTGTGCAACTGTATCAAAATGAACTATTACATGCTGGGGTTTTTTTTCTTTTTTTTGTGGACAGTTTTAGACCGAAAAAAGTAGTACTTCAAGGCTCTGTCTATGGTATAAATATGTTCATGTACACTTTTCCATTGTAACTTTAAGTGTATAGACTGCAAATACGATGAAGCACAAATCGAGGACGTCGAGTGTTAGCATTGGAACAATGTTACTACTTCGGTCGAGAAGGATAACGACCTATATATGTATTCCTGCCCACTACCATGTAGGATGTATCAAACTGTATATTACTCAAGCGCTCTTTGTCGAGCGTGCTGGTGTGTGTGTACAAAAAAAAATGGAATATAATAACTTTAACTGAAATATATACAATTAAATTCTATATAAAAGTGATGCGGCACCTGGGAGTAAAGCAAAAATGGAAGAAACAAATTTCCGGATCGCTACTATCAACAGCAATGGGATAGACAAAGCGAAAGCAGACAAAGTAGCCAAAGAAACAAACTTTGATGTAATAATGATACAAGAAACACACTATAGAATTAAGCCAGAGTTCAAAATTTTAGTAGAAGACAAACTTAACGCAATAAAGATATGCAACAATTTTGCAAATAATGATATTAGAGTTGGTTGCAACAATAATATTTTTAAAAAGCTGGGAAAGGTTTGAGGAGGGGGGAATTTTTTAAGGGACGGTTGCTACGTGTTAAAGTATTTAATTGGCATATTATAAATGTGTACATGCCAGCTAATAGAAATAAGAAACTAATTTTAAAGAAAACTTATATACCTTCCTACAACAATATTCGATGGAAAATCTAATCATAGGGGGAGATTTCAACTGGGTAACTATAAATTAAACCAGTCGAGCAGGATTGATAAATTTTACGGAAATTTTTATGATCCATTAATATATATTAATACTGCAATAACCAACCAAAAGCTATCAGACCATTTCATGCTCACTATTGACTTAAAAATGAAAAAAATAGAAAAATGTGGGCCAGGACTATGGAAACTAAATAATAAGATTTTAAATGACAAAGAATATTTCGAAATAATAATTAAAAAAAGAAATTGAAACCGTCAAAAATGAAGAAAATATTAATATAATAATTGATTGGGATGTTTTAAAAAACAAAATAAAAGGAATAAATATTCAGTACTCAAATAGAGGGCGGAAAAACCCCAGAAAAAAAAGACAAACACGAACTCAAATTAGAACTAAGCAAAACAACAAACGACGATGGAGAAAGAAAAAAAAAACGATTGACAGACAAAATTAAAATCGTTGAATAAGACGAAAATCAGGGGAGAATAATAAGTGCGGGAAAATTTACAGAGATCTACAACGAGGCAAAAAACGTATATAAGCGAGAAGAATTTAGAAAAGGGGGTGATACAATTTTAAACAATATCAAAATAAACAATGTAACCCATACTGTAAAAGAAGATATCCTAAATAATATTTCCAAATATTATAAAGAACTATACACCACACACCACACAGAACATATACTTCAGCACAATCGACAGCTACTTAAAAAATGTCGACTGTGAAATGACATCAGCAGTACATAGAGACCAATGTGATGATGTCATCTCAGATGAAGAAATCACAAAAAGTATATCAACACTCACAAAAGTCACCAGGGAAAGATGGACTCATCGTGGAATTCTACCAAAAGTTCCACGGTGAACTGACGCCGATCTTAAACGCTTTGTATAATAATATAGTTTTAAGTAAAAATAAAATGACTAAATCTATGAGGGAGGGAGTTATCACAATTATATACAAAGGGAAAGGGAATAGAGACGAGATTAAAAACTGGAGGCCTATATCACTTTTAAACACGGACTATAAGGTTTTAAGTAGGATTTTAACAAATACAGTAAAGGGTAGGATAAACAAGATAATTAATGTAAATCAAACTTGTGGGGGAGGGATATACAAAACAATATTTTAAACATTAAAACTATTATTAACTACATAAATGAAACTGGTATGATGAGTGCTATGGTACTCTTCGACCAGGAGAAAGCTTTCGACTGATTTGAACAAAACTGTATAAAGAATGTTTTTAAAAAATTTGGTTTCGGACCCAATTTCCAAAATGGACCAAAATCCTACACACTGGGATAATTAAACGGGAAATGCACGAAAGAATTTGAAATACAACGATCAGTGATACAAGGATGTCCACTATCAATGCTAGAATACGTAATGGCAATATAAATCCTACGTCACACGATAAGAAACAACCCAGATATACAAGCAGGGGCGTATTAACCATTAAGCAGACTAAGCACGTGCATAGGACACCAGGGCCAGAGGGGGCACCACAAAGTTGAGAAAAGGGTGAAAAGAAAGAAAGAAAAAAGAATGAAGATTTGTAAAAAAAAATGATACAACTAGTGCAAATTGATCATGATGCTCTGTTTCTTGATTATGGTACACCCTAGGGTTATCTTCTCAGGTGTACGTGGAAAAGAGGGGGGTACCAAGATTTGTCAGTGCTTAGGGCACCAGTGAGCCTTAATCCGCCCCTGATTATACAAGGCATACAAATACCAAACCTAAAAAAGAATTAAAAAATGCTCTAACATGCATATGATTGCAACATCTTTATAAGAGAGGGGAAATGCTATAAGCGTCGGGTTCCAAAATAAACCACAACAAGCACGAAATCTTAAAAATAGTTAACTGGAGGGGCAACCACCCTGGATTATCGCCCCCCCCCCACACACACACACACACTTACTGAGAGACGCTGTAAAGGCTCTAGGGGTTAACTTTGGTAATAAAAGAAAGAAGCTGTAGAAAATTATGAACATATTATCAATAAAATAAGAGAAAATGTAAAAATCTGGCCATGGCGCCATTACCTATCATGGAGCGGGCCCAAGTGGCCAAGACTTATTTATACTCAAATATTAACTACATAATTAAATCCATAGATATGGATAATACAATTTTAAACAAAACAGACAACGAAATAATAGATTATATATGGAATCATAAAATGCATCATGTAAAAAAAGAGACATTATATAGGGCCAAAAGTAGAGGGGGCTTGGGGTTGCCGAGCCCTCTGCTACTATAATTAACTAACATAATCAATAGATTAAAAAAAAAAATGCACTCAGACCCGGCTACAGCGTGAGAAGCACCGTACATCTACTGGTTCGGCTTCACCTTGAGAAACCGACCAGAGATATACAAAAATAACAAATTAATATAAAAAAATCGAAGTGCCACGCAAACATATGAGAACTAATTTTAAAATATAGAGACAAAACAGATTTATGCAAAATTTAATAAGTAAAAGTCACGCTTGGATTAGGGAGGAGGTAACCAAAAATATAACATGTAGAGTAGAGCAGGACAACTGAGGGGGTAAATTGGACAAAAAATTGGAAAAATTGGGGAAAATAAGATCTGTCAAAACACAAAGTATAATTTTTAAATACCTGCACAACACCTGGCTAACAGGCGAAGAAACACTCAAACATCGTATGCTGAGGATAATGCCGAAATGCCCTTTATGTAAAACAGCGAACTTCACCAAACTACATACGATTGTCCAATGTGATAAAACTAAACATAATAGGATAAAGTTAATAATGAAAATTTGCAAAAAATATAAGTATAACAAAAAAAACATTTTATTCATAGATTTAGACTACGAAAACAAAATCGTTCTAAAATGTATAGACTATATAGTAACTACGATGATATCCTGTGGACAGGTGATAAAGATTTTTAAATAAGATACGTGGTAAAAATAAGAATATTAACCACAACAAGAACTCAATACGTCTTACGACGAATAGATACTTACCGTCAGGTTGATATAACGCAATTGATGTTGGAATTGGGGGAGAGAGGGGGAGGGAGGAATAGGTATTACAGACCGAAGGGTCGCGTAGCGCAATTGCGAGCTGATGCCATACCCATACGCCCTCCTCGCACCCCACAACAGCCATATTTCAAAGAAAATTTCAAATTCTATTTCAAATATTTCAAAGAAACCCATATAACTTTTTTTTTAAAAGAGAAAAGGGAAGAAAGGAGGAAAGAAAAAATAAAAGAATTTTGTAATTTAATTTTTTTTCTTCTTTCTCTGAAAGAAAATTCTAAAGACATATATAGGAAGGGATACAGGGAAAATATAAGGGGGGAGTAAATGGCGATGACATCATGGGGCTAAGTCACAGGGCTCAGTGAAGTGCACAGGCCCATCATGAGTCTTTGAAAACACCCAATGTAGAACATAAACAGACAAAATAAAGACACAAATACATACTGTATAACACTTAGTTTAAAACCCTACTAACTTCTCCCGCACTGCATGGTTGACCACTATAGAATAATGTGGTCTCATAAATACGTTTGGATCTTTCAATAAAGCATAATCAGATAAACTAAATAAAGGAGGCCTAACGCGACCCAGGAAAAACACATAGAGAATGAAGAAGCGTGAACCTTGGATCAAGCGTAACCTACCTATCAACATCTTTAAAGACTATTATGAGGAACGACACATATTATCACTCGAATAATAAAATAGGAAATTATTTTTTTTAAACAAAATCTAAATAGTACACCATTCCATCGTCAAAATTAGAAAACCATAAAACAAATTAAAAGATACAATATAACACCATAAAGGAAGAAATATAACTGGGAAAGATATTTGATCTATACTTGCTGTCTCAAACATAAAGAAAATATAGCATACACACAATATAACACCATTACATATAGCAAACACTGAGACCTAGGCGAC
The DNA here is from genome assembly GCA_028554795.2 of Sinohyriopsis cumingii. Lineage (NCBI taxonomy): Eukaryota > Metazoa > Mollusca > Bivalvia > Unionida > Unionidae > Sinohyriopsis > Sinohyriopsis cumingii. Next base: position 566,796 of record JAPYKE020000115.1, on the reverse strand, counting down.
ATATAGCAAAGGTTACAAAACATTTCAAGGGAAGGAACTTCGAGCAAGGTGAGGGAAACCAGACTCGGACGAACAACCCTTTAGATAACACTATGGAAACATAAATACCCCATCAAAAATTCTAAAAACTAAATTTTTTATATAAAATTTTGTTTTAATAAAACGTAGAACACATCTGAGGGGGAAATACACAAATATAAAATACTTTTCATTTTTTTTTGGAAATGGGGGCATCTGTCCGTTGCCCCCACCCCACTCCCATAAAAGTGTGTGTGTGTGTGTGTGTGTGTGTGTGTGTGTTATTATACCCATTACATTACTTGCAAAATATATATGGTGCTGACATTTTCGGCAAGAGGGAGACCTACCGATATTCTGCATATAATTATTTTAATGTTTTTCAGAGCGAGAGTATTGGGGCCTGATCTGTTCAATATATTTCTCAACTGATACAGCAGGTATAATCAGAGGCGTAGCTGGGGGGCGGGGGGAAGGGGAGTACATATGTCCCCGGGCACCAAGGTACAGGGGCGCCAAAATGAGGCTTACAACGTTACATTATAATAAGTAAACAAGGGTAATATTCAAAAATGTGATTAAACGGGGAGGGGGCTGGGGCGCCAATTTTATAGTTCGTCCCCGGGCGCAAAATATCATAGCTACGCCTCTGGGTATAATAGAGACCCCCCCCCCCCCCCCCGAGTTTGCCACAGAGCGCTCGTGTAATATACGGTTTAATACAAAATACATGATTGTGGGCAGGAATATACAAATTTTGGTCGATATACATGATCGTTGGTATCTATTCAAACGAGGGCCATGAAATACATTAGCAAATTCCTACAGTATTTTAAGGCAGGCGATTACGAATTATTTAAACCACGTTTTTCATCTGTCACAGATTTTATAATCATTTTGAAGTGGCTGCTTTATCTCGAGGAAAACGAGCGGTAAGTGTTATACAAAACAAAATCTTAATAGCAATTTGATCACCTTTGCGTCATTTGACAGTAAGAATAGTAATAAATAGAGGATAATTTCTTTTCCTACGTTAGGCCTAATACCTGGTATGTTTTTTAGTGTGGTACACACACAAAAAACAACCCCAAAACAACACTAACAACATTTTAAAAACCCACAAAAACGAGTGCCGTGCCGAAGCCACGGGCTAAAATGCTTTATTATCATTTTTTTTTATTTATAGCATCAATCACAAATTGAAATATATACAGTATTAGCGTTGGAAAAGAAAGTTTTCTTTTTGTTATATTTTTTTTTCTCACCCTAGCGAAACACTTTCTGCAAATGACCTTAATAAAGAAAAATAATAAATTAACCTAAACCACTTTGAATGTCGACCGTATCTTTTATTTACACGGCATCATGCGCGGAAGAAAATGCCAACTGAACCGGGATTTCAGACAGCAGATGAATTGAAGTTGATTCATTGAACATCATTAGCAATTGTACAATCAAACAGATGCAACAATGAAAAGTGGAACTTTGAAAAATCGAGAATGTTAGATTTGCGAAGGATTTATTCCGAATCATTGTCTGCTAATAGAGAATTCATGTCAGTTGCTGTGTCGGCGATGCCCACACAGCGCGCCGTCCAAATGTGAAGTTGCGTTTTGCTGACAGACATAACACTGTGCCATACTTTATCTGATGGCATGTAAAGAAGCTGCTTAAATTATAGTATTTAAAAGTTTCTTCATTTTGTAAGAGCTCAAGAAATTAATTCTGGTTTGAAAGACAAGATGACGGTAAAATTCAGAAGACGTAGCTGTACAGTACCGTTGGTGTTGGAGACATCATAATAAAGGTAACTGCGTTAACTTCGCTTTTTGTTTGGTAATTTGTTGGATATTATCTTTTGCTGATCTTCTTTGAGCTTGGAGTAAATTTTACATTCTGAACATTTTTATTTGCACTTATCTGCTTAATATGTGTTGCTGGGATATCATATAGAATATGAAGTCAGTATAATGGTACTATATTTTACATATTTGAATGATAAAAGACTGGTAAATGATATAATGATAAACTACAAAATAAATAATTTGCCCATTATCCCAAATATGTTAATTAAAACAAACATTGAATGTAAATTCAGATATAATGAGCAGTTGTAAGAAGTAAGAAATAACATTTTATCCATTGAACCTGTTATGTGTTATCATCATAAGTTTTAAAATAAACACATGGAGACAAGTTTGCTTAAATTCTAAAATTAACACACACACACACACACACATATGGTATTTTAATCTAATACAGAAATGGTGACATTGATATATGCAGACCAATAGTTTTTTTTCTTCTACAGATATAAATTAAAAAGCCTAATTCTGAGAGTTTCACCTACAACATTCATGATGGGAAAGGGCCACTAATTAAGAGCTGACATATGTGGAAGAAAAATACCATCCATGTTGAAAAGGGCTAGAGGTAATGTGAGAAAACATAATTTATCAATCTTATTTAACATTATTGTTGATATTTTATCTCAACTGGTCAAAAGGCTAAGTGGGTTTATGTAATGGTCCAAAGTGTGTTATTTATTTCACATCCCCTTCTGTCTTTCAACAGTAAGAAATTAGCTACTTTGGAGTCCATAGTTCTGATCAATTTGTTTATATAAAACTTGGTTTTGGGCTTAAATCAACATCTTGGATAAATCTAATAATGAGCAAAATCCAAGTATATACATGTGATCATGTATAAGATTAGTTGAGTTTTTTAACCAGCCTAAAAGCCATACTTCCACAATATAGGCTAAAATCATTAAGTTGTCCTTGAAGTTTGATGAGTGTTAACCATTAATAATAATAAGGTGATCTTTCATCTGAGTATGTTACCACTGCATGCAATATTTATACATGTAGTGCAGTTTTTACTAAACTTAGAATACATGCTTATATAAATGAGATCTAGATTGAAGAAGTGAAGATGCATACAAATACATGAGGTTATAACCACTACTGCTGATTCAAGTTTGATCATGCTTGGCCATTGGGCTTATATAGTCAAGTTTCACAATGATGCTTATTATGAGTGTGATAAAGGTATGGTAGTGAAGTGACCTTGCATCTGATTGGTAGAGTTTCTTATGATTTGCACAACAGTGTTTATGATCCAATTTAGATCTGACTTGTTTAATTATTTGCTTGTATGTCTGAGGCTATAAGCAAAATCTATGCATATAATGTGGTGGTTCTACATCTCACTAGCCATTCTTGCTACTGCTCTTAAAACTATTTCTCATTAATTTTATCAGACTTGGTGAATAGATTTATCTCATCAAGATATAGCAAAAGAGCAATTTTGTAAAAAAAATATTCATTCATATTAAACTCAAATTCTGCATCTGATTGGTTGACCTTGCAAATACTATAAGGGCTCTATTTCTGACAAAAAGATTATTTTGATCTAATGTAGCAGAAATGCTTATATGATCAAAACATTGAACATATTTGATGACAAATAAGAAATAGTTTTTCATGCAAATTTGATAAACATTGATAAATCGGTTCACATCATTAAAAGCTTGGAAGAGTTTGATTACATGCGAGACCATCACATATTAATCATTCTTTATTTAGAGAATTATTTTTGTCAGGATTTAGTAAAATATGTAAAATCAATATGGACTGGTTTTGTTATGTACAGCAACACTAGTTGTTTACTGAGTACTGAGGGAATTGAAGTAAGGCAAGGGTACATTGCAGTAGGTAACCTGGTTGACTTGATAACAGGATTTTAACACAAACATTTTTATCAGGAGTCTAGCATACTAACCATTGATTCACTGCAGATCCTGCCCCCATTAGTTACCTTTTAATACATAAAGCATTTGGGTTTTTTATGTCACAAATTGCATAGTGATTAAAATTAACATCATAGGTCTCACTGGATAGTTTCGTATTTTGACATCCCTCTAATTTTTAAGGTAGAAGGCATGAACCTAATTATCACAAGCCTAGCATTTATAAATTTACACATAAGCTAAATCTATAATGTGGTTCAGATTTACTTTGAGTTAGGCATGGAAATAGGTTGGCTTGTTGGTGACTGCCTGTCACAGTTAGATGAGCATTGGAGATCATATGCGTAACTTAGTCTGCAAATGAGCTGCCGACTTTTATTTGTGTCTGCTACAGAGGTAAATATAAAAAAATCTTGATGGTAGAGGGGTGATGAAAAGTATGCTAATTTGTTATAGTACTAGTGAACTTTATTCATGCATAAGGCACATACTGATTCTTTTAGTTGCCTTGTCACAGAAAAATATTGAAAATAGCTATTTCTAGTAAAAAATGAATGTAAAATGTACCTGCATCCTTTGACCCTACCAGAACCAAACTAAAAGCTCAAATTTGTGCAGCTGCTTTTGCTCATCACAAACATAATTGGGAGTATAACTGCTAACCCTACCCTCTAGCACACATTTAAGATCTTTAGAGTTTTTAAATACAGCCTTCTAATTATACAAGTTTCATTACATTGGTCAATAATTAGTCACATGTGATGACACTTGTAACTAATCAAACCACAGCAACTGAGAGCAGACTAAGCACTGATATTTATATGGTACAGTGGCAATATACAGTCTGTCTGCCACAACACATGAAACAAACTGGACAAATCTGAAAGCCTTGAATTTGACTTTATTTATCTGTATGGTAGAACAGAACCAGAGTTGAAAAGCGTTTAATGAAAGACCTTGATATCAAACCTAATAATAACTGCAGGAGTTATATTATGGATAATTAACCATTCTCTCAGTTTCAAACTGGGCATTCTATCCCATGGGGTTCTAAATGTAAACCAAGTGTAACTGATATCCTAATGAACTGTAAAGACCATAGCAGCACAACAGCAGGGGACCAGATATGTCCAGATCCAGAAATCATAGACCAGTTTCAAACTGATGATGAACCACATAAAAATTACACATCTGCTAGAACTTATGTTATGAAGATAACTTAAATTGCATTATTACTAATCCTCCTCCTCACATTCATCATAATTGAGATGCATCATATGTTTTATTGTAAAATAGTTTATGCAACATAATTCAGTGAAGACCTTTGCTGCCAATTTACCAGTGAACCATTTGTTTCAATGAACATATTTTATGTCGTAACAAGGAGCATCATTTAAACATTATGATACACTTATCATACCTGTATATGAAATCTTAATACTAACACTTATACTTGCAGTACTACTACTAATAAAAACACCTGCATTGATAATTTGATTATGTTCAATTGGACTTGTATCTAAATGATCACCAGCTGTATGAAAAGACATATTTTAATATATAGATATTGGATGGAATACTAATTACCACAATTGAATAGTCATATGATAAATGATATATTATTTTAAACAATTTATATTTGCAGTGAAACATACTTTTACATTATTTTCACTTAAATTTCATTTATAGAGCAGTATACTCTGCATTCATTAAATTACTGAAATGGTTAATAATACAACAACAAATACTGCAACTTCCAGAATCACAAAAATCAAAAGATATAAACAAAAACTTCCCTACATGTATCAACAGTTGTCACTTAATAGACAGAACTATGAAGATTTAGAATAGGATGTTAACAAATTAGGTATTCAAGTTAAAAAGAAAAAAATACCAAGTAAGCTTACTACCAAAAAATCAAACAATAACAGTGAATTTTAGTACATTCCCAGGAAACAGAATATATGATTTTTCTTAACTTGATCTGATACATCTTAAATCTATAGAAAATGATTCATATTGTATGACTAAAATATTATGTAAACAAAAATTCCATCACTTTTTTCAGATGCAACATGCATACCCCAACCCATCCTTCTTGATCATAAAGTATACCAGCATTCCACTATAAGATGGGGAGCTGTAGTGGCTCAGTGGTTAGCTTTCTGGACCTGTGAAATAAGGTAGGTTCAAATTCTACCATCAGACCAACCTGGGTTAACTACCATGGTGTGTCCTTGGGCAAGGCACTATACTTAAAGTGCCTTGGCACTAAATAACTTACTTGTGTTGGTTTACCATAAAAGGTCAAACCAAACACAAAAAAACAACAACTTTAAAATATGAGTTTTGTCAATACTAAGTAAATGAAAATCATACTGAAGAAATGTTTTTCTTAATACAGTTTAATGGATCTAAAAAATCTCTTTCTTCTGCAGGAGTTTAAAATGTTAAATTAAAAAGGTCATGGTACACATTGCTTTGTTCGTACACATCAGGCTCCGTAACCATATCCAACTAAAAATTTTAGTAGAGTCTGAATAAAACATATTTTAATCTGGATGATAATATTCTTTCTCCATTCATATATTACACCACCAAGATTGATCCAAATAAGATTACATTTTACTATAACACTGAGGATGAGTATGCCTCTTAACAACTGACAAATGTGGAGAGAATGGAGTTAAACTGAACTTTGATTTCTTTTCAACCATAGCACAAGATGATCATTTATTATGAAAAAACCTGAATAAAGTTGGAGTTCATAACCATGACAGTCTTGATACAATATAAATATATTATTGTTGTCTTGAGGTATAGTTCTGTATATTACAATCTCACACAAGATCAGGGTATATTTTAGTACCATACAGTTAAATCGTGATTGTATTAATACCTATTCTGGTGAATGAACATTAAATAAGATTTACTATTTTGGAACCAGTTGCAATAAAGTTTACTAAACAAGAGAAAATATGACTTTACTAGAATATCTAAAATGTAAAATCTGCAAGCAGAATACTTGCTTGACTTTACACTTCAACTATATCATAATATTTATTTGAAATGAATTTATACAAATGGCATTAAATTGGGTTTCAGGCTGGTAATGACAATGGTAGTAGTGAATAGGGACGGTCTAGGGACTAGGGAACTTCCATGTTAAAAAGGGTATATCCACTCTGGGGACTGTGTAATTTAACATGGGAGAAAAAAAAATATCCATTCTAGGGACAAGGGGAATTTAACATGGGAGAAAGAAAAAAAACTATTCACTCTAGGGACAAGGGAAATTGAACATGGGGAATAAATCGTGGGACTGTCTTGGGACTAGGGGAAATGGAACAGGGTCGGGACCCTATTTTAATAAGGTCCCGACCTGATGGGTCTATGAAAATGGAACAGGCGAAAATTGAAACAGGGAGGGGTCTCTATGTTTTTATTATTTTTTTTTACAAAAAAATAAAAAAGGGGTAGGCAATTGAAAGTCAAGATCTTTTCGAGAGATAGGAATGGCCCTGAAAAGGGCCTTTGGTTTTATGTTAATATACCCTTAACATAAAGGGCATCTGTGACATCTTCTTGACCTTAGGCTGCGCCTGACTGCAGGACCATAGATTAAGACTCTTTTGAGGCATCCTTGATGCTCCACATAAGATTCTTCGCATCCACAGGCTGGTGTCTGTCCTGTGGATAACTGTCCAGTTGGATCGGACATACATTGATATGTCCGTCCGGAACATCATCGAAGACACAAGCGTTGAAGATTGTACGTCGGTCCACATGTTGGGGTGCTGAGTAACAGGTGAAGGAATGCAGTGAACTGTACTTATTTATAGGGGGAGGAAGGATTGAAACGGATTGAGTTTGTTGACCAATCCAAACACGCGTTACAAAATTCAGTCAGCCCACGTCCAATCCGAAGAGAGCAGTCTGTGACGTCACAATAGTCTATATAGATTCGCTAGCGCCTGTGCGCAGTCAATCTAAGCGACAGTTTTTCAACATGACGGAAACTCAGAAAACGATCAGTTGGGGTGCACTGATGGTGGAGACTACCCAAGGGAACCCAGACTTACTTTCAGAAGAGGTGAATTGGGATTTTGTGGATTTTTTTACCTTGCAAGAATTTATTCCTGAACCTTCGTCACCTTCTCCTTCATTACCGCACATGGAAAATTTTAGACAGAGACAGAAAGAAGAATTGGAGAAATTTATACAACAGCAAAAGGAAGCGGAACAAGCTTTTCTCCTACAGCAACAGCAGCAAGAAGAAGAGGTAAGAAAAAAACAAGAAGAAGAAGAAGCAGCAGCAAAGAAACAAGGGTGTCAAAATCAAACGGTCACGGTACTGTTAGACATTTTAGCGGAGTTAAGAAGTCTGAAACAAATGTATCAGACTTCTTTATTACGGCCGAAGAGAATACGACCTTCCCAAGCTAAACACTCCAACCCTGTGACTACGCCTACTGCACCACCCTTAGTGATTTCAACGAACTCATCATCAACAGTACGCAGTCCAGAAGTAGGCCTTGGCCATGGCAAAGGCTTAAGACAGTTAAAGTTGATTGTTTAAACTCACCCCTTACACCAAAAAAGGCCCTTTTCAGGGCCATCCACGTCTCTCGAAAAGAGATAGACTTTCAATTGCCAATAACTGAAAAAAACCATTTTACCCAATAGTACCTGTCTGTGTATGAGTGTGCGTGAGTGTAGGTTCTTATTTTAAAATCAAAACCCAAAGACACTTACCTTTTATAATTAATTTATTCTTTTATAAATATTTACAATTCACAATTCAAAACAGAGCACTTTAAAAAGTTCATAGACTTATTCTGTCTCATTGTTCACTCTCTGTTTTTTTAATTTCTTCACCGTCATAGTCTTTTCCTCCTCTTCCTCCTCACTTTCTTCCCTTCTTTTCTTCTCCTGTTTCTTTTTCTTCACCTGTCTGTTTTCTTCCTCTTCTTCTTCCTCTTCCTCTGAAGAATCCCTCTCTTCTTCTGACTCCTCTTGTTCCTTTTTTGGGCAGTCTGGTGACCAATGTCCTTTTTCTTGACAATAATAACAGGTATCTTGACTTTTGTCTCTTCTAACACCTTTTTTTTCTTTTTTGACGGTCTGGACACTCTGAAGACCAATGCCCTTTCTTCTGACAGATATAGCAAGTATCTTGACTTTTATCTTGAAAGGAAGGAGAGTAGTCCCTCGGCTGGTCTGAAGAGAATTTTCTAATGACCCCTCGCAAAGCTCTGATGAAACGTTCGATCTTGGTAGTCTCGTCCATCGTTGTGCTCAGTTTGAGAGTGAAATGAATAGTGAAAGGACAAGACACATACCCTTTATATACGCTGGTCTGCTATGACTATAAATTAGTCCATGGTGTTTAAACTTTAGTCATTTGACTTTTTGCTATCGAGATGAAATGATCCAATTCATTTGAGAAGAAAGAAGAAGAAAGTAAGAGGCAGAAACGTGATCTATCGCCTTGTACCAGGGCTGAAGTCTTGGCACAAATTCATGCCAGTGATTTTGAAGAGGACATGAGTGAACCAGAATCCAAACCCTCTAAACAAAGTTTACCACCCTTAGTCAACCCTGAAAAGTACTATGACATTCGAGAGACGGAAAAGCGTCCCTCTAGAAAATTTAGAACTACGGCTTACAAATACACAGTGAAGTTTAAAGATTTCAAGTCTGAAGTACTGTTAGAGAAAGCAGAAGGGTTCATCACCGACATGTGGGATTCTTTGCTCACCACACTCAAGCGACAATGTCAACCCAAAGAAGATGATCGCTTGAGACTTTCCATACAACATGACGGCTTGAAATCCCCTGTTTGGATCGAGTTTAGCAGCCCTGCAGAATTGACCACTTCCAAAGTCATGGATAAGATTCAACACGTGCAACAATCTAATGACCAGTTTGACATCACCGATGGAAAAGCCACACTGGACATGACCCACGTCTCTCCTCCTCAAGGGACCGGACAGTACAGAAAGACCTTATTGGTCAACAACCTTTGCATTACCAAAACAAGTCTTGTCCAAATTAACAATTTTCAAGACCACATGTGTTTAGCCCGAGCCATCGTGGTGGGATGAAACTATGCCGACAAGAACGACACGGTAGAATGGAAAAGAGCCTGGGAGAACATTCGAAAATCGAACCGAGCCAAACAACGAAATGAAGCAGAACTTCTGTTACAACAAGCATGCCTGTCCAAAGACACATCCTGTGGCATTCCTGAGATGCAAAAATTGCAAGATGCCCTAGCTCCACGATACACCTTGAAAGTGCACCCTCAAGAAGTGCGCGGGTCTCTGTTGTTTCGAGGGAAAGACTTTAAGGATGGAAAATACATTCACCTCTATCATCACGATGACCATTTCGATACCATTACCACTATCACTGGATTCCTGGGATACAAATATTACTGTGAGAAATGTGACTTATGATGGTTATAATAATCGAGAGCAACACAAACATTGTGGATCGAAATGCTCAGGATGTTTGGCCTCTCAACCCTGTCTGAGCGAAGGGCAAGAACCAGTGCATTGTCCTGCTTGTCTGCGCACATTTGTCAGCCCTGCCTGTTACCAACAACATCTGAAGATGCAAGGTTCACAGAAGAAATGTGCTTGTCAACTCCTGAGATTGTGCCCAATGTGTGGACAAGGTCTATGTATCAACAGTACCAAGGCACACGTATGTTTAGGAAAGAAAAAATGTCACATTTGTCACTGCATCGTGGACTTGGAACACCAATGCTACATGCAAAAATACCAATCCCAACCAGAGAAAGAGGACGGTCACAAGAAGAAGAAAGGCAATTTCATCTTTTTCGATTTCGAATGCATGCAAGAGACCGGTATTCACATTCCTAATTTCTGCGTGGCTCATCGAGCGTGCGAGAAGTGATTCAAGAACCTATCTTGAGTTATTGCCCTCGCTGCAGTAAGATTCCTGGAGGGCGTGAAAAAATCTTTCAAGGACCGAACACACTAACCGATTTCACACAATGGGTCTTAGACCCCATCGACAAGACGTGGAGCCAAGAGGACATCGAACATTATTATGGAGAATGTCATCACCATGTCACGGTGATGGCTCACAATTTCTCCGAATACGATGGACAGTTTCTTTTGAGATGTTATACGGAACGTGGCATCGAGCGTACTATAATCACTTGAACGGAGCCAAAATCATTTTCATGCAAGTGGGACAAGTACAGTTTAAAGATTCGATGAGCTACTTAGCCATGCCTTTGAGTCGAATGCCTACAATGTTTGGAATGACAGAAATGGCTAAAGGGTACTTTCCACACTTCTTCAATACAGAAGCCAATCAACACGCCGTTCTACCCCATTTGCCTCAGGCTCACTATTACGACCCTGACAACATGCGTACCGAACGAGAAACTTTCTACGCTTGGTACCAGGCTCACGACTCCGACCCTTTCGACTTTCAGGAAGAAATGCTAAAGTATCGTCGTTCCGACGTGGACATTTTACGGCGATGCTGTGGAAAATTTCGAGAGCTGTTCATGGAACACGGAGGGGTTGATCATTTAAAAGAGGCTTGCACCATTGCCAAAGCGTGTTCCTTAGTCTACCGACAACGATTCATGCTTGAAAACACTGTGGCTGTCATCAGTCCTCAAACGATCAACTATGTCAAACGTCAATACTCGGTCAAAGCCCCATGCTGGTTGCATTACTTGTGCGACAAGGAAGACAAATGGATTCAGCATGCCCGCAACGGACAGGGCGAAAAGATCATCGGAATGCATTCGGTCGATGGCTGGGACTTAGAAAACCCCAAGATCATGTACGAGTTTAATGGTTGCTTATTTCACGGATGTCCCGTCTGTTACCCTGACCGCGGCACTAAAAATCAGTTCTTACAACGAACCATGGAAGACTTGTACCAGGCCATTTGTCAGCGACGCCTAAAGTTAGAACAGGAAGGATACCAAGTGGTGGAAATGTGGGAACACAAATACAATCACCGTTTGAACACCGATCCCAAGTTTAAACACCTCATGGAAAGTTACCAGTTCATGGACCCCCTGAACCCAAGTGATAGTTTGTACGGAGGAAGGACCAATGCCACCTGTTTGCTGTACCAAGCTGACAAAGAGAAAGGAGAAGAAATCAAATACTTGGACGTGTGTTCACTGTATCCCTACGTGTGCAAATAGTGTTGCTTTCCTGCAGGGCACCCACAATTGTTCACCGAACACATCGACCTAAAAGACATTCGACAATACGAAGGCTTGATCAAGTGCAAAGTTTTGCCTCCCACGAACCTATACCATCCCGTCTTGTCTCGCCATTGCCAAGGCAAACTTATGTTTCCTTTGTGCCGTACTTGTGCTGAAACGTGCAACCAAGATCAACCTTGTCATCACACCCAGGAAGAACGGGCCTTGACGGGGACATGGGTCAGCGTAGAATTGTTCAAAGCTCTGAACATGGGATACCAACTGTTAGAAGTGTACGAAATTTGCCACTTTCCCAAGACACAATAATTCCACAAGGGTGACCCCACGCAGAAAGGCATTTTCGCAGACTACGTGGATGCCTTTTTGAAATTGAGCAAGAAGCCAGTGGCTATCTGTCCTGGTGTCACACTCCCGAAGACCAAAAGACATTCAGAGAGAAATTCTGGGCACAAGAAGGCATTACTTTAGATCACATTGAGAAAAACGAAGGCAGGCGATCGTTTGCCAAAGTGATGTTAAATTGCTTGTGGGGTAAAATGGCACAATGACCGTGTTTACCCAAGACGGAGTATTTGACCTTCCCGCTACTTTCAGATGATTCACGACAAAGCCAAATTCATGAAACACGTGGACGTCGTTCGTGAGGATTTGATCTTGGTGAATTACGAAGAAGATCTGAACTTTGTAGAAGATGACCCCTTTGGAAATGTCATCATTGCAGCTTACATGACAGCTCATGTTCGCTTAAAATTGTACGAAGCTTTAGAACTGTTAGGGGAACGTGTCTTGTACTTTGACATGGACAGTTGCATTTATATCGATCACCCGAGTCAACAGCACCCTGACATCGAAGGAGACCGTTTAGGAGCCTGGACAGACGAGCACCCCGATGACAAGATTCTAAGTTTCGTCAGTGGCGGTCCCAAACATTACGGCTACGAATACTGGGACAAACAAGGAGAAGTACACACGAAGTGTAAAGTGAAAGGACTTACTCTGAATTATCGTACCAGTCGAGTGGTCAACTTTGGCGTATTGAAAGAAGCCTTGCAGTCTAGAGAAAGTGACCACCTATCAACCCAACAAGATTGTACGTTTACCCACACACCACATCGTCAGTCGACCCTTGGAAAAAGTCTATCAAATCGTGTAGCAGAAGCGAGTGCGGCTTCCCACCCACTTTACTTTGCCGTATGGACATGTCGGTATAAAACATTGGTTGTAAGAGGATAGCCACCCACCAGAAGGATGACTTCGCCACAGCAAGAATCAAGTGAGAAATCCAGTGAGAACTCCAAGTTCAAACCCTACCATTTTCCAGTCTTCTTACCTGACTATTGTGATTGTGCCCGTCGATTGGACACGTTTCAAAAATGGCCTACGGATAGGGAAGGATTACCTTCTTCGTATGTTTTAGCTAGAACAGGATTTGTCTACTTCGGACCTGAGTCAGGATTGGGATACGAAGTACAGTGTTTCGCTTGCGGACTGAAGTTACGAATGGATCTATGTATCTACAAAGATTCAGTTATTCTGGAACATACTCGATGGTCTCCGCACTGCCCTTACCTTTCAATGGCCTTTCCACCCATTAAACTACGGTACAATTATGACGGTACCTTAGAGACGGTACCTTCCAAAACTAGACGTAAACACATTGCATCCTATTTCATTGTTGTTTCTTTTCCACATGATAGCTTATTTTTTATAAAATGTTAAACTTTACTAATCTTTTTTTCAAGATCACTTTAGTTTGCAAAAATATATCTTGTCATTTATTAGCATTCTACATTGAATTTTGTAAACTAGCTATAAACCTGACCTAATTACTCAACTTAACTGCTGACAGAAACAGTCTACAGTAAATGTATTTCATTTCTATAGCTCGATGGATAAACATTACATCTTTTAAAGCTGTGCACAGAATAGGCCAACATATCACGAGTCAGGAAAACATGGGGGTGGTATCCCCTGTGTCCAAAATTAATATCATTTTGAATAGAATATTCTAGTGACAATTGCCTCTTTTCAAATGGTAAGCATTGCTTTTTTTATTTTCGTCAATCTGTCAAATTCGGTATGCATTTTGCTTTAATATTTGAGATGGAAACCTTAGGTGCATAGAAATGTCAGACAGCATTGTACATCATGGATGGTGTCCAACATACTTTTATGATCATAAAACAAAATCCCATTTTTTAGTTATGGCCACTGATTTAAAAAATATTCATCCAAACTAAATATAATAATAATAATAATGAGGACTTTGTATAGCGCCTAATCTTTAGAAGCTCTAAGCGCTTTGCAACATTAGACAACATAAAAACATACACAATGATATGATTACAAAAACAAACACCATGAAATTAGAAAACATAAAAGACATGCTGAGAATATTTAAGGTAGTTAACATTATTAAGCCATTAAGTTTGTTTTTGTAGTCATAATAAGTAGTTTTGAGAGCACTCTTGAATGGGATCACTGCGTCTTTGTGTCTAAGTTCAGTGGGCAATTCATTCCATGTTGCTGGGCCCTGGTATGCAAAATAATGCTGTCCATGTGACTTTGTTTTCATAGTGAGAATAATGAGTATATGATTGTCGGAAGAGGAGTGTAAGTATCTTGCTTGTGTGTACACATAGGTGAGGTCGGATAGGTATGTTGGACTAGAGTCTGTCAGTGAAATGTAGCACAGAGAACTAATGTTGTGTTTGATTCTGGATCGAATGGATAGCCAGTGTTGGGTACAGAGCAGCGGGGAGGTGTGCTCTGATTGTGGTACTCTAAGTATGATCCAAGCAGCTATGTTTTGAACTTTTTGAAGTCTCTGCAGTAGATATTAAGATGAACCAGACATAATTGAGTTACCATAGTCCAGTCTTGAAAGTAGTAATGAACACACAAGTGTTTTAGTGGCATCAACTGAAAGATATCTGAGAATGGAGCTGATGCGTCTCAGCTCAAGATATGCAGCCTTGCATATGTTCATGACATGTTGGTGCAATGTGAGAGTACTGTCCAGAGTAACACCTAGGTTTTGTACTGATTGTGTGAATATAATGTTGGTGTTGCTGATATTTATTGTGTGAGGTAAAGGATGTGAATGAGAAAGTCTTTGTGTTGTAATCAGAATGGCCTCAGTTTTATCATCATTCATCTGCAGCTTGTTACAAGTCATCCATGATTTCACATCAGAAATGCACATCTCTACACCTTGGATGGTAGCATCAACTTCAGTTGGGTGGCTAGATTTGTATACTTGGGTGTCATCAGTGTACAATTGGTGAGACACTGGATGATGATCTATGACACTTGAGAGCAGCTGAGTGTATAGAGTGTAGAGAACAGGTCCAAGAACAGACCCCTGTGCAACACCACAACATAGATCAACTGGGCTGGAGTGTAATCTATTTGCAGACACAATTTGTGTCCTGTGGCAAGGGCGATATGCAGATTGTACATTGCTAAAAAGACTGTTTGAATTCAGACAAGACGCAAGCTGGGATTGAACAACCTTTTGTAAGATTTTTTATATGAATTGGAGATTAGAAACCGGGCAGTAGTTCTTTAAATCCTTATGGTGTAGTGTTAGTTTCTTCAGCAGAGGTTTTACAATGGGAGTTTTGAAAAATGATGGAAATTATGCTGATGAGAGAGAGGTATTAATAACATCAGTTAGTGAAGGCAATACTGGATCTAAGCACTCAAGCAGCAGTAATGTTGGAATTGGATCAAGTTCACATGACTTTGGTGCACTCTAGGATGATTACTTAAAAATGCATTTATTGGTGGTGAGAGACTAAATACATGACTTGATACTTGTGTTTAGCATTAATTGGAAAGCTGAAGATTAGTAATCTTTTGACATACATATCTTAATTGTACCATTTAATTTACAAAATTCAATGTAATTTGCATTGGTAAAATGTGTAGCACAAGAAAAGTCATTATGAATCAGAGATAAATCATATCTTTGTTTTGTCTGGAGCTTGACTAATTTATTGCACATTTCTGTACACTATTTTGTCTTTAATCCAGGATTATTCACTGCATTCGGATGCATTTCATGGTGAAAATTCACCAGCTGGATTTAAAAGTGGTGAATATTGCTAGCGATTGTTCTGCAAACCCTGTATGTCACAAGGAGTCAGTGTATTCAAGGACTCATACAGTATTTACAAGTTCTCATTGACATTTCAGATGAAAATGAAGAACTGAAAAAAGATGAAAATCTCAAGTGGAAACCTTTCTGGTCAGCCATCTCATCCAAAACCTCCTGAAATGGAGAGTATTTTGCAGACTCCAAGATTTCCTCTTATCCTGCTGGTATTTTCTATTTAGTTTATCTGGTCTCTTTTTATTTTTTATGAATTGCTTTTATACCATGCCACAATTGGAAATTCTTTATCAAAAGTATGTATAAATTTCATTATTTTTCTGTCTGTTTAATAAGATGTGTTTAAGAGTACTTACTTACTCATGATGCAGTATATATGAGATTAGATGTTTTGTTAAAAAAGAATGCATTTTGTGATATATTGTATCACTGCTTTATATACAGTGGTCATTGCAACCAGTATGCATTTTGTTTACATGCCAAAAAATCCAGTCTGATTTGTTTGTTTCTTTTTTACTGAAATTAAGGAGTAGTGATAATCTTTATACTCTTAGCTGCATCCAGAAGGACAACACCATCACCATCCCCATCCACTCTGGAGTGGAGAATATAAAGATTTCTCTCTGCCAGTTCCTCTGCAAGTAGTAAGTATTGAGGATGGAAAAAAAAATGTACATTATAGAATAATGAAACAAATACTACAGGTGTTGACTTTTATATAATCTCTTATTTCATTTACAGCTCTCTAAATACGAGTAGGTCAATTATACACTGTATTTATGAATTTAATTCTCATCTAAGGTAGTAGAACTGTTTTATGTTTGACAAAATGTTGGGTAATTTGTGGCCATACACTAAAAACACATTTTGTAGCATTTAAAAATGCTTATGTTCACTGCACGTAAAACTCATTGGTTTGTTGTCACTTCAGTTGATAATAGTCTTGTCATCTTGTAGACATTTTGAATGTTAGTGTTCAATGCTAAGGTCATATACATTGATTCAACATCAAAATTTGTTTGCAAAATGGAAGATTATGACATGAAAGCACAAGCTCTTGTAGCTTAGATACTGTTATTTCAGAACATTGTGAGATGTTAATTAATTAAATTATAGGTCATAAAACATACTGTTCAACACTTATTTGTGCAAATAAACAATGAATTGTTTTTCATTGATGTGTCGACTGTTCATCATTCCATTGGTTTTTTTATTTTTCTTTCTGATGTATACCATTGTCTTGTGTAAGTCAGACGCCTAAACCATCTACATTGAATGCAGACTTTACAGACACCAGCAGTGAAACAACATATCCAAGGAATAAAAAAATAAAGGATTATAGGGAAAAGTTTTCATATAAACTGTACAAAAACCATGTATTTCATTCCATAAATATATTTCATTGTTAAACCCATGTTCACTGTACAGATCTTTTTAAGGAGTTTATAATAATGATCTTGATCTTTCAAAACTAATTTCATCACAAATCTGTTACAGATTTCCAGTTCAATGTACTTATGAAACTGGACACAAATATTGAGAATTTGTTGGAGCAGCTAGCCCTCCAAGTTCATACACAAGGCCCAGACACAGAATATAGAGAAGAAATTCTTGTAATGCCATGTGATTCAGTGGAGGAACTAGAGGGCCTTTGCCAGAGGTTGGAGGAGAATCCCAAACTCTCCAAGAAGATGGTAAATTGGGGCTTTATTTTCTATTTAAAAAAACTGTTATAACCTTTATTTGCTGTTGTGAACCTCAATATGCATTATGCAAGTTCTGCAGTGCCTGTATAATTATTTTTGGGGGTGGGGTGAACATGTAGTGGTCGGCTGTTTTGTCTTACGGATGTAGGCCAAAACATGTTTAGAGATGAACATGTAACAGGTATTTTACTACATATACACTATTACATATTATGTGGCTACTTTAATTCAATCCTTGAGTGAATGTCATTTATGAAGTTAATAGATTCACGGTGGTTAATTTGGTTTATAATTGCTATTAGTACATTGTGTTGCATAGTTAATGTTATCAAATTTTTTTCAAGTTAGAGAAATTAAATTTGCTTGCAAAACCATGGCAAAAAATAACTATATACAAGCATATTTTGTCACATCGATCATGAAATACTACTACTAATAATAATATCAAAATCAAAAAATAGTAATATTATTATTATTATTATTTTCAGATATGCTACTTGAGCTCCCTTGGCAGGTTTACAATTGGGGATAGTGTCTGCAGGATGATGAAAAAGCTTAAAACAAAAAGACTGGCCAGAGTATAGTCCAAAGGGATGTAAAGGGAAAAAAGCATTTCAAGAGCTTGTGATATGTCAGGTTTTGATAAGTAAGTATGGCTTGATTTAAATTGTGTTTTTCATGTGACTTGCCAGAGATTTTTAAATGAATTGATAAAGTAACTTGAGACCACATTTCAAAGTACATGTTTTAAAAATATTCCATTGATTATTGCTGGCATTTAGAAAAATGCAATGCATCCTTTGTTGTGAAACTTATTTTAAAACATTGTATTACTCTTGCAGAAACCTGCTTGAAAACTAATGGCAAAGCAAAGGCAAATGGAATGGAAGAGACCATATCAGAGACCCTCAAATATGCACCCAACCAACGCAGAATGATAAAAAACAAGGTAATCCAAATGACTCTTATTTCATCAATATTGGATTCAGTTTCGTCCTTTAAAGCATAGTATTTGCAAAGCGGATGCATTTCTAAACTGATAACAAAATCAGCTTATCCTATTGCCCAGGACTATCAGAGCTAGAGTCCAGCTAACTACAATATGCATATATCTTGTCTGATCAGACAAGTGCCTCCATTTGGAATTTTTATTCACATGAAATATTTGGATGAAATAAATTCATCTTTGTTCAAATTGGTTGCACCATCCACTTGCCAGAATTGACAAGTAAGTGCAAAGTTATCTTGTATCATGGCTTAACGATAGTAAAGGAAGCACAAGTGCAGTGAAGAAAATTTCATACATTTTTATAATGCTGATTAACATGACTTCTGCATATGTAACTAGTGCTGAGATGATATGACTTTATTTAAGCATTACAATTTTGTTTTAATTTGCAGGTGCCTGAGCAGAAGAAGTAATAGATAAACTTTACAGTGGAGTTGGAGACTGATTCTGATTCATAATCTTAATTAAATCTAGAAAATAAACATTAAAGTCATATTAAAATATCTGTTGTATTGTTTCCTTCTTTCATTTTTCTCTTAAAAACAAATGTCTGAACCTTTAGTCTGTAAATTCAGTGGATTCCTTATCAGCCCATCTACTTTTACTTTACACCATGCTACTTTAAAAAAAAAATGAATTATCCCCATTGGGGTAGGTCCCCCCAACCCCCCACACTACTTTGTCAACTTACCAGCCACATTTAAATCTAATGGAAGGCCCTGCTGTAAAGCCTGTTAGTAAAACTACCCAACAAGAGGATTTCATACATTTGCAACTCCTAGATGGATGGTAATGTTTTCATTTTTGTAATGTAGATTTGGACATTCTTGCCACCAGTATGGAATATGTGTTTCAGAAACACAAGCAGCTTTCATCAGATTTGCATATAGGTTTTATATGTTGTGAGCATGTTGTAGGAAGTTTTTTTAAATAACATCATATGAGATGATGCCAGTGGAAATGGCAGAAAAGTGTCTGTATTGTTCACCAACTACACCTTGTTCTTACAAAATGTGGCTGTTACACATTCCCATGATGATGTCACTGACAGCCATCAGTGAGGAATGCCCCAACAAGCATAATACAAATTGCTTCCATTGTAATTGTTACAATTCCATTCTGACCACTCCGGTGTCCTAGTGGTTAGAGCGTCCGCCTCAGAAGCGGGAGGTCATGGGTTCAAACCCCAGCCAAGTCATACCAAAGACTTACAAAAATGGTATTAACAGCTACCTCGCTAGACGCTCAGCATTAAGAGGTTAGTGTTAGGACTGATCGGCCTGGTGTCAGGATAATGTGACTGGGTGCAACATCATACTACATGTTTGCAGCATGATGCCCCAGTGCTATATATCACCATAAACTGCCACACTGCAGACATCGTAGCAATATGACTGAAAAATTATTCAAGCTACGTTAAAAATCCAATCACACACACACAATTCCATTCTACGATCCAGAACCAACACTAATTCCGTACTACAGTTCTTGCATTTCAATCCAATTTTGCTTTTGAAATGTAGTGCCACTCAATTCATAATGAACCCATTCATTTCAAACACTCGCAAATACTTATTATTCTTGTCTACAACTGAAAAATATCTATATAAAAAAACGTGTAACTGTGTTTTATGCAAGGGCATGGAGATGCACAAAAACTTGCACCTGAAGCTTGAATAAAACCCCGACTGTGGATAAGACTTTACCCATCGATTACCCCAGCTTGGGGATAAATTCCGACCGTGGCGATTTATTATATATCCTATGACTGCTCCAGCTTGAGGGCAAAATCCAAGCACATCCCTAAAAAGATAACAAGTATAGCGGCTCTTTACCTTCTGTAAATGCCACTTGAGCTTCCTGATGCTGTTGTATCTGCCATTTGACAGAATCACGAATGTGGATATATTTCTTAATTGCCTCTAGTTGTTGAGCTAGTTTAGCTGTATGAAATTCCTTTGTGCAGACTCACTCATTATTAATATTACAACAGTGATTTAATTACACATCACCTGTCAGCACACCGATGATAAGTCAGTTATATTATAACACACCAACAAGCTTGCCCCTTGCACCCCCCACCCCCCTTTTTTTTATTTGGGCACCTGTGGACATGAATCTGCAAGGCTCAAATTGTCATTTTTAATATAAGATCTCAACATTTTTAAGGCCTTAATTTTAAAGACATCCTTAAAACCCCCAAAAGGTTATCAACTGGATCACCAGCCTTCGTTTAGAGTAACAGCAAGTATATATATATATATTTAGGTCTAAGGAAACACAATAAAAATGTTTGATTTAACAATGACATATTTGCCTCAGGTCTGTGATCCTGAAGTGAATATTAACTGTCCATTTATTTTCTTGGCTTTTCTTTACTAGGAAATTGATTATAGAGATTTCTGCAATGGTGAAGGCAATGTAAAAATTGGTTACTATAACATACTTTTTACGCCATGTTTGAAAAAATAAATCCAATGGAAAGGTTATAGTCTGAAAATCTTCATTAAATTAAGTTAATATAGGGGAAAAAACTTTAAGAGTTCATAAATATTTTTCAGTGATGAATAAAGATATAACAGAACACTTTCTGCTGTGATTTTAATAGTTTCTGAGAGCATGAAAATTTTCTAGAACTATAATGTATAAATGTTTTCAAAAGATTATATTAATATGAGGGAAAAATCTGTTATGAAATAAACCGACAGGATCTTGTATGAATTCATGTTATCTTTAAATATGATATTTGTGTGAAAATATCTGGAAGAAAAAACAAGATGGTGCCACTCACACATACAATGTGGTTGCCACAGTAGCCATATTAAGAAACTTTTTATCGCTACTTCTGAATGGATAATTGTGTCAGCGTGTCAACATGTGTACAAAATACTTATGTTGATGTCTAGCAGGTCCTGAATGAGAATTATGGTGCTGTACAGACATCCTATAAGGCCACCAATGTGGCCATCCTGAAAATCTTGGTATAACTACTTCTCCTGAATGAATCGTCATATCAGTGAAAGACTTCTTATGTCTAGTTGGACGTAAATGAAAATAGTGCCAATCTAACCTCCAATATGGCTGTTTTAATGGGCATCTGGAAAACCCCTTCCTTGCTACTTCTCCTAGATGGCTGCTCATTTTGACATTGTGCTTTCACTAGATGACCTATTTGATGTCTGATTGGCCGTAAATGGAACTATGCATATGGTTTTGATGTCTAGTTGGTCCTAAATGTGGTTTTTGCTGCTCATAAACTTCTAATGGTATTATAGTTGGTTCCTTAATGAAACTGCTGTACAAAATTAAAAGGCCTTCTCACTTTCTATCAAGTTGGATACAATTATCTTTACCAGCTAGGATTTCTTGATCCTCTTTTTTATACATCAACCCTTCGCATATGTAGTTAGCTAAAACAGTATTTTGAACAATTAATTGCCCTCTTGCAAATACAATCCCAATTGCATGCTTTTACCAGTGTGAGAGCTCCTTATATAAGTAGCTAAGTATTCAGTAACTGAATTTCCACATCCACATGCATCAACTCAGAATTAAAAGTTGCAAAACATATACAAATTTGAAAATCTTGAGACATGTGTCACTTTGCATGGTGGGTGTTATGATTTAAATGCAACAAGGAAATTGAATTAGGGTTAATTTCTTTAAGCTGTATTCAATCATGGGGCCCTGGATTATAGAATGGTCTAGGCATACACATCACTAATCAACTCTCTCTAGTCCAACTAATGTGCCTATATGAGAAAGCTTGCCAGTAGCGTTATGTGTGTTGATTTCTTCCAATAAATATGTTGGCTGCCATGTAAAGTCTATGATGTCCTGAAAAATGGTGTTAAGCTCCATACAAGCAAGCTAAACAATCAATGATATAATGGAACAGGAGACACCATTTTAGCTAAATATGCCAAGAATTGATTTAGAGACTTGGTTAGTGATGATGACTTAAAATTGGCAAGGGATTAAAAAGATAAAAGAAATGACCTTTCATGGCACTGTAATATAACAAATGAGGAAAAACAAAAGTTTATTGCATTTGAACCTTTTGTTTTTTCACAGTTTCAATTTAAGTCATAAGGCCCCTTATTTTGCCTTACCAAACATATAGCAAGTTATTACCTCAAGCCCTAGCACTAATAATGCCTCACAAGTAAGCAGTCTTTTATGAAGTCTCAGGTCTGAGTATATGTCTAGCAATACTTATGTCCAGTTTGTTTATAAAATTCTTTCTCACATGGTACAGTTTTCAGAGAGACACGACAAATTCAACAAGTGTGGTAATGAAGGGACAGGCATTCTTTGTTTATGCACACATCCTAAAGGGACATTGCTATGTTTGAATCAACACTGAACTGAAGAATGGAGCATCAGCTGCATCAATTAAAATATTGTGGCCCACACAAAATACTACAAGGACTATAATCAATTTATGAGTGCAATGGACATGAATTACTGTAGCAGACTGGAGGAAGTAATCCGAATTTATTAATATCTTGAAGCTAAATATAGTAAAGTTTTCATCTATAATCTGTGGAATCGTTTTTGCACACAGTTTGCAGGATTTGTCTTTGGGTCATCGTTTTTCTTTTTCTTCATCTTTCTAGCTTATGGTATCTTGATAAGTCTTATGGTGCCGTGCAACTGCACTTGATGATTACCACAGCCAGTGACATTGTATCAAATCTTCTGGGATCAGATGATCCAATGCAAATTCCACATAACCTATCACCATCCTCATGTTTGCCATCTGACTTACTAAGTTATTTTGCCTAAATAATAATAAAAACAATCTGGTCTGATGTATTGATAGCGTTCTGAATGACCATAATATATTCTCTGTATCTACCCTAGAAAATCCTGAGTGGATCGCTGTTTGGTTTTAATAAACCAAAGTAATCCAATGAAAGGCATTTTACAGACACAAGTGTCTGTTTCCTGTATGCAGTGATTAAATGATAGTATTATGTCTTTATTTTTTTAAAACTGATGATACATATGATCACCTTCAATGTGCAATATTAGTTATGTTAATTAACGAGTGGGCAATATTTGAATTTCAAAGATAAAAGTGTATGCCATGATCACTTTAGTAGGATGATTTGTCAAGTGAGGTTATCTTTTCTGTTTGAATAAATATTGTTAACTAAACTATTTTCGCAAGTTATGACATAAGAATGATTCAAAGAAAGAAAATTCATTAAATTGAACATATAAAATGTAATACTGCAACAGAGTCTAGATGAACTATTTCTTCAGAGACACAATCCAGACTCTGTGGCAGCAAAATTATCAAATAGGACACAACTAAGAGACAATCACATTTTCAGTCACAATGGTTTGAAAATTATCAATGGCTTGAATTCGTTGACTGTGAAGGCAAAGTGATTTGCAGTTACTGCAAAAAAAGTTCCCAAACTGTCACAGATTTTAAATTCTACCAGTGGACTTCTAAGTGTAACTGACAAATTCAGGATTTAATCAAGCAAGTCTCATGATAGTATTATACCTAATAAAGCAAAATGTAGCACAGTATATTCATGACACTTAGGCCAGCATGTACAAAATATTCCTCAAGTTACAGTTGCTAGCACTCCACTAAGAAATGTCATTTTATAATAAATAAAAATGTAATGGAAAAAAAATCGATAAAGTGATTGCACTCTTTAACATAGTCTACTACCTAACTCAATAATGAAAATGATTTGGTTCATTATATCTTTGTGTTTTATGGAATAAATGCATACATCTGATTGAATTTTAGGCAAGAGACTGAACTTTTGGGTTAAGTTAAAATGTATGTGGAACAAATGCATTTTCTAAAACTACTTGTATCAGTGTGCATTGTGACTTTTCTTTAAGATAACTTTAAATGGTACTGGGTATATATCATTTTCTTCAACTGCACACTGTTGTCTTCCATTTGATTTGATGACTTACAGCTATACTGTCTACACAGTAGGCCTCAACGTCAGGAAAAATTCTGTATACTTCAGTTACAGCTGAAATAAGTTTTGCATTAGTACCTGAATCAGACAAAAAAGGTTGTGTTCTGGTGTGTGAATAGAAATGGCTAAAAGTAATATAGACAAAAGCCATAAGAGTACACAAGTTACATATGAAAACCACCAATTCACTTGCATGTGTGGCATACAAGTTCAAAGATTTGCTTCATGTTTATTTGTGTACACACATTGTTCAACTCATAAGATATTTTAAGAGCTATTTCTCTATTGTATGCATAATTCATTTACAAATGTGATTAGTGGGCCACACCGAAGGCCATACTATTAGTTCACTTGGCAATATGGTAACGTCAGCTGAAAAGCATAATCATCCATTAAAAGAGCATTATGATATGAACATTAGGTATTTAGGACATATAGATTTTTCTTTTCCAAATGGAGTCCAAGTAATTATTGCCCAATCCAGGTATAATTTTGTACACAAGTAAAGAACAAAATAAGATAAATCTTCATTTATTTGCAATTGACAATACACTTCTTAATGAATATACACTTTTGCATTTATTTTGTATCACTTGAATAAACAATATTTCTTTCAGTTCATTTTAAACTTTTATTTTATATCACTTGAGTAAACAATATCTCTTTCGTTTCATTTAACACTTAGAAACAGGTTCTTCCAGTTACAATAATCAACTCTGGAAACAATAAACAAACTGGAACTTTTGACCTAATTATATTACATTTACTAGGGTTAAAACAATAAATTCCTTAACATAATAAATTAACAGTTCCAGTTAATCAAACACAAAATCATCTTTTATACAGGGTGTGAACTGTTAATATTTACAGGATAAAGCTTATAGTTTCCAAATTGATTGAAGCTTACATGTTGCAGTTGCTGGCACATATCTATTTCCAGCATGGTTTGCATACATTCCACCTTTAATAATTTTGTTACTTCCCTACCCCACCCCATTCAGTAACAAGTATCAAAAATCAGGCTCATTCTAAGGCAAAGTCTGTAACTTGTGTACCACAGTCATCAGAGAGACAAAGATGCAAAACTTTATGATGCCTGTCAAAGGAAGAAAACAGTTTGTTGTTTACCCAAGTTTTGAACCAGTTAACTTGAATTCTCAGACCATCAATTGCTACAGCCCCACTAATTACAATTGTTAGGGAATAATGAGAACTCACCTTCAGTTATCTGTGTATATATATAATTTTAATAACCAAGAATACCGGATGTCTGGGAACATTATAGCATTCAATGGTAACGTCAGAACTGAGATGAGAGAAGTATACAAGCATAGTACATGACATAATATATCCATAAACTATTGACTGGGAAAAATACTACAGAACACCATTTCTGCTGGCAGTAAGATGTTGAACCTATATGTCATAAATATCAGGTTGGACATCTAGGACCAGTAATATTCATAATGGGCAGTACCCACCCCCACCCCCCAAGTGAGAAGGGACTGATTTGTAATCTAAGCCACCCAACCTATCACAGCCTTTATAGTACTTGAAACAAATATTAAGTAATAATAAAACAAACTCTGAAAGTTATTAAAACCAATTTGTTATATTTCCATAACTCTGCATAGTTAACTGTGCAAGCAGACTTAAACATATCAGTGTATGACAGTTAAATTGAGCTATAGCATCGATTAACAGAAACTACGAATTCATCAACAAGCAGTGAAGAATCATCTTCACAATAAATGTCAAACATTAGCATCCATAAGCTGTCAAGACAAGTTGTTACACTGGATATATAATCATCCATTTATTTCAAACAAGCTGTGAAAAACGAACCTCACGTCCGCTATATGTACGCTGGCCATTGCAAAGGATGCTTTAATAGATTAATGTTTATCGTCGTGTCTTGACAACCATTTTGTGCGCGCACACCGGAAAGTCATGCTATATATTTGTTACTTGTGAAGGTATTCGTGGGCAGTACGCTATATATTGTTCCCGTGGCCGTATTCACGGGCAGAATGCTATATGTTTGTTCTTCGTGAACGTATTTTTGGGCAGTTACTTTGTCATCTTCAACCTAAAGGTCAAAACTGCCCATGAAATTTATATATCTGCCCACGAACCGAAAACATGAATAGGACTATAACATAAGTGTATATACTTATTATCATATGTATGTATGTATGTATGTGTATGTGTATATATATATATATATATATATATATATATATATATATATATATATATATATATATATATATATATATATATATATATATATATATATATATATACACGTACACATACATACATACATATGATAATTGCCTCTATATGATATATATATATATAGATACATACATACATACATACATACATACATACATACATACATACATATGATAATTCCCTCTATATGATGGCTTTAAGAACTGAAACAGTAATATAATCAATCATAATAGTAAAACAGCAATGATTATGTTCACTTTGAAACGGCATTGTTTGATGGTTGTAAAATTGGGCATTTGTAACAAGAACTTCTATTTTTCTTGATGAGGCATTTTGAAGTATCATGATTCGTCCGCATTTGGATCACGGTTAAAGTAGCTGACTGTCTCCATCTTTTGACCAGGTCACTAGAGTTGTTACACTCTACAAAGGAAGATCCTTTCAACATGTTTCGCTATTAGTCAACCTAGGTGTACATGTTTAGGGAATATACACTAACACAATCTTACCTATTATACATACACACACACACGGAGATGTATGTATGTATGTATCTATCTATCTCTATCTATCTGACTGTCAGTCTCTGTCACCGTCTCTCTGTATATATATGTATATCTCTCTGTCTCTATCTGTCTGTCTGTCTCTGTCTCTCTTTATATATAAATATATATATATATATATATATATATATATATATATATATATATATATATATATATATATATATATCTGTGTGTGTGTGTGTGTGTGTGTGTGAATGTTGGTACGTTTGCGGAGTAGGGTTCAACAAAATATCGTTAAACATATTGTTACCTCTACCGATGGATACAGCTGAGCGACTGCGTTCTAACCCAATCATTGTCATTCAATGGTAGAGTGAAAACAATACAAGTCAACAAGAAAGAATGGATAATGAAGACTTAGGATTTATGTGCTGCTATGTCGTTAATATATAGTCGTTAGGAAATTTAAAATTAAAAATGCTGAATAAGATGCATTCAAAATGTAATGACCATCAGGCTGTCACAGCTCATGTTGCTTTCACATTTCGCATGGGTTCACAAATCACCATGCCTTTAGTCCCTATTCAATGTCTCTCGCACCACATTTATGTGGATAATAAAGAACAATTTATGACAATTATTAACAAAATATTAAAAGCGCCAATTAATGTAATTTGGTTTATAATTAAATGATGCATTACGATATGTGGTTTGCTTACAGATTAACCTTACAAAACTTCATACCCATGTTAATAAGGCAAAACAAATTGATTGCTCAAAATTAAATTTAATTTGTGTGCGATTGTAAATGCTTTTGAAACAAAGAAAATAAAGATCACCATTTATGGTAATTTTCTTCGTGAATAACATTGTTTAATAAGGATAAATATAAAGTATCTTTACGTGTCTCTCGAAACCAGGATGTGAATCTCGTTTCTATGTTATGACATTCTTGGAACAGAGTAGGCAGCTGCCTTTTTTTCTCGTTTCATATATACCAATTATTTTCACATTTCTCGTTTATATCGAGACTCGTAAAGACTTATTGTTGCATTACAAATTGTTTTTGGTGAAAACAAAGAAATAATACAAATATTGCAATGCTATCGAGGATCAAGTGACAATAAAAATATAGGGCAAAATATTTAAGAAAGTTGATAAACGTTACCGCGGGGATCGGAAAGGTTCCAAACATTAGTGCACCGAGAATATTAGAATGTCGCTACTGACAACTTTGTATTCGGAAATTATTAACACATGGAGTGAATTCTTTTGGGTCGCTTACCATGCAATGAAGTGGCATAAAATAAAAATAGGATAGTTAGTAAAAGCACCAGTTTACAACAACAATAGCAACAACATAAGGAAAGACCAAATATACTCTATGCTGTTTACGATGATTATTACCTCAGAAAATAGGCTTTGTACTCAATGGGAAGGCAAATACATTCAATAGATATATTACGTTTAGTATGTATGTATGTATGTATGTATGTATGCATGTGTGTACGCATGTATGTATGCATGTGTGTATGCATGTGTGCATGCATGTGTGTATGTATGTATGTATGTATGTATGTATGTATGTATGCATGTGTGTTTGCATGTATGCAAGTATGTATGTATGTATGTATGTATGTATGTTGTAACGGACAGTACAAAATTAGTACCTAGTCTAAGATCTTTCGACTCTTAATGAGTTTTTTTCAAAGTCAAATACAAAACATAAACAAAACAAGCAACTGTACAGCTTTTTGGTCATCTAATCAGATCTATAAAGGTTGATCATTTTGTGTAGCTTTTCATTTTCTCCAACATACTGAAGACTACAAATCATACATGTGATGAGATAAATTACATTCTCTGTTTTCGGACATGGGAATCATTTACAGTTGTGTTCAGATAATTGTTTGTTTCAAGTATTTATTTGGAAATATGCAGTGCTCATTGACATTTGGACTAAAATGTTACTATTGGATTAGTGTGAACACAGTCAAAATTGATATATCAAGACATTCAAAACGGTTGGAATTGATTCGGAGCATTCGATACTTTTGCAACGTTATGTTACAAAGTAAGAGCCCTATAGTAGTAGCAATGACAAAATAGAACTGTGAAGAGATTATAAAAGTAATATAATGAAGTGATATAAATAGTGTAATATTTAACCTTTTTCATTTTGGCGAAAACCTTCATCAAACACCTTAAAAGCTGAAACGTATCCATTGTCAGAAACTACCGTGAATGACGTTAGGATCAAACTACTGTCAATATCGTTACGATCCGAGAGTCTATGAAATACGAGATTATAATGTTGTTTTGCGATATTTGGAAGTCAACAGCGCGTGCCCCTGAAATAAAAACCAGGTGGAACTTAGAACAGTAATTTCACCTAAAACCCGAACAGAGAGATCTTAATTCAAGAAATGTTTAAAACCATATAAAATAATAAAAATGAACCGTCTGGATAATAGTGGCCATACTTTTTAAAGGGAAAACAACGAAATAGGAATTTTATCAGCAGAAACATGTTTCATTTCATTTAAAGAGATACATCCCCTGTAATGATTAAATTACTTGACCTTATATTCGCGGTAAATATTTATTTATTGTTTACCAAGATATTGATTATAAATTTAATTTAATTACATTCAATTTAGACTGACTGTGAAGAAATACTTCTAGTACGAAAAGAAAAAAACTTTCATGTCGATATTTTGTCCTACAGACTCGGTCTCCAGGAAATAGATTCTAATTAAACGGACTCAAATTAATTTGCAAAAAATAATTTAAATAGTGTTAAACGTTTATCCTGCGTGTATTACTCAGGTGCATGCATTTATGAATGAAGAAATGAGTTAATGGCACCTTGCATGAAATAATTACTATTTTTTGGGTATAACTAGATCATGTGATTCCAAAGATTCCTCATAGACGTTCATTCTGTGGAACAATTTAGAGTTGTGTTCAGATTCAATCTGAGAGGACCAATTGATTTAAGTTATTCACAGAAATTACCAAGTGCTCATTGACATTTTGGACTTTTAGGATTACTGTGAGTTCATTTGAAGCAATTCTAGGATATATCATTGTGATACATCAAGACCATTGTTACATACACCTGTTAAAGGATATCGGTACGTCGTCAGCACGTTCAATATAATATGAAGCCACTCAGATGATTCAATAATTTTGGACGTGTGAACTTGTGATGGAGTATTTAGGATTATTTCAGACTTGACTCACACTACAGTTAAGTTCCTCTTAAATTTTAATAAATTGTTTGCTAATTTTAATTAATTTCTTTTCGCCTTATGTCTCTGACTTACATTAAGACCTTTTATGACACTGAAAATATTTAATCAGTATTTGCTAGAGTAAATTTGCACGTTGCTTTATTTTCAATGACACTATTAAAAGATAATCATCTATGGTGAAGTAATATTTCCCAATTGTTTTTTTTTAAATATTATGTTGAAATACAATTAACATCTCATTATTGCTACGTAACTCTATTTAGATTTTAAATAGAGATCGGATTCACATTGATATATTGGTTCTACAGTTTGTACATTTTAAGTCATCATTTGCATATACTTTATGTTATTTTACTCTTGCACTCATTGCTGTTTCTTTCTTGTAGTATATCATTATGTTACCAAATCTACGTTACACCTGTGAGATGAAAACATAAACCATAACATATAAATAAGAGATCGGCATCTTTTAGCAGACGATAAATAACGTCCAACACATAAGTAAAGCTGATCTTATACGTATGTAGGACAATTCAAAGAATAACAAGAGCTATGCTTTTCTACACAAAGAGTGCAGCTAGTTACCAGGTTAGACTTACATATCAGTTTGATGCAGCGCAAGCGGAAATGAAATCGCGAATCATACATTTGCTCAGGAAACACAATAGGTTTCCACTGAACTTGTCGCTGACATCGTTTTATTTTATGAAGAAATGTATTACCCCAGGCAAGAAAACCAATGTCATGGAAGAGGTCTTTTGATTAGTTGCTTTACATATTTTGCACAGACACACACACACAGATATATATACATATACCAATCACAGAAAACAAGAGTTAGATACTGGGATTAACTAAATACATTCCAACTGCAAGCAACATGGATCCTGATCTGGAGTTGCATAACGCGCTGGCCTATCAGGGAGTCGGCATTCATTTTAAAGTTGTAGTGAATACATCGTCAAAGATATATCTATCATAAAAACGACAATAGAGAAAAGGATAGGGGTTCCGGGAGATACAGAATTGTCCTGTCTCACCTGCTTTTATACGGGTCACAGCTGAGAGATCTTGGATCCAGTAGGTGTTTAGAGTCCAGGACAATCTGACGGTTTATGTCATCCATGTTGGAAGTTTATATTGTGTTCCCATTCCTGTCTGATATCCAATATATCCGACTGTGAAGGTAAACAGATACGTGTGTGATGAGAATGTTTCATTTGAGTCTCTGATTACGAGATTTTGTAAATTGTCGTAACAACAGCCAGAAAGTATTATTAACAAAGGAAGAGTTTTAAGATGATTTTCTTCTTTAACTCTTCAAATGACTCTAATGAATAATTGTAATGAATAACAACGATAAACATCATGTAATAAAATTATACAATATTTATTTGACAACACTAGATGTAATTATATATTTGCAATGCATAGTTAGTAATATATGCATACTTGATTCTTTACCAATCAATATCAGACAAATGTCAAGTCCTCCGCCATTTCTGCAAAATGTTCCACCTCGAAATGTTACCTTTTATACGTTTACAGAAGTTTGTATTGTAGAGGCATACAGTGATGTTGAACTGAACGCCAAAATCATTCTAGTGATACAAACACCCAGTGTAATAGGAATATACAAAGAAAGTATATAGAGACGTCTAAATGTCATATCTCTCTCTCTCTCATGAAGAGCCTCTCTGTCTCGCACACCCACAAGCACATAATGAATTGAATCTCTCTCATTCACAAGCACATGCAGTCTCTCTCTCTCTCTCTCTCTCTCTCTCTCTCTCTCTCTCTCTCTCTCTCTCTCAAGCACATGCAGAGCCTCTCTGTCTTGCACACCCACAAGGACATAATGAATTAATCTGTCTCACATCAACAAGCACATAATAGGTCTCTCTCTTACTCTGTCTCGACCACAAGCACGCGCAGAGCCTCTCGCTCTCTCTCACTCTCGTGTGCACATAGAGACACTGTTCCAAACCATTATAATGATCACGATAACCATGACAATTTTCCTTTATTATTTTACCTTTCTTTTTCTACCTTTCACTGATTTCTTCCGTTGCATTGCCTCATCTCTTTCTATTAAAGTCATTATCTCCCCTCTTCTTCTTGATCTTTCTTCTTCTTGTTCCTTTTCTTCTTGTGTCTTGTGTCTGAAAGAGCGTACCTTTTGATAACTAATTTATTTTTCTCACATGTATCATCAGCATTTTAATGTCCTCTATAGTCATTTAACATTTACGACTGGCTCAAAGTTCAAAAATAATATTCTATTCCATTTGATTAGCTGATGGAAAACAAAGCATAAGGCCATACAAGTGTTTGTTTATAATTATGACATGTTTTCTGTAATTATTAACTAACAAAAGTACCTTTTCTCTATCAGACCACTATAAACTCTTCCGTTATCAATTTCAAGTAAAATCCCGTTCGATTCCAGTTTAGAAAATTAGGCCCTTAATGAGTTCCGATACCAAAAGAAAACATTTCTTCAACAACTGATCTGTGTTTATCTGATAACTTAAAATGTTGCAAAATCGCGGTAAAATATTCGGATGCCTGTGCAACTATGCATTAAGTGACTTTACTTCTAAAAAAGGAACAATATTTCATTTTCTAACACATATAAATTAGTTGATTTGTCATTGATTTAATATATGACTTCAAAACTTATTTCTATGCAGCCAGAGAAGATATAACATTATAAATGACCCATACAAAGAAGGTCTGTTAAACTGTTGATAATTAAATTATTAGGTGTTTCCTGACTGTTTTCGTTTTCGTTCTGCATTGCATTAAATACATAACAGGAGTTCCAAACTATAAAATAACAACTAAACTTTCTAATAATGCTCACGTTGCCCAAGGTAATAAAGTCTAAGTTAGCTATTTAAGACTGTAGTCGACGTAGATATTCAGTATTTTAGTGTGCCAAAGTTTGGACTACTTTACAGAATGACCATGGTTACTCTTATGTCTCCGTATATATTTTATTGTGTATTAGTAGTAGTAGTAGTAGTGGTGGTAGTAATAGAAGTAGCTGTAGTTGTAGTAGTAGTAGTAGTCGCAGCAGTAGTAGTAGTTTTAGTATTTGTAGCACTTGTAGTAGTCGCAATAGTAGTATCAGTAATAGTAGTAGGAGTTGTAGTAGTAACCGTAGTGATATGAGTAGTAGCAGCAGTAGCAATAGCTAAAGTAACATAGGTAACATTGGGACGCAGAACCACAGATGATAGAAAAGAAATACGTCTCTTTAATCTTGAATACAATTACTTGTTTTAGACACCAAAAGTTAATGCTTGCTAACATTCCCTTTAAATATTTAAATAAAATATAATTTCGGGAATGACATAAACTCAAAAAATTGGCATTTACATTTAAAAACTGTTTCTTCTGATTACAGATAATGAACACGGTTGAATGTACCGAAAGTTTCTTAGTTGATCTAATATACTTAATATGTATGTACAGTTTGTACGTACAAATCGACACTGTTATTTATCCTGTTCTTTTGCATGCAATTTTATTCCATTTCTTTGTTTGCCTATTTGTTAAATTTTACAGATTTGCATTACTGAACCTAACAGAAGGACAATCAAATTCTTCCATATAATGGAGTTTTGGCTGTAATTGTAGGGGTAAGACATTTCAGGCATTTTGTTAAAGAGAGAAAACATCTACGTTCCAATCTAAGCGGTATGAAACAGAAGTTAAACGATTAGGGGACAAATCAGAATCCTTTACTGCCCGTATCCGCCAAACATTTCTCTGCCGTTCTCGTGAAAATACAAACACCAACCTCACCACTATATATATATATATATATATATATATATATATATATATATATATATATATATATATATATATATATATATATATACACAATCATATGTGGATAGTAAGGAGAAGAAAATGATAAGATAAGTATGCTAACACACAACACGCAATACGCATAAAACTGTTGGAGTACTATCATATATGGAACTGATAGGTCTATAATCTTTTCAACCCCAACTCTCCTTATCAGGGACCCCATATCTTTAAACAAACATTGACACTATTAACAATTGGAAACTCATACAAATTATTCCCACCATAAAAACATGTATGTTTTTGAATATGGCGTCAATTCGATATAAAATTTAGATATCGAAACAGTTATGTTTTTCTTCTATCTCTTGAATAAACTTCACAATGAAAAATGTATGCACATCGTCAAATTCCGTTTCTTCTTCGATTTCCAGTCTTGCCTTGTCTAGTTTCGTCATTTTAATAGGTTCTCTACTAATTCATCTGCTTTGCTCACCTTCAATCTTTGTTGGAATTCGTTCCTCTTATGCTTATCAAATCTCGGTTATTTTCTCCTGTTTCACAATTTTATACCAATCTGAAAAACAACGTCTACGTTTGTGACAGTAGTAACAATCGTCTTTATATTTATTTCGAGTCCTTGTTTCTCCTGATTTTCAGGTTTCGATTAGACATTGTGAACAATGATCGTCCAAATCTTCTGTCGCTTTACGTATAAGGTGTCTTCACTTTTACCTCGAGGTATGTAATATAGAGGTTCGCAAGAACTCTTGTTGAAATTGTAGTTTCATATAATTCTATTACACTATGACCAAACGTGTGATCTTTTATGGATCGTCCATCCTCGCATGTTGATGGGGCTTGGAAGTGTGTGCGTACCTCTGTGTGTGTGTGTGTGTGTGTGTGTGTGTGTGTGTGTGTGTGTGATCTAAAGTTCGCAATAACAACCACTGGTTCTCACAATAAATGTATGATCAAAGGAAATAAAATATATGATGTTCATGGAATAATTTCGATAAATAGATTGCTATGAAACATTTACCAGTTTGCTTTTACTTTTTTAAACAAAACGTACATTTTCATGTTTCATACCTTGTCAGGCAAAGGAAAAAAAATATAAGAAAGATACATACATTTATTCTCCAAATAAATAAAAAATTCCATAATATATCTTCATCGTTTCCCTATTTACTAGCATCTTGATAAGATAATAACATTACTACAGTGGAAGTCCATGTAGTTCTTGCTGCGTTGATGAAAACTGAAGGAGTGATAATGTCTAAATGCAAACAGGTTAAATGATATTTCATTATTATAACCAATTCCAGACTATCTCCCGGCTTTGTTCTTGTCAGCAAGATCATCACCATTATCGCCATCATCATCAACTACAACAGCAACTACAAAACAGCAACAACAGTAACAGACATGTTGGCGTCCTACTGTTATTATCAGCTTGGGTATTTAAGAATGATTACCAGTAGTACACCATGGGGGGAGGATTTTTCTCGGGATCTTTCTTGTTTCTTCCTCCACCATATACATTCTCCACCGTGTATGTCATTTCATGTGCTAAAATCTGGTGCCAAACTCACCAAACCAAGTCAAACCATAATATCACAGCACTAAAAACCGAGAGAAAGCCGACAACATATTTGAGCTACACTGGTTGAGCGATTGAATAATGGAATTGCCTACCAGCCTGCATGCACTCAGATATTATGACTCAGTCAGGAATGGATTCTTCCCACTATTTACATAAACGGCAGTGAACAACAAAGTAAAAGACAAACAATTAAAAGAACAAGATTATTATTATTATTATTATTATTATTATTATTATTATTATTATTGATAGTAGCAGTAGTAGTATTAAGAACAACACTAATAATAACTGCTTTTTATGATCATCGATCGCTTCGTAAAAGAAATTGAAGACACTGATGTCTACTGTAATAACTGTAAATGCTGCCCCTTCTGTGTCAGCAGCATGGCAAGTATGAGCATATACCGAAATCATTGTTTTCTTTAGAAATCGATATCATTCAGAGTATATACTTTATGACATCATTATGTAAACATTGGTTATCGTATCGTATCATAATACCTAGCAGCGTGCCGCATCTGCATTTGTGAATAAGGCAAAAACTAAATTTAACTAACTCTCGAATCACCGTAGTGTTAATGAAATGTGATATATTGCAACTTGCTGCAAAAATTAAGACTTGGAAGCAGCGGAAAACAGCGCATGCCATAATCAACATGGTATTATCTACATGATTATTATTACGATATCCAACAAAAGTGTATGATGCAATGACAAGTGAGGAAACATCTGCAGCAAAATCATCAATATTGATTCAATTTATCGGAGGGTCTCTCACCGACGCAGTATCAATGTTTGCAAGAACATAGTGAGACTAAAATGTCATATTAATGCACTATATTTCTAGCGAAAACTAATGTTAAATTCCTCAATGCCAATCCGCCATTACTCATCTGTATTGAAACCTGTCATTCTGAACATCTAAATGTCAAGAAACACATGTGCATGAAGGATCACATACAATGATTGATCTTATTTACCGTACTTGCAATTTTCATCTCAAAACAACACCATTCAATAAAAACGAAAATCAAGTCATATCTGAATTATGCATAATACATAGATTTGTCAAACTGAAAGGAGCAATATATAGGCAACGTGCATACAGTATATCAATTCGTAGCAGGATATTAACCGTAAGCATTACTTTTCTTTTCTTTTCTTTTCAGGTGCATTACAAATATCTGCCGTGAACCATAGAATGCTACTTAAGGAGTAGACTAACCATTATGGGATGCATTTCCTACTTGTAAAGACTAAGTAAATGGTATCAATCAGGCATATTTTTATTTATATAATGGAAATGACATAAGTTTTAATACATTTCCTACGACATAATATCCAGAAATACTGAAAAATTTAACTCAGCTTTGAACAATAATAATAATAATAATAATAATAATAATAATATATGCATTACACAATTACACATAAATTGTTTGCCATTACGGTCATCTTTCAACTTGTC
This sequence comes from Sinohyriopsis cumingii, assembly GCA_028554795.2. NCBI lineage: Eukaryota > Metazoa > Mollusca > Bivalvia > Unionida > Unionidae > Sinohyriopsis > Sinohyriopsis cumingii. Next base: position 529,105 of record JAPYKE020000115.1, on the reverse strand, counting down.
ACACATGTCATCCAAAAAATACCTTATTGCAAGCTTACAATTAAAGGTAAACAAGATCATTATTTTCATAAGTATTGATTGTGACATCCGTCATCAGTGAATGAATGACTAATTTCATGCTTGAAAAGTATCTCATCCTATTTTCTCGTTTTTATTTTACTGCTATGAAGAATACTACATTTTCATGGATGCTCATCACAGACGGAAAAGTGGATTAACACAATGTTTAGACCACACAAGGAAGGCCCATGAAATCGCAATATATGGACCATCAATACTTCGATAGAGGTCTTTTAATTTCTAGATCTGCTCTATTTCTTTTTACCTCTTCTCCTTCTCATACAAATTCGTAATTTCAGTAAGGAGTAGATTTTTAAACGTGTGTCCTCCTATCACCTTTTTACTATCATCTGGCTTGTGTGAAGCACATGAAACCTACTTTATATTTTACATGGATGCACGTTTAATAATTGCACGATTAAGACTCCGGTCTGTTAACAGGAGAAAGACACGTAACATGGCATTTAGCTGGATATATGGACTACCAATATTAACAAAGGACGTGTCATTTCTATATGGGTTCGATTGCTTGTCGTCCCTTTTCTTGCAACATGTTGACTTTGTCTCTCTTCCATACCATCCGCTCCCAATCAACTACTATTTCGATTATACTGAAGATATATTTCTTCTCAGATTTATAACCTTAACACGCGTGCCAACATTATGAGTTCGGAAGTAGAAATGTTCTGGTTTTAACTTGGACACAAGCTTTAGTGTCTTGCAAGTATTTTGAATTTACGTATTCTTTGAAATAATACAAAAAACATTTTGATTTTGAACATTTTAATTACATTATCTGATAAAACATTCCCCGAAAAATAACGGACAAAGTACTGGTTAAAGAATATAATAAATGAACTAATGTAAAATCATGATTCGTTAATAGCCAGAATCACGTAGAAGATTAATTTTAATTATGAGAAAGAGAACTTCATTTGAGGTTCAACAAAAATCAACTGTCCCATGTATACTATATCCTCCGTTCTCTACTTTAAACACACGCACACACACATACACACAGACACACACAGACACACACACACACACACACACATATATATATATATATATATATATATATATATATATATATATATATATATATATATATATATATATATATATATATATATAGTCCATTCCTTTATGTAAAAGCAGATGATATTGGGTAAATTAAAAATGAGTTTGATATGCCTATACATGTTAAGGAAATAAGCAAAATATGCTACGTCATACCGATTATAATCACTTATTACTGAAATACAAATCGAAACGCATGTTGGTATACTAATAATATTTAGTCGTATGATCCTAGGGACTACAAACATGGAAGGACTACTCTGGGGAATACAGATTATATATCACAGGTAAACAGGCGCAACAAACAGAAGCACATCTATAGAAATTGCTTAACTATACATCACAAAATATTTCAGAACGCAAAATGAGATAGATATAAAACGTTGAACAACAGTAAGTTGCCAAATGAAAAGACTTGACATCGATTAAATTTGTGCATCCTTTTTGCATTATTTTCAAGGTATAGTCATGACTGCTGAGCAAGCATGTAAACAAGAAGGAAAAAGGTATACTATCCGTCTAGGATTGGTCTGCATCCAAAGGAAATTCGCAAGCAACACAAAACCATTTGATTGCAGGGAGATAAATTAAATCAAAATATATAATCATGTGTCGTATGAAGTATAATGGATGGAAAAGTATGGACCAGAAATGTTAATCTTTCAGAACCATCAGTGAAGAAGTAAAGTGAATTTTACATCGCAAATAGATTACATCTATGTTGCAGAATATTCGATTACAAACTTCGATGCAGCGATTATTTTACAAGTGACTATATATACACAAAATATTATACATGCAATTGTATCACAATATAAACACGCATGGTTATGACAGTCAATTATGCGCTAAGAATGGGAGAAAAATATCATATAGATGAAAGATTAAACTCGTACGAATCAACGAGGACTGTAGGTCTATTTATTAGTTCTTTAAAAGTTCATACTATCAAAACACAAAGAAAAATAAATAAAACGTAGTGAAAATATTATAATTTATATATAGCTTTAGATTCAAGGACATTATTTAAAACATTTTGAAACTCATGTAACAGTTTAAAAATATGCCGTCTAAATATTAGAGATAAGACATATGTCAGTTGAAATACAAGGTTAGTACTCACTAGGTCTATAAAATGATATTACCACCTATGTAACAGTTGCATTCATCACTTCGGAATACAAAACAAAACATCAAGCGTTGATAGTCAATACTGTAAAGATGTCATTTGTTTGGGAGAGGGGCGGAGTTGTACTCCTATCGACAAACATTTAGAGACGTAAATTTCAATATTTCGATGAACGACACCTCAAAGCTAAGTAATATGACATTTTGAGGGTTTTGTGGTGTCTCTATAACAAATCATAAATTAAAGAATTCATATTATTGTTGTGCAGGAGGACCATCCCATGAAGCATCATAAAATGTTGCACCTGGACTGCTGACAGATTGTAGTATGCTCCTGACTATCTGTAAGTGGAATATTATATGGAACTATTAAGACACTAAACAAATTTACCAAAGCAACAAAAAAAGGATATACTTTTAAGAGATGCTGTTAAAGAAAAGTTACTAGCGCGACAATAATCCCAAGTTCAATTCACAGAAGGTGCAGAGCATTTATTTAAACCCGTCACAAAAGTTACTGAAACAGTTGCAACAGCTCCTGAAGGTCTTCTTGCATCAAACAAACCGATGAACAAACTGAAAAAAATAGCAAAAAGAACTAAACAAAGAAGATTTTACGAGAACTTCCATCTGAAATAACTGCCGTACAACCTCCACTCGTCAGTGATGTAAAGAAACCTGCTACGCCAGAATCAAAACCACCTCCAAAACCACCAACTAAATTTACCAAAGAGGGTATTACACAACTTTATGAAAATCCTGATGTGATTGCACCTTACGGATATAAAGATCGTGACAAATTATTTGATCCAGCCACTGCCGATAATTCAGAAGAAAAATGGGCTCCTTTTATATTTCGAACATTTGAAAATATATGAAGAATCACTAATAAATACAAGGAAAAATACAAACAATTTGAGAAAAAGTTGAGGAGATCAAAAGACATCCGTTACCAGAAGATGTTTTATCATAAAAAAAAACTTCACTAACTCCACCTCGAAGATGTAAAAATAAACACGAGTTTTTGTCGGGAAGTGGAGTTTCTTGAAGGTCTAGGTGATCACGATTTAAAACATCAGCAGTATAATAAATATGTTCAAACGTGTATCCGATACAGCATTTGATATGGACGAGCCATTCAAAAAGATGAATCTGTACGTGATTATCAATTTTATTCTTATGACGCGCGTATACCTAACGCAAAAGGAAGAATTGAATTGCAGGTCCATGATACAAGTATATATTTTTTACCCGCTGAGGCTTTTATTGAGGTAGAAGGTGAGCTTGTAACAGATGTTCCTCTTAACACACCATATGGTAATAATGCCATAGTTGGTTTTGTTAATAACGGTATTATGGCGTTATTTGACAGTGCCACATACATGATTGATGGAAAAAATAGAAACAATTCAAAATGAGGTTGATGTTGCTACCACAATAGTAGGGTTAGCAATATACTTTGATGATTATACAAGATCAACTGGCCCGTCTATGATGTTTTACAAAGATAACTCTAATCATCCTGATCACAAGTAATTTGTTCAGGTACGAGTGACACAACATACTGCGTCTGATCCACAACCAGGTCCACCTGAAACAATAGAGAAACCCGCTGGTGCATTTTTTATGCTACAAAGTCAAAACCCTATCACAATTTAGGATTTACTAACCGTAAATTAATCTTGAAATGTAACCGTAGAAGATTTTCATGCGCGATTCCACTATCACATATCTTTGGATTTTGCAGAAATGTCCGAAAAGTTATCTTTGGAGCGAAACACACATTTTTGCTTGTACGAAAATGTAACATTAACGATGGTATTTGGCGTGCTGATGGAACTGCTGCTGATAAAGTAATACTGTTTAAACTATTGCTGTGGATGCCAGTAATGACCCCATCGATTACTGAAGAACAGCGATTATTTTCTTCTATGAACACAGTCGGTAAGTCTCTGTTGTCGTGGTACTCAGTGTCCACCGATAGTACCCACGGTAACATTACTGGTTTATTCACGTGACAAATAGCAGCTCAACAGGGTATTTCTGCACCGGGGCACATATTTTTTGCGTTGCAAGATGCTGCTCGGGTGAATAATCAAGAACGTTCCCATATGATATTTGACAAACTTTGTGCTACCGAGGTTTCTTTTAAGGATAAATGGGCATCAAGAACCATACTAAGATATAATCTTAAATTTTGAAAATAATTATGTTCCTCGCACGTACCATCGATTGTTGACGTTTATGGGACGTAATCAAAACACAGACACTGGTTTACAAATCTCACAACAACATTGTATCCAATCTATTCTAGCTGGAACATTTAGATTTATATAGGCAATTTATCGTTGATGTACACTTTAGAGCTAACGTGAATCCAGGTCATTTTGTTAATTACAAAGCAATCGCGGTTAAACTCAGCGACAAAGCAGTGTTACTTGAAGGTGCTGATAGGCGAATGAGAGTCGTTAATGCACCGGTGGAAAATCTTAATGTGTTACCTTACTCCACGTTATTTAGAAGTACGAGTATTTCATAAAAATGTCATATCATCATGTTCGTGTCAGTCTGACTCTTGGTCAGATCAAAAAATTACAGTCCGCGTCGGCGAAAAGATACGGAACAACAATAACGCTAAAGCACAATCAAATCACGGGCGGTGAAAATAAAATGTCGTTGACAGCGCATGAACTTCAGCATCTCAATGAAGCCAAACCATCCAAGACTGGAATACGATTTAAACTTTCTTCTGGTGCTATCAACGACATAGTTAAAACTGGAGAAAAAGTTCCACTTCTCGCGGCAATACTAGCGCCGATAGCTGCTGCTGCTCCAGCTGTTGCAAAAGCTGCTGCGTTAGGTGTTGTTGGAACCGCTGCTGAAATGGCATTAAAAGAAGTAACGCAAAATGGATTAAGACTTCCGGGAACTTATCTAGGAAAAGGTCTGAGACTTCCGCGAACTTACCTGGGGAAAGGTCTAAGACTTCCGGGAACCTATATATGAAAACGTCTGAGACTTCCGGGAGCTTATCTATGTTGAACCCACAATAGGGTTTTACACCGATGTCAAATTTTGATTTACTTGATGCAGCTAAACAACTCAAAATAAAAAAATTATGAGGTGATTTTATGCGAGATCAATTGCCAAAACATCCAAACAGCTCTGAAACCGGTATTATTAATCTCGATGGTCGCACTGAACCTGGTACTCACTGGGTATCACACGCGAATGACCTTCGTGGAATTGTTTATTTCGATTCGTATGGGTTAGCTCCGTCGCAGGAATTTATCAAATATGTTACTCAGCTGCAAATATCAGTTTGGTATTCGACGTCACCAACAATAAAATTAAGTATCCGCCAATATACGGATGAACTAGCTGATCTTATGAACCTAACTGGGTTTGACCGAGATGAGGTTGTTTTTTTTCAGGGCCGATATGATCTTTTAAAACCAGCAAAATCAAACGGAATGACATAGTACTCGGTGCGGTCACGGATAACACCCGTGTTTACTGACGGGGGTAGAATGAGAGACTATATCGTTTACAACCATCATAGATGAAATTGCAAGAAGCGCTGCTAATCGTTTAAAAAATACCGGTGACACAATGACAGGTAAACTTGACATGAATTGAAATAAAATAGTAACGCTTGGAGACCCATCATCTGACAAACAAAAATATGTGGACGTTAACTACAGCACAGTAGATAATACATTATCCACGTTACAGGCCGAGTATGACGTTCATGTGAGTACACGAATCTTCGTAGAAATGTCCGAAAAATTGATGAAATCGCAGATGTTTTCTCTGGTACTCATTGACTGCTGACAGGAAAATCTCTGACATCAAGACGAACATTGATACAATTAAGAAAACACTCGAAAACATCGGAAGTGAAATTCCTGACATTGTCAACAAAATTAATTTGATTAAAATTCCCCACAAACAGGTCATCAGTAACGTATACACAGTGTCATCCGGGTTCGCAACATGGTCACAGCAAAATAATACTATCAAACATACCGCGGATGTCACTGGTGTGTATAGACTATCTGTGTTCAGTGCTGAAATTTTTTATATATACACTACATATCCCTGGCGGCATTCAACCGATAAGTTTTTCGGGGTTGTGTCTGTTGTGTTAAATAGCGGAACCGAAGAAACATTTATACCGGAAGTAGCTGAGAAGAAATTAACCGCCACATCTTACTGGTGGTGTCTGGAATTTGTTGCAGAAACGCCTCAATTGGTTACTGCATAAAATAATAATGGCGTTGACAGAATCAAGAGTCCAAAAAATTATATGTGATGAAGTACGTGAATGGCAATCAGCATTAAAAACCATCATTGATAAGTACATCGTGAAAGTAAAAAAATACAAGCATCGTACTGTTGCCATCGATGATATAGTTTATTCAATGTCCACGTTAGTTGCGTCCATCCGTATAGTGTTATCAGCGCTGACTCCGATAACAGTAGCAGTAACGACAATTTGTGTTTCATCAGCAGCAGCAATTGCAGGTGTTTCTAATATTATCGCGAAAAAGATATCCACGTGCACGAGTACAAAATTAAATGACTATGTTGTGCGATTAAGTACAGCCACGGCCGCGTACTCTAAATTATCGTCGCTGATATCATCCAGCCTCGACGACACAACGATATCAGATTCTGAATTTGCTAACATTATACAATGAAGAAATTGATTTGGAACACCGCCATTTGAAAAATGAAAATTTAAATAATCACCGCACTACTACAGCAGATCTCCGCGAACACAGCACCGATAAAAACAAATATATCGACAATCTCAACAAACCCTGAATTTGGTATTAATTTTTAAACTGCGATTTCAGTAAAAGAAATCGCTCTTGCACAGATGCGAGTATACCACAGTTGGCCAAATATCAGATCAAAATCAGTCGGTGGATGTCAGCCAAATAATTCGCTGGTGTGAACAAAATAAAAATAAACCCGATGGAACCCCCGACTGGAAAGTTTTTGGGATACCGACCGGAAGTTATCAAATCAAACAAATTAATGATGAGTTTGCAAGCAGAATAAAAAATATCACATGTCGGGAATCCGAAATAAAAATAACAGTTCATGAAACAACATTATCATTGCAATCGAGATAAACTCCCCAGATTACGCCGTGGATATATATCAATCATTGATCAGATCAGTGCTATCATGGCCTGATGTTTCCGCGATGATACCTCTTCAACCACCTGAACCAAAAAAGTCTGATTTTACAACGGATAATGCTTCATATCCTAAGGGAGAGAGAACAGATTTTCTTAGAATCCATTGGTCTGGGTGAAGCATTAAGCGTAATGAGAAAAGATATGAAAATTACTTTTGCCTCCTTCAATAAGAGATGATTTGGATCTATCCTCGCGGTGTAGAACGTGATCGAAGGAGGGTCATACAATTCATCGAAGAGACTGTTAGAGATTTATATGAAAGAGCATTAAAAAGGTTACGCCAGTATTTTACTGAATACCTCATTGATATAAAATTTGAGTCATCGTATATATAATAATTTTTTAAAAAATAGTTGTCTGAAATATATTATGGAAGAGTTTGAGAGATTATCTACAATCGAGCCTTGGAAAACTTCCAGATTCGATCATGACTGAAGAACCCCTGACTCGCGGAGGAGAACTCTGACTGATACGACTATAAATGTGATTAATATTATCAGGGATGCTAAAAAAGAATTTTTGTGATGATGGAGCATCTCACACCTGGTCCACATTCAAAATTGTACGCGATGACTCTGTCAAGGACGAAGTCATTGATGCTACAATGAAAGATAAGCGGGCGAAAACGATTATCGATTATATCAACGATCAGAAATATCTTTTCAGAACAAAGTTTATTGTGCTAGCAGAAACAGATTCCGCTGTGTGGATTATCCGTGACAAAAGCGACCCTGTTCTTGCTAATGGAACAACCGCTGTGTTAAGTAAAAATTCCAAACCAGGATTACTGACTGGTATTGACATACCATATTACGAACGAGCGTATCTTATAACAGCGATGGTTTATGTAATTAAATCAGCTAAATGATAAACCCATCGTCGATGATCTTGGACCACCGAGACTTTCTTCCTTGACAGAGTCATGGCTGAATTGTGTAGTCGAGCGAGTAATCGAACATTTTACAAATGCGATGCGTAGAAATGGGTTAACGAATCTAAGACGTTCGGGAATAAACAAATGGGATGAATCGGTTAAGGATAACGGTGCTACAGTAAATGATGTCGATATGTTAGAGAAAACACTAAAGTTCCCAATAATCGTAGCAACGATAAAAGGAGAGATTTTACACGATTCGATGCATTATTAGAAAGGGGGGGGGCTCTAATAAATTTCGTTGATCATAATGCTCACACGTGGACCAGCACAGGCTTTATCAATGTTTGCAACTCAAAGACATTTATGAAGTCGTATTTCCAAACCATAGTCCTATGAATTTGGTTACATGTGTGGCACGGCGATTAGGGTTTCTGAAAGAAGCATTACCTGCTATCAAAACAAGATATATGTTCTAAAAATCCAGAACTATTATTATTCTTATAACACTACCCTAGTTCCGATATTGTGTTTTTGCTAGTTATGTGTTGTTATCTTTAAACATAGATGATACCAATAGAAGAACGTTTAAAAATTATGCCAGGGTATTCTAATTACTCAAAATTTCAGATTCAAATTAGGCAAAAACTAATTTCATCCGCCTAACTCCTACGTAGTGAAAGTGACGTCCTTGCATCCCATGTACGTTTCACTGGTAATGGTAACATTTAGCAAGAAATATTACTTTCTATATAATAATACTGTAAACATATAACGTACGTACAAGTATCATGGACCAAGCTACTCCTCAGTCTTACAGGAACCTTTGGCAGCATTGCGACAATAAGCTGGGACAAATTCAAAAACACTTCCCAGGCGGCTTATGCCAACATCCTCTCGACCTCTGCATGGTTCATATACAGAGAATAAAAATGAAATTTTTAATAAAAACGTAATAAATATAGTCTATTCCTGTCAAACTGATATATTTTTTATTTTTACTTTGACAAATTATTACTATTATATATAAATATCAAAGTTGGGGACATTCATTTAAAAAAGGTCCGCAACTGATTTTTAACTATCCAACAGTTATGGTATCTTAATATTTTGTATTTGCATGAAATGAGATTGAGCACAATTACTGCCCATTATATTCTGATACCATACTGTTCTTCAAAATTATAAAGTACAAAAATTGCATTCATTAAAATATGGCTTCTGTGAGAATATGTGGAATAAAGATACTTAAATTGTAATACAAGTGAAAAAGTGTCCTGCTGATATAATCAGAACAAAAACACACACATACACACACACGTGCATATATATAAAGTATTTATTCGCTTTAGCTTAATTATATGAAAGTATTAACCTAACACACCCCAAACATTTTCAAATGCGAATGCAGCAATTAGTAATTTTATTCACTAATATATACTTTCAAACCTGATTTTCACCAGGAAGTCTTCAAGTCTGTGATCCTGTTTGTGCTGCAAACCAAATGGAAGTTTCTCATTAACACTGCTGCATTATTTGCATCGGCAAGATTTTGCATTTTTTTTTTGATGACCAGAACGATGTATTGTCTATAATAAACTTCAAAATGTTAAAAAATATCCCTTTGTTATTGAAACCTTATAAATACTTGTCCTTTAATTTTGTTTAGGTTTGTTTGAGAAATATAAAACAAGACAATGCATGCAAACGACAGTGTTTGTACCTTTTTATGTACATGTAGTGAACCTAATTGTTTCGCTGAAAATCACTTCTTCAACATAGGAAAAAGCAAGTGAACAAGATAACAGTACTAAGGACTCATGTGTGACAATTTAGATAGAAATATGCAATTCATGAATAAAATGACTAAATATTGTAAAATGTTATGTCCTTAATGATTTTTCCACCCTGAGGAAGATTGCAACTGGGGTATAAAATACTCGCCAAGGCTAGCAAATGCTGGACATTATTCAACTCGTTTCAGGCATTCAGTAATAAATCATTGCCCATTCGAGATCCTCTATTTACACAACTTTGTTAAATGAAAGCAACTTTGCATGGTAGATCAGTTTTATGTAACTGAAAAACTTGCAATGCCCAAAACCCCTTTCATTAATGCGTGATGTATCGATCATTTAAAGCTTAGAAGAACATGGTTTTCTCGCTTATTCTTATTTACAAATACTTCAAAGGATGTTTTACATATAAACTGAAACAAATCATCACAGTTTGTTTCAACTTATTAACTCAATAATTTAACAACAAAATCATATAATAATGACAATATGTTCCTAATTATGAAAGTTTGTACATATGGAGTAGGGTATGGTTTTATATTTTGTACATTATGAAGGGACCATATAATTCAGATTCACTGTAGTGGATTGGAATTCCTATATAACATACCATTTACATAGGAGTTTTACTATCCTTTGTGCTTTGCATGCAACTAAAACTTACTCTCACTTTCCACAATCGATTATAGCGTTTCACAATCGATTATCTTATTGAACCAACTGATGACTGATTATAATCGATAATCGGAAGGACACACACACACACACACACACACACACACATATATATATATATATATATATATATATATATATATATATATATAACACACACACACACACACACACACACATATATATATATATATATATATATATATATATATATATATATATATAGACACACAGTGTCATACCGCACATAATATTCACCCAAGTTCTGCACTCAAGTACTCACAACAACTGTTCTAATTTTCACCCTGCACATTGCCTTAATAAATGTCATGATCATCGGTCAGGTGTCTTTTGCAGTGATTGACGCGTCTTTCTTAACGAAATTAATGTTTCACCACGCCTTCCGTGGATGGTAGCCATGTTTTTCTTAACCAAGCTGTGGTCTCACCCTGCCTTCCAGTATGTGCATGTATGTGTGTGTGCACAATAATTTTTACAAATACCACCATTTACAGGCTGAACTTTCATCAAAACATTTTCAATAAAGTTACAATATCTGGTTATGCAAATGCTGCTCCTTATCAATAATTATTAAGCATTATTTTCCAGTTTTATTTATTCCCACTACATGCCAATTAGCGCGTGATTTAAAGTGACATGTACTATTAGAAGAGATCTAATACTATAGACAAATAACAAAGGTACCCAAATAAAATGGAAGAAAACTACAAAAAAAAATTTTATCAAACGAAATTGTCATAGATTAATTACAATTTTCATTCTTCTACAAACCTAATTCTCTCAACAGACAGCTTGCAAGGATATGGAGATCGTCCATTGTGCATGTGTCTTGCTCACGAGGATGAAACACCAATGAAAATGAAAACCAATAAAATTATAATTCCCAAAAAAATACATGATTGTTTTTGGCGGTACACAAATCCTTCAGCTGCTCTAAATTTCAGTCTTATGTATGTTAGTTTCCAAGAATACGAGATAAGTTTGCAAGATTATTTCATCTTACACTCGGTAAATACTGATAAGTTATTTTCTCTTACTACCTATATTTTAAATGCAATTGGTGGTGTAAGAAATTTAAAAGATATTATTGCTATACCTTAAAATTTAAATTGTTTTTAATTACAATAGAAACAAGGATAGATAATATGGAACGTAATTTAACAATGAAACTACTGTTTTATCATAATGGGGGTAACATAATCATTAGCGCCATGAGTAATATGATCAATTTTCAAGTTTAGAAAGATGCCAAACATGGCATGTTAGACATAGGTTTTCATACATGAATCAACTTCGCAAATAATTTGATAAATTCGATCGGAATCAGTCGATTTGAGAAATTATAAGACATATGAAGACAGTTTTGATTGCACTGTAGTCCCTCTCTTATATAGGCACATATTCTGCACCAGAAAAGTGGCTATATACGAGAGGTGGCCATTACAAAAAGGAAATATATCTGTGATATTTCCATGTGGTAAGAAAATTATATGTAACTTCAGTGTATTCAAAATCAGTGTATTCAGTAACTACAATAGGATTACTTAATTATATAAATTATGTATCGGTACTGGACACATTGAAATAAACTTTGGCTGTATGTGAGGTATAAATTGCGCCTAAGATGATAAACACATACTGCTACATCAAAGGGATATTTTTATGCACAAAATATTCACTGCTGAGAAAACTGTAAAGAAGTTGGCTGCTGGTGATGATTGGTGGCATATATAGAAGGTGGGGGAACTACTGTATTTCTCTTTCATTTATGAGCCAAATAATTTGTATTTCTAGCTAAGAATCTATAGTTAGAAAGGTATTTATTTCAGACACATTACCACTTAGCTTTATAGGTGCTTCAGCTTCAGTGGGCTTTTTCGCAGGCCTCAACAAACTTACTTTTGAACCAATCCTTCCTCTATGATTTGCTTCATAATAGACGATCATGATGATAGTGTATATGCTGTAGTTGTTAATAAACCAATACCTTCAAAACTGGTGCAAATATAAGTTAAAAAATTGAAAGCAATTTATAGGATATCTGTTTGCTATGTATTTTTAAACCAAGATATACCTTTGATAACTAAAAACGAAAATCAGTTTAATATAATTTATATTATTTCCAACAAAATATTTACAGTGTAAGTATCAATAATAATAGAAAGTATGTTTTCCCCAAACATCTGTAATTCTATCCTTTTCATTCAACATAATGTTCAGATTGGTTTCGCATAATGTCACAACAAAAAGTTTAATATCATGTACATTTTCTGTTTATTATCACTACAAAGATTAATAGTGTTGACTGAATGACTTACCCTCTATAAATATTAGAAGTACTATTTTTTTTATGAACATAGTATACAAAATAAATAAACTGACAACTACAGTACAAACATTAAAACTTGCAACAATTATAACTTATTTTAATTTTCACTATAAACTCATTTTAACCCGTAATATATCCATACTTGTGTGCATGCTTTTTGTGAGATTAGGATACTCAAAATTACCGATTGTAATTCATCAAAATTTTTATAACATTTAGATTCTAAACTTTGTGACCCTTCAATGAGATGCGCAATCATAATAAAGGAAAACAAATATGTCAGGTATGACACTTTTAACCTAAACTGATATGAAATTTGGGTGGTAGATGCAAATTTTGAAAGATAATGTAAATGACTGACGTATATTAGATCACTAAATAGGACATTAAATAGAATCCTAACATAACCACTTACCCAACAATTTAATTTGTAGTTCTGGTCTTGACTTGCTTGACCTGGGAAAATAAAACATTACAAAGGTTGGTTCATTGTTTGAATTTTCCATCCAAATTTTAGGCTGCAAAAGTAAACGTTACATTATTAGCATACATCTCTCTGCTCTTTAAAAATATAAACATATACAGATTCAGAAAGACCACAATATGTCTGATTTTAAGGAGGAGCATATCTATGGTACAAGTTACACGGGTCATGTATGTCCATTTACTCATTTTCAATTAAATATATCTATTGTTCTTTCACAATTTACTACTAACTTTCTTAAATCAAACTCTTTTCAATCCTAATTTTGGAATAATCTGCACCTTAAGTGTCATCAAGATTAAAATGATTATCTCTATTTGTTTTTACAATTGTGGCCATGTACTAAATTTGGGTCAAGTAAATAGCAGTTTGAATGAAACCGTCACATTATAGGATAGTACGAATTTGTTTATCAATATGCGTAGCGGTTTATCTTCTTTTTGTTTTTCTTTTTTTTTTCTTTTCTTTTATTTTTTTTTTGTTTGTCTCATCACAGTATGCAATATTCAATCCGGATTGTACAGGATTGCACCTTTCGGTTCCTTTCATCTAAAAATGTCTACGCACTTTAACATTGATTTTTGTCGTATGCACTTTTTGGGGCCTCTAAATCTCTAAATAATGAACTTCCAAAGGAATGTGGATGTGTCAGAATCCAAAATGAAGTGAACATTTACCACTTAAAATTATGTAGAATGAAATTCTAAATAAAATGACACAAACTTCTAAAATAATCTGTGCTGAATGTCTACGTACACAGCCTGTGTAACTTTTAATATGCCATAAAACAAGAGTATGAAAAGTACAGTGGCCCACGAAATATTATTTTAAGCTATAGATTAACAAGGGGCCTAGTCATATGTGTAAGTCCTCGATGCTGATATTTATGTTTTGGGCGTCTGGTTCGTAGCACTAAAACAAATAACATGTGATATGTCTTACAGGACAAGGAAGGGGCCCATCAATATGATTTGCATATCTGCCCAAATATCATAGCTATGCCAATAACCTTACGCCTCTGATATGCCAAGAAAATGATGCACCAGTTTCACAGCAGTTTAATATAAACAAATTCAACCAATGTCGGACAAATTATCTGAAAAAACTGGCGTCGCAGTATACTGGACAGATAGCTTTGCACATGCTCCCTGTCAGACATAAAAACACAAGAAATAAGTCAAGCGAAGTGGAAAGCATCTTAGTTTGGTTATTTAATTCATTTACATGGCATAATGTAGAGATACAAAATAAATTGAAAGCTAAGTTTTCTGCTACCATTTTATGCTAAAAATAATAACTATTTTATGCTAAGAATGATAAAATGTTATCTATAAGAAAACAATACTACTGTACCTTCTTCTCCAAAGCTCTCCAGATCCTAGCGTCACGTGTTTCCATAGTAATATTTCTGAAACTAAATGAAATAATGTCAGATGCAGCACATCCACTTCTTGTGATCTTAATTTAATTAGTTGCACATATTTTTCTAGAACACTTATCTCTGATATATGGCCTTTAGCAAACAAACAAAGGAAATATTTGAAAATTTGAACCAACGTATCTTTCAAGTTCATAAGCGGCTATGCCTGTCATCTTCCTGCATACTAACCAATGAAAAGCCGGTGCTTTTATTGAAATTTGTTTAATATTATACCTCGAGGTATAAATGTAAACAAATTCCAATGCAAGACTAGATAAATCAGCGGGTTCTTATTGGCTCGTTCGCAGGAAATTGACTGATAAGTCTATATAATATCACCCATTTCTGAAATAATCAGTGTTGAATGCCTACATACATGACCTGTGTGACTTTTACTAGACCATAAAACAAGAACATGAATAGTACAGGGGCCCACTAAGTATTATTTTAAGCTATAGCTTAGGAAGGGGCCTAGTCCTACATATAAGACCTCGATGCTGATAATTATGTTTTGGGCGTCTGGTTCGTCGCACCAAAACATAAATAACGTGCTATAAGTCTTACATGGATGGACTAGGAAGGGGCATTCAATATGATTTGCATATGTGCCCAAATATTCTAGCTATGCCAAAGAGTATAAGGCTCTAATTTGCCAAGAAAAGGATGCATGAGTTACACAGCAATTAAGTATCAATAAATTCAACCAATGTCATCTTATGCCCAAACCTGTATTATACCAAGGCAAAGCGGTGGTCTACGGGCATTTGTGAAGGGACCATTAATATTTTCCCAAGAACTTCTCCTTCGGTAAAGTTATCTGAAAAAAAAAACTAGAATATCTGTACATAGGGCAGATACCTTTACATTTGCTCCCTGACAGGAATAAAATCACAAGAATTAAGTTAAGCGATATGGAAACACCATATTTTAATTATTTAATTCATTTACATGGCATTATGTAGAGATAAAAAAAAAAAAATGATAGCAAAATTGCTGCTAACATTTATGCTAAAACTTATAACTATCTTATGCTAAACTTTATAAAATATTATCTAGAAGGAAAAATACTACTGTACCTCGTTCTCCAACCTTTCCTAGATCGAGCGTCACGGGTTTCCATAGTAATATTTCTGAAATACTGTCACATACAGCACGTCCACCACTTGTGATCTTTTTTCATGTGTTATTTGCACATATATTTTTTGAAAACTTATCTCTGAATATGGCCTTTAACAAACAGACAAAGGAAGAATTTGAAAATTGAAACCGACGTGTCTTTCAAGCACATAAGGGCTATGCCAGTCAACTTCCTGCGAACGAGCCAATGAGAATCCAGTGCTTTATCCGGTGCCTGAATTGGCCTTTGTTTAATATTATACCTCTCGATGTTGCAGTTTGAAGAGTGACATGAAGCACTGGAGATAAAACATATAGATGTAAACTTTGTGATGAAAAGTTTAGACATATTAGTCGTTTGAAGCGCCATACATACTGGAGATTAGACCATTCAAATGAGATGATTCTAATATTTGCACAAAGTAGTCCTTTGAAGAACAATATGAGAATCCATACTGGAGATAAACCGTTAAAATGTGAATTTTTGTGATAAAATGTCTGCACAAAGTAATTCTTTTAAGAAACATACGAGACTCCATACTGGAGATAAACCATTCAAATGTCAGTTTTGTGATAAAGTGTTTAGAAGTAATAGTGATCTGAAGAGACACTGGATAATCCATACTGGAGATAAACCATTCAGATGTGAAGTCTGTAATAAGATGTTTACTCAGAGTATTTCTCTGAACAGACACATGAAAATCCATACTGGAGATGAACCATTTATATGTGAAGTTTGTGATAAAGGATGTAGAGATAATAGTCACCTGAAGAAACACATGAGAATCCATACTGGAGATAAACCATTCAAATGCGAAGTTTGTAATAATCAGTTTGGGGATAAAAACAATTTGAAGCAGCACATGATAATACATACTGGAGATAAACCATTCAAATGTGAAGTTTGTGATAACATGTTTTCTCAGAGTAGTTCTCTGAAGAGACACTGGAAAATCCATACTGGAGATAAACCATTCAGATGTGAAGTTTGTGATAAAATGTTTGGACGGAGGAGCACTTTGAAGAATCACATGAGAATCCATACTGGAGATAAACCGTTTAAATGCGAAGTTTGTAATAATCAGTTTGGGGATAAAAGCACTTTGAAGAAACACATGATGATACATACTGGAGATAAACCATTCCAATGTGAAGTTTGTGATAAAATGTTTAGACGGATTAGTTATTTGAACAACCATATGAGAATCCATACTGGAGATAAACCATTCAAATGTGAATTTTGTGATGAAATGTTTGCACAGAGGATCACTTTGAAGAATCACATGAGAATCCATACTGGAGATAAAGTATTCAAATGCGAAGTTTGTAATAATGGAGATAAAAGTAGTTTGAAGGATACATACTGGAAATAAACCATTCAAATGTAAACTTGTGATAAAATGTTTAGATTGGTCATTTGAAGAACCACATGAGAATCCATGCTGGAGATGAACAATTCAAATGTGAAGTTTGTGATAAAAATGTTTGGATGGAGTAACACTTTGAAAATCCATATGAGGATACGTACTGGAGCTAAGACATTCAAATGTGAAGTTTGTAATAAAAGATTTAGAGGAAGATGTCATTTGAAGAAACACATGAGAATTCATGATGGATATATGCAAACACAATTCAACGGTGAAGTGCATGATTAAAGGTTTAGACATTGTGCTATTTAAAGAGGCATTTGAGATGAACCATTCACATGTGAAGTTGGTGATAGTATCTTAGGGTAAAATACTGCTTTGGAGAACTGTAGGAGGGTGAATACTAGAAACAAACAATGGAAATATTAAGTTTGTTATGGAATGTTTATACAAGGTTGACATGAGAATACATACTGGACATTAACCATTCAAATGTGTTGTTTATGATCAAATATTTGGGACAGTAGTGCAATGAACTGCGACAGGATTGTGTGTACTGTTGATAAAGTATTCAGAGGTTTTGGCACAGTACATATACAACCATAACATGATAATACAGAATGGAGAATAAACATTAAAGGTGTAGTGTTTTCATTTTTAGCTTAATAGTTTAATGAATGTGGGTCTTAACTCATTAACCCCTGACAAATGCCAAACAGCTAGGCATTCTCCTATAGCGTATGTGCAGAGAGATTACCTAGAGCATTGTAAGCTTTACCAGTGCCTGTATCCCTGAGACTTGCTGAGAGTTCTTGGCTTGCATATTTTTTCAGATGGATCTATTTGCAGAAGCTAAAAGATGGCATTTCTGAATAATATTATGGACATAATGGTGTAAATTTCATGCTAAATATAGAAATAAAACTCATGGATAAAGATGAAATCAAGGATTCTTTTACCAGCAATGTATTATGCATAAAATCCATGATGAATTCACACTGAATAATTAACACTATCAACACGTGAATTTTACTCCATTTTACGTACACAGAAATAACACGTGTCATCTTTCTTGCAAACTTAACTTCATGTGAATACTCCGTCAGACTCTGTTAAGTAAAAGTCTTCTCCCATGAACTGATTCTTGTAATTTTCATTGTCTTCTATTCTAAATATTTCACTATATTTACCACTATCGAAGTCAAATATTTCCCCTTTGTTTAGCAACATTCACTCGATTTAAGCTAAAATTTTATTGTTAAATTGCCTGCATAATTAGGAAATGGGTTGAGATCAACCAATGGTTGGTGATGATTTAACACATTATGTGGGATACAGGCCTAAACTAATACTGTCACTCAGACTCGGCACTCACAAAACAAGCTAGGTAAACTGCGCCATGTTAGAGTGGCACTTGGGAGATGAGGAAGGTAAATTATGATGAGTTATATTGGTGGCAAGGGTTAATGAGTTAAAGGAGCAGTACTCTATCAAATGAAGAAATACAGAATTACAAAAATTTTCAGGGAACTGTAGTCCTTAAAAAAAACACATTTCAGACAAAACTTTTAGGTAAACATAGATAGTTAAAGTCAAACATTAAGACTGTGAAAAGCATCAAGCATCATTTATGAGTTTGTAAATAGAGGAATAAGGTACAGGTATATATATTCAACTGCGGCTGTTACCGTCGAAGCTGATGATTCCATGTGAACATTAGCATAATGAAGACCCATATCCCCAAAAAGGAAATGTGCATTGGTGTGAAAACAGTCTGTACAGATGAGATCTATTTCATGAAGGAGGCTGAAAAAAAGAGAAAAAATAAACCTACTGAACTACAACAGATACGATGCACACATCCAACCAATGGCAAATGACAAAAAGTAAGTTGTTACAAGACAAAGAAGGGCATCTCCAAATAGTTAACTACAGATGCTTGATTATTAAAGATCTAGTTGATAGAACGAATTCAAATTGATGATGACTTTTACCTAGCTCTGCCAGAAGTGAGTAGTAATGGAAAATATCAATTGGATGGCAAGAAAGATGAGATACCATTTTGCAGCAGGAAACATGAAAGTCATTCCATACTGTAACCAGGAATATTTACACTCTTTTGCCAACATGGAATGTTGTTCTGTGCTTGATTTATTGATCATTTAATGTTTACCCTTTGTTTATATTAACAATCATAATTTGTTACCAAATTGAAGTGAGTTCTTTTACTTGCCATTGTTCATCATCTGCAAGATTGGTTTAAGTGATAATAACAAAATTTATGTTCTTCAATTTTGTCTTTGAAAACTGCTTTTTGATTGTTTTATGTGTTGTATCTGCAAAGTATAATGTTTTATTAAGAGTATTTCATGATATATCCAACAACAGGAACAAAATGTCATTTAAATTACATTAGTCATAATTACAGGCTTTAATCATGTTGAAAATACAGTGTGTTTTGCATCGTTTAACAAAATAATTCATTTATATGTGCATTTTCTGATGCAAAGAAATTATAATATGACAGTCATAGCCATTAAGGTAAATTAAACAATAAAAAAGCATGATTTTGGAATCTATAGTTGATGAAGTGTCTTTCTTTGTCTTCATTATTTTATGTTTATTTTTGTTTCATTTGTTCCAGAGGCAACAATTCATGACAATGCCTGCTTACTTTCTCACTAGATATCTTGTTTTCCTTGCAAGGACACAGTTTGAGTTGTTGCTTTGCATTGGTTTAAGCACATTGGTAATGCATTTCTACCTGTATGTGATTGCAATTGTATGTTCTTCATTCTGATTTTGCTCATGTATTGATGATTTTTAGGGTTAGAAACTATTAACTGCATCACTATGTAAATGCATATCATTTCAATGTGAAATTTTTGCAATAATTGCCATTATTATAATATGGCCTATGTCTGTGCTTATTCAGTCACATGACCCGTTATGAAAAACATGTTATTCTTTCCAGTTGTTGGGAATGTAGCAGTAATTGAAATAAAGTGTTGGTTCTAGGAACTAGTTTCATACTTGCTTTAGCGCACATAGCTGACACAAAATGTTTCCAAAGTTGGTAAAATTGCCGTCATCTTCAAAATAAGTGGTTTAACATTAAATCTGAATGTATCATTATTTTGTATGTTAAAATGTTTTATGTTTGCAACTACTGGTAACAATAAACTTTGATATATATTTACATTGTGCTAGTATTGTTGCAGTATTTGCATGTTGTTTAATTTGTTTGCAGTGATATCATGAGAAAAGAGCATCATCAGATATCCATGTGAGCACTTTCCTCATTGTTCATTTTTTTGCACTTTTCAGTTAAAAAATAATAGTCTCTGCAGAGGTCTCGCTACGATTTTAAAACTAGGAGTCTAGGACTCCCATTTTGGTAAAAATAGGAGTCCTACCATCACATTTGCAGTCGTTTGTTTCCTATAGATTCGACACAGACGTGAGTGCATCTTTTTCTAGATGGAGAGGTTTTCGTAATGTAATCTCTCACTTTAATATAGCTTCATTACAATAGTCCATTGACAGGATTTAAAATTTATGGCTTATTTATTTGTCTACGTCCTTGTAGTAGTTTTAGGCAATGGTTTAACAGTATCTGTTTGCTGTTTTTTTTCCGTATTTTCGCAAATATATGTCAAGTCGGAAAACAACTTAGACCTTAAAGCGCATTTCGCGAATACCACAACCAGCATTCTCCCATACGTTTCTGACCTTCATAATTTCATTTTAAAGTTAAATCTTTAATAAAATAATACATTGGCTTTGCTTTCAATGATTTGTATATTTTTCTGAAGATATTTACCCGATGATTTACGAAAACAGACAATCTAATAAACTGGTACATCCCAGACTTAGCGAAGTCCGCCATTATTTCCCGTTAGGCCTACTGGTTCACTTAGTTTCAAACTAATTTTATGACGAAATAGTGTACAAGAGGCAGTTAATATATATCCAGATCACCGATTCTGATCTTAAAATACATGTTTGTATGTTTTATCATCAAAGGATATCATGCAGGAAATTGATAGTTTCTACCTTACTCGGAAAAGGGTTAATGGTCAATCAGCTATCAAATCATATGCTTGTGAATGGGCAAGAGTTTGTTTGTCAAAGTAATTGATATCAAAACTAGGCCTAGCTACTGATGTTTCGACGAATATATTTCGCTACAACACTAGAACTAACCGGGCTAAGGTGAGGGGCATTTTAAAAAAAGTATGGTCAGTCAACGTACCTCTTAAATAGCTCTTGTTCGTCCATCAGAGTGATACTGAATTTTGTCAATCTAAGTAAGGACTTATTCCAAACACTAAGCTAAGCATCACACACTTTCTTACACTTAGCTACTGTCCCATCCGAACTATCAATTCTAGCAGCTCTTGCACTCTTCTGAATCTCGTTACAGTCTTAAGTTTGCCGTTTAACCCCAAAATACTTAAACAAATTTACGAATGGCATTTTGTCTAAGACTCAACATGTCTTGGTTCTCGTGTCCTACTTATCCCGATACATTCGGAAATGAACACAATAACGAATGCTAAAGTTGTTTATTTGATGTACTTTTAGAAATGACCACATGTACATCTCTGTTTTTCTGACTCTGAATTCAATCACTGTAAATATCAGTACATTTTACCACCTGGCCGCCAGTCAAAGCCTTTGAACTTGAGCGCCAAGCTATTGCATCATGTTCTTTTTGATGTACTCTTATAATGGCAACATGTATGTACATCAAAGGGTCTTTCAGTCACTGAATTATGTCATTGTAAATATCAGCACAGCTAATTATCAACACATTTTCACACAAAGCAGGTGGCTGAAGCAGGACTACTGGCAAGTCTTTGAATTTTGCCGCACACCTATTACATGCGTAGGAAGGACTCCCGCCTCAGTGATTTTCTGCGTCCCAGATCAAAAATTAGCGTCCAAATACGCGAAATTAAACGTTTTCGAGACCTCTGTCTCTGATTGAAAATCCTGTCTTACCATTAAGAAAGAATTGTACACTTAATTTTGCATTTTTAAGGTAATTATATACTGCAATTTGTTTCCAACTCTCTGTACATTTATAGGCAAGCGAAAATACTACTAATTTTTAGTTTTGTTGATCTAATATGAGGAATGTCTTTTGATCAGGATATTTTTATGTGAACATTTTTGTATTTTTTTTATATTTTACAAAATAGAGCTTTATTTGTACATTTTAGGTGGCTCCATCGGATATGAATCAAAACAGTATCCTCAGTTAAAAAGTGTCAGCTATCCAGATCGTGGAACAAAATAATTCCAAGTAAAGATGTGATGTGATGTGGTTAGGATTTTAAACGTAGCTTTAAAAAATTTTCAGTCATATTGACACGATGTCTGCATTGTGGCAGTTTATGGTGATGCCTGGCACTGGGGCATCATGCCGCAGACATGAACATAATATCCCACCCAGTCACATTATCCTGACACCAGGCTGACCAGTCCTAATACTAACCTGGTGATGCTGAGCGCCAAGAGAGGCAGCTGTTAGTACCATTTTTGTAAGTCTTTGTTATGACTCGGCCAGGGATTGAACCCACGACCTACCACGTCCGAGGCGGACGCTCTAACCACTAGGCCACCGGAGCAGTCTCTAGGAGAAGTTGAAGTCCTTGCCGATTATACAGGACTCCACACAAATTTCAGTGATGCTTGCATTTCTTTCTATGGAACTGCAACAGCAAAATGAAAGTTCATAATTAGTTTTTCTTTAAGTACAAGGGGGGAAATGATGATTATACTGAATCTGAATTAAAATATGACTAAAACACAAATTTCAGTTGAAAACACTTTTTTCATTTTTATTTACATTTTATAAGTTGTTCCAACAGTAGGCATTAGTGACATTTTAAATGATCACAAGTTTTCCAAAGATAATAATTTACACTGTACTGACAAGATTTTAGCTAAGGAAGATATATTGATTTGTATTGCAATATTCTTCACTTTTCACAAATAATGGTCACTTCTTTTAGGATTTTATAGAAGAAAAGATGTGATTCATGCATGTGCCTGTCTTATAAGCAGACGTTTTAGTGCAAAATAGTTCAATCGGGATATATAATTTGTAATGATGTATATGTAATTTTTCACTAAAACCATTATTGCTGGTTGCATGTGTATAATGGCAGTCACTTTCTATGTATACACAGCAATGTTTATGTGATCAGTTTCATCTGTAATAACATTTTTTTTTCTCAGACTTTTGGTTGTTTGTAGTCGTTTGCATGAGATTGAATGTAGTAGGATAATTCAAATGTGAAACATAAATGTTATATATTTCCTTTGCCTTTCATAGTTGTCAGGGTAATTATGTCAAATCTAGTTGTATGTGTCACATGATATCTATTCTTGTAAGTTTCTTGATTACTGTATATACATTGAGTAAATGTTACGATTGGTTTTAATGTCCATAAAGTACATACCTCTGGTGGTCAGATCTAGGAAGTACATATATTGGTGCTTAGCTTAGGACATACAAATGTCTGTCCAGAGCAAAGGTCAAGGTACTACTTGTGTCCTGTGCTAAGGTCAAGGAACTACATACATCAAGTGTTACTCTGTGAAGTGATTATACTTGGTGCTAAGGTTCAGGAAGCACAGAGATCTGCTTTTAAAGTTCAGGAAGCACATACATCTGGTGCTAAGTTCCAGGATACACATGCATCTGATTCTAAAGTCTAGGAAGTACATATGTCTCGAGCTAAGTTCTAGGAAATACAAATGCCTAGTGTTAATGTCTAGGAGGTACATAAATCTGGTGTTTTGTCCAGGAAGTACATATCTCTTGTGCTCAGGTCTAGGAAGCACATATATTTAGTGATAAATTCTAGGAAGTAGATATGTCTGGTGCAAAGGTAGTGGACGTAAATACCTATGGTGTTTATGTATGGGAAGTACGTACATCAGGTGCTAAGATCTAGGATGTGCATATCCCTGGTGTTTGGAATCTATGGTCACAGAAAGGAGAAAAATCGATAAGTTTTTTTTTAAAAACTTAACAAACAGTTTAATTGTCGAAATCATAACTGAAAATGTGAGAGGAACTTAGTTTTATTAAATGAATACAAAACTATTCTTATAAAGGTATTTGAATGCTCTAAATGAACGAAATCTTGCTAACAAATTATAAAGCCAGAAATATACTGGTCCACCAAGACCAATAATGTCATCAACTGTGATCCTAACCCCATCACAGTTCCAGGATAATATTATAGTCCAAAATGAACACTTCCTATCTACATTGAACATTCCAAACAAAAATTCTTCCTGTTGATCAATTTCGAAGTACAACATCAAATTTGTCTAAACTTATCTCAGGAACACAAGAAGCGAGAATGACTCCAAAATTGGAATGATTCTGATTGCTTAATTCTTTCCTTATATGCACCATCTACTGTGACTGCATTTCACAATAGACCCCATGTGACAGAATACACTTTCCATGAATGTTGCCTGTAAGATTATTAATAATTGTCAACACATACACATACATAATCATCTATTTGTAGATGGTATGTAATTTGCATTCTTAACAGAGGTTACGTACACAAATTTATATTCCATGCATTTTATAACTATGAATAAAAATTATAAAAATAAAATAATGAACCATGAGGTAGAGTTTGTGCTAAGGCCTAGGACGTACATGACTGGCACCAATGTCTGGTAAGTGCAGAAGTCCAATGCAAAGGTCAAGGAACTACACATGTCTGGTACTAGAGTTTGAAAAGTACATATGTCCTGTGCTTAAGTCTAGGAACTACACATTTTTGGTGCTAGAGTCAGTGAAGTATATATTTTAGGTGCAGGATCTAGATATACATCCAGGAAGTATATGTCTGGTGCTAGGGTCCAGAAAGTATATACATATGGTGCTAATGTTTAGGAATACATGTATGGTGCTAAGGTTCCGATAGCATAAACATCTGGTGCAATAGTCTAGCAAGTACATACCTTTGTTTATCAGGTCTAGGAAGTACACACCTCTGGTGCTAAGGTCTAGGAAGTATATATGTATGCTGTTAAGATTCTGGAAGTATATTCATCTGTTACTTGAGTTAGTGAAGTTTATATGCATGGTTCTAAGGATCAGGAACTAGATACCTCTGTTTAGAAGGTATAGGAAGTACATACATCTAGTGCTAAGGTCCGGGAAGTAAGGTGCTAAGTGCACGAAGATACATCTGTAAGGTTTAGTAAGTATGAGCTCAGATCTAGGAAGTTCGTAAGTTTTGAAGTACACATGCCTGGTTCTAACTAAATACCTTTGGTTCTAAGGTCTGGAAAGTATATACATAAGGTGCTAATGTCCAGGAAACACATACATATGGTGTTAAGGTATAGGAAGTATGCCTACTTGGGTCTATGAAGTATATACGACTGGTGCTAAAATCAAGGATGTACATATATCTGATGGTAAGTAGAGGACATACATATGTGTGGTGATAAGTTTAAGAAAACATATATGTCCAGTGCTAATGTCTGGGAATCACATGCGTATTGTGCTAAGATCAAGGAACAATATACGTCTAGTTTTAGAGTGACTGAAGTATATATGTCTGGTACAAGGGTCTAGGAACTAGATACCTCTGGTTCTAATTTCCAGGAAGTATATACATCTGGTGCAAACGTCTAGGAAGCACAAAAGTCTGGTACTAGGGTCTTGGAGGTATACACATCTGGTTCTAGGATGTAGGATGTAGGAAGAATATACGTTTGGTGCCAAGGTCTAGCAAGCACACATGTCTAGTGCTAAGGTCTCAAAATTGCATATATTTGGTGCTAAGGTCTAGGAAGTACATATATCTAGTGCTAATGTCTAGGAAATGCATACGTCTGATGCTAAGGTACATGAAGTATATATTGTCTGGTGCTAAAGTGTAGGAAGTACATACATCTGTTGCTAGGGTCTGGGAAGTATGCACGTCTGGTGCTAAGGTCTAGGAAAAAATCTGCTGCTCGGGTCTAGGAAGTACATGCTTCTGGTGCTATTATCTAGGACGCATATACGTCTGGTAATACAGTCTACGAAGTATATACGTCTGGTTCTAGGGTCTACGAAGTAAATACGTCTGGTGCTAAGGTCTTGGAAATACATAAGTCGGGTGCTTTTGTCTGTGGCCCATGTACATATTGTGACATGGTTTAGAAAGTACATGCGTCTGGTGCTATTTACCAGGTCGCATGTACGTCTGGTGATATAGTCTAGGAGGTGTATGGTCCAGGAAGCTAATTTGTCTGGTGCTAATGTCTCTGAAATACATAAGTAGGGTGTTAGTGTATAGGAAGTACATCCGTCTAGTGCTATTATCAAGGACGCATATGCGACTTTTGCTAGGCTGTAGGAAGTACATACGTCTGGTGCTATTGTCTAGCACGCATATATGTCTGGTGTTATAGTCTAGGAAGTGCATGCTTCCGGTGTTATTTTGCAGGACGCATATACGTATGTGCTATGATCTAGGAAGAACGTATGCCTGGTCCTATTGTCATGGGTTCATATACGTCTGGTGCTAGGGTGTATGAAGTAAATACGTCTGGAGCTAGGGTCTAGGAAGTACACGTGTGAGGTGCAATTGCCTAGGACGCGTATACGTACAGTGGTAGGATGTAGGAAGTATATCTCTGGTGCTAAGGTATAGGAGCTATGTACGTTTGGTGCTAAGGTCTATAGAATACATAAGTCTTGTGTCAGAGTCTAGGATGTACATACGTCAGGTGCTATAACTTAGGAAGTGTATACGTCGGATGCTAGGGTTTTGGAAACACATGAGATGGGTGCTAGTGTCTAGGAAGTACATGCGTCAGGTTCTATTGCCTAGAACTTATATGCGTCTAGTGTGATGGTCTAGGAAGTATGTACATCTGGTGTCAAGGTCTAGGAAATACATAAGTATGGTGCTAGTGTCTAGGAAGTACATATACGTTTGGTGCTATGGTGTAGGACTAATATATGTTTGTTTTTAGGGTATTGGAAGTACATACCTCCGGTGTAATTGTCCAGGGCGCATATACATATGGTAGTAGGGTCTAGGAAGCATATATGTTTGTTGCTAGTGCCTAGGAAGTATCTATGTCTTATGCTAAGGTCTAGGAAATACATAGACCTGGTTCTAGGGTCTCGGAACTACATGCGCATAGTGCTATAATGTAGGACACATATACGTCTGGTGCTAGGGTCTAGGAAGTACATACGTCTGGTGTTATTGTCAAGGACGTATATACGACTTGTGCTAGGGTGTAGAAAGCATGTACGTCTGGTGCTAAGGTCTAGGAAGTACATATGTCTGATCTTGTATATTCACCTGCTGTTATTGCCATTGATATAAATATGCCGGTGCAATGGTCCAAAACTGAGATACCTCCTGTTCAAATGTCCGTGAAATTCATACATTTAGTGTTAAAGTCTAGGAAGCACATGCATCTGCGCTAAGTTCTAAGAAGTACATAAATCTGAAGATAGGGTCAAGGAAGAATATATGTCTGGTGCTAAGGTCTAGGAATTCCATATGTCTGATCCTTGGGTCAAAGAAGCATATACGTCTGGTGCTAGGGACTAGAAAGTATATACGTGTGCTGCTAAGGTTCTATGAGAATAATCAACTGGTGCTATTGCCATTGATATAAATATTCCGGTGCAACTTTACAGGACTTGGATATCTCATGTTCTAATGTCCCATAAGTGTATCTATCTAGTGCTAAGGTCCAGGCAACGCATGCATCTGATACTAAAGTTTAGGAAGTCCATAGGTTTGGTGCAAGGGTCTAGGAAGTATAAACATCTGGTGTTAAGGTCTAGGAAGTACATTAGTCTTGTGCTAGAGTCAGTGGAGTACATTTGTGTTGGTAAGGCCTTGGAACTATATATGTTTGGTGCTAGAGTTAGTGAAGTATATTTGCCTGGTTTTAAGTTATTTCCTATTTAAACAGAGATGTTGATCCTTACTAGCGGTATGTAGAATCAAAGTCACTTTCTTACCGATTAATATAGCTAATAAATAGTCTCGTATCATATTAGAAGATTTTATAGTTGCTGAGAAAGAACACAATTTATATGGTGTTCAGATTGGTTAAAGGGTATAGAAACGTAGGTAGTAGAAAACCTTGGCTTGTTAGTGTTTTGAAACCTGAATGTCCAGTTCGTCCTTGTTAGTGTTCACATCTCTTCTAATCACTTATTTGTGGAAGAGTTCGATAGATGTCATATATGTAGAGATGAATCGATCTCTCATTAGTTTTGGGATCTGTCAGGTCGATATCCCGCAGAAAGTCGCCTTCACTTACGATAAAATGTTAATTGTTAGAAAGTGAAAACTGAAAGAATGTGGAGCCTACCCTCCTCTCTGTTTGTGGGATCTAGTTATAATTGTAATCACCAGAGTGAATTGATGCAGTTCATACATTTCTTCAACTAATCACATTATTTTGTCACTGAGAGGTATATATGCCCCTTTGTCGCTGGTACTGTCGGTATTAGAAACATGTTACATAATGTGACAATCATACTGAAGACTCCAATTATTGCAGCATCCAGTGTTTGAATGATTCCATTATATTGCAGCAGGGTTTCGCCTAAAACGATAGATAAAGCATAAGTAAAGATGACTATGTTTTTAACAAAGGTATAAAGAAAGAAAGGACTAGGAAACACCTTTGAATTTTTATTTAAATTTAAATTACAAACGCTTTGTTTTCTATATTCCAGGGCAAAGCATGATTGTTTGGTAACGCTAAGTATAAGACTGCCTAAGTGATTTTTCCACAATGTCTGGAATATTATAGACAGTATGATGGAATTGGATTGGGTCACACAAAAATATCCATATCTATAATCACTCAAATGTTGGGTCCAAAGTGGGCATAAATTGAACTGTGGTATATTTTATAACTTTTGTAGAGGTCCTCCCTTTTGCGAAGATTTTATTAAAGCTTTTGTTTAAATATTGCTACTGTAAATAAAACCCATCAATATTTCATTTTTATATGTAGCGGTGATGATGGGAATTGACCAAGTTAATGACGTATTCAGTAAAATGCTAGGGCAGACATTGGCGTGAAGTTTTTCATCAAAATACTTACATTCACTTCCAGCAATTAACTGTGGGACCAGAACATCTATACCTCTTGTTATATGGTCTTGGAGGTACATGATTCTGGTTCTAAGGTCTAGGAAGTAAATAAACCCGGTGCTAAGGTGAAGCTATTTTACGTGTCAGGTGATAGGGCGAAGGGTCACGAAAGGACATATGTCTAGTGTTAAAGTCGGATGTAGATATGTCCGGTGCATTGTCAAATAAGTAGATACATCTGGTATGGTCAGGGAAGTCAAGAACCTGGTGCTATACTCATGGAACTTTATACGTCTGGTGCAAAAGCCATGGATGTATATGTGTCTGGTGCTAGGATGAAGTTCAGAGAAGTAGATGTGCCAAATGCTAATGTCAAAAATGCATATATGTCTGGTGCTAGGGCCGGTAAAATAGATACGTCCGGTGCTAAGGTGAGTGAAGTAAGCAACCAGGTGTAATGTCAAGGAAGTAAATATGTTTGGTGGTATGCTCATGGAATTCAATACGCCGTGTGAGCAAGATTAGAGAAAACTATAAAAAGCGAATACTGTCATTATGATACTTGGAAGTTGCAGGTGTCAGAGTGAATTTGCTTATTTGTTTACACTATGTACTACAAACCCAGTCAAGTTTAGTTTATTTGATTGTGACAAAAGATAATAGAAACCGTTTTGAAGTTCATGATTCGGACGAGTTGCCGTTCCTGAAAAAGATCGCTAAATTCGAAGCTATCTCCGATGTTTAACAATCTTTTATATTGACTTGAGTGTGTGTGCTTAAGATTTTTAACGTAGCTTAAGCAACTTTTTTTCAGCCAAATCTTGCAATGTCTGCATTGTGGCAGTTTATGGTGATGTCGTACAATCTCTTGTAGCATCATGTCTCTCCCAGTAATATTATCCTGACAACAGGCTGAGCAGTCCCAACATTAACCTCTTGACGCTGAGCACCTAGAGAGGCAGCTGCTAGTACCATTCTTATAGGTCTTTTTAAGATTTGGCCTGGGCTCGAAGTAGCAACCGCCGTTATCATAGGCAGACGCTGTTACCACATTGGCCACCAGAGCTGCCGTTATATTGATAATTAAGCGAAGACGGCATTTTGATTGTTTGTATTCTCCCAACAGTGAGTCGTTTGGGAATTTCAGTATTTTGCAAGATAACACAAGATTGTTTATTTTTCTGGTATCGTGAAACTGGCCTCCTGACACATTGATTAAAGCACAATATGAATGCTCTGCTGGTAATCACCATGACTGATATACGTGTTAAATTGTAAGACCACAATGTCTGGAATACAACTGAATGCATCAACAAACAGCAAAATTGGTATTGTGAAACTGGATTGCTGCCACAGTGATTAAAACGAATATGAATGCTCTGCTAGTAATCACCATGGCTGATATGTTTTAAAGTGTGAGACTACTATGCCTGGAATACAACTGAATTCATCAACAGACAGCAACAGTGGTATGGCGAAACTGGCCTCCTGCCTCATTGATTAAAACACGATATGAATGCTCTGCTAGTAATTACTATGGCTGGTATACCAGTTAAATTGTAAGACCACTGTGCATCAACGGACAGCAAAACAGATAAGTATAAGATAAACATGGATGAGAATCACGGGAACAACATGCCGCACCCCATATCCCGGCCCTGTTTATCCACAGAATATGAATTGGATCATTAGGCCTGGACTGCTGGCGGCAATTACAAGGGTGAATGCACTCATTCTACCCTTTAAGGCTGTTAATTGAGTGCATTTGGATTCTATGATCCAGGTAGCCTGCAAAAACGTACTTGAATGGTCCTCTTGAAAAAACATATTAATATGATTTAACTGGAAACTGGTCTGTATTGTTATTAGTGTTTGACATCAATACATACATGCATACATACATACATACATACATACATACATACATACATACATACATGCATACATACAATACTTACATACATACATACATACATGCATACATACATACATACATACATACATACATACATACATACATACATGCATACATACTAAAGATTATACATCTATCATTAAACATGCTCATTTGACTGCAGCACGTTAAGGCATTATAATCTATGTTATTCGACAATAAAGGCATGATAATATTCGCTATCCAACAATAAAGGCATAACAGTCTATGCTATTTAACAATAAAAGCATGATTATATATGCTGATCAACTGCTTAAGTTTATACCAGGTAACTATATATATATATATATATATATATATATATATATATATATATATATTCTTCAAGCATCAAGAATGCAAGTTTATTTGGCATGTGAAGCGTCTCAGTGAAAAGAAATTTCAATATGGACCTCTTTCACCTATTATTTTGTGACACTAAGGATTGGTTTGAATCCCTCAAAACAAAACATGTGAAACCACTTAAATAAATATCTATACACCTATAAAATCCTCAGTGAATGGAAACATCAAAACAAAAAAAAAATACTTTTTGTTTAGTTTTAAAAGTTTTACTGTGACAACCAGAGTTTAAAAATTTTAAAAACTGTAAATTTATGTTACACTTTGCAGTAAATATACTTTAAACATTCTATGCAAAACAAATCAGTAACGTAAATAAATTGAAAGCATTAAAATTAAAAAGGACACTATTATTCATAATCAAAATATGTAAAACAATAGACTGAAAAAGTGAACATCAGAAGCAAACGCTGACAATATAGAAGGACAGAGACGCAAAATTATCAGCCACTTTAATAACCATGATTGTCAAAGTTGCTAGTTGTTTGTTTTCTTGCCATGCCAGTTTTATCTGAGGAATGAAATGTTTTAGGCTTACAAGGTATATATGAACGAAAAAAATTTTAAAAGAAATTATTACAGAGTTACTGTTCCTGTAAACTCTAGGATCTTATAAAATGTGTCTCAAATCAGAATACTTAGTAATTTGTTTATTTCTAATTAACAAGAAAGCAGTAGAAAAAAGATTAGGTAGAAGAAAATTGCAGAACAATTATTAAACCGTTCAGATTACAGGGTTATATAATGAACAGGTTTGTATGGGATTTAAAAGAAATTTAGTTTTAAAATTGAAAATTAATCATGTTTAAACTTCTAACAATTTCTCTTTGACCTTGAAAACTGTTTTTACATAAATTCCACCGAGAAACACGAGTATATACACAGATTAACCATGCTGTCACTAGTTCACATTTCATAAGTAACAGTCATAATAAGAAAGAAATAAAAAATGATTGGAATGTTGAAAATATTTGTTTCATTCTCTGGAAAAATGTAGGAGTCATCAAGACACTTTTTGCTAGCTACACCAAATAGAGTATGCAACCCCACCCAACCCCTCTCCATCCATCACATACCTGAAAAACAACTGGGTTTTGCTATTAATCTGGCCTCTCGAACAATATAGATATTAACAATTCTTCTGGATTGTATGTTGAGTGCTTAAACTAGGTTAACATTAAATCATTAACAATTTCAATTGTTGATGGCCTCAATGACAAACATTTTCTTCCTGAATTAAGAAATTATTGTAACAACAAAGCGTATACAATTTTATTACATAAATATACATTTTAAGTTCTTTTTGTGTTGCGGATAAATGATACATACACACGTAACATAAACATCACGTACAATAATGAGAGGTCGATTTTCCTACGCGAATATTATCAGGAATTCACTATTTCGGAGTAAAAATTCTTTCATCGACAATACTTGTCTTATAATAATACCTCAGGATCACAA
Source organism: Sinohyriopsis cumingii (assembly GCA_028554795.2). Lineage (NCBI taxonomy): Eukaryota > Metazoa > Mollusca > Bivalvia > Unionida > Unionidae > Sinohyriopsis > Sinohyriopsis cumingii. Next base: position 495,663 of record JAPYKE020000115.1, on the reverse strand, counting down.
CCACTATCACACAAATACAGCCATTCCCCACCTCCAGGCAAAACGTTTTTGCTTTTTTTCCCACATTTTGGTTGATAACTTGGAGCGTGATGCGCATGCGTATATATAGGCTTTGTCTGGTTCAGGACAAGCCGTATAGATATTCTCAAAAATAATCGCGGGTTTGCAGTAACCGTAAAGAAAGTGCATTGTAATAACTGCAAATGTAAAGCAGGGATTTGTAGACGTAACAGGGATCTTGCAGTGTAGCCAGTGAGAAGAATATTCCAACGTATGGAAGAGGTTGGTTGATCATGCAATTTGATTGAATGTGACGGTTGTTTCTACTGCAATATTTCGCTAATATGTCCTGTTGCAAACTGGGCCCACATAGCTCATAGTGACTCGAATAATTATCAGAGTCTTTAATGTAGAATAAAGGTTGGCTTTTGATTTAATCTACATGCAATTTAGGTGCTGGAGATACTACAAAATGCCACACCATTGTAGGGGTCGGGTGTGTCTCGTATCGTTGCTTAGGGCAGTTTACCTATAAATAATTTCGGGTACAGATAAAATAGCTATAGGACAACACCCATCTCTCACCCCTTAAAAATAAAAGACAGGACATAATCCCCTTTTAAACATTTTTCATCCAACACAAATATACGTCTTTGTGTGTCGCCATGGACCATTTTATTCTGAAGCTTAGTGTGGGCCTCCTTTGAATAGATAAATGAAATTTTGTGTGCATGTTAGATGTGTGATCATAACTGTAACAGATAAGGAGATTAAGATGCCTAATGATATAAGGACTTATTGCACACACTTTTGTTTTTCACCTCACTTTTATAAGCATCATTACGCACACATTTAATCCAATGCATTAAATCGTTCAGTTGTTCATTAACACTTGTATTTTTAAATTATACCATATCCATTGGAAATTGAGCATTCCTGGCGTTGAGATGGACTAAGAATTGAGGGTACTGTATTTGATTTATTTTGTGAAGTACATAAAATCTGAGCCATTCTATTATTGTATAGACATGAAATTCCATAAATAAATATTATTATTTACGATTCCTTTTTTTCACCTGTCCCATCTTAAAATATGCTTGTATATTACTGACGGTTTAAAAAGTTAAAGACTTTGTTAGGAATTATGTCCTATTCCTCATTTCAACATGGGGACTTTACTAAAACCTTAAGGATTCTAATGAGAATGGTGCCACTCAGGCCACCACAGTCACCATTTTAATGATTATATCATCATGGCGTTTTAATTAAAAGATTTTTGTGATGTCTGGTTGGTCATAAATGACAATGATACTAAACTGACAACCCTAATGGTTATTTAGAAATTCTTATTTTACTCTTCAGTGGACATTCATTTTGCCATGGGTATTTATCAGAAGAGTTCTTCTGATGTCTAGTTCGTCCCAAATGAAAACAATGCAAACTCACCCACAGTACGACCACAATTCTGGTCATGTTGAAGGTGTTGCTATCTCTGCTTCTCCTAAATGGATCGCAATATCAACATCTGGTTATCACCAGTAGACGTCTTATGATACCTAGCTTCTTTTAAGTGAAAATGTTGTCACTGGTAGATCCGATATTGATGTTAGAAAGGCTGTGTTGAAAATGTTGTTGTCAGGAACCTGCTCCCCCAAGCATGAGTGGTCATATTTCCATCGAAATTTCATTAAAAGGCATTTAACGTTGTTTTGTTACAACTTTATAGTTTTCAACGAAGAAAAAGAAAAAGAAAACATTAAGTTTTTGTAAATTTCAACAAAAAATTTATTTCTTTGGAATAAAAGAAACTTAACAGTATTGTAAATAAATCTCAAATAGTCCTAAAATTTTTTTCACATTTCCAAAAGTATAGTGTTTCCTGTAAATTCCAGTGGTATTCCAAATAAATTCCGATACTAAATGTATTGATTTGTGAATGATCTTGAATTTGCGAATTTGCAAATGGTCTTGCTGTTTCAAATTGATGTAGAATGTGACCTTGATAAATTTACAAAAATCCTCAAAGAGTGATTTTATTATATGGTCAGTAAACACCGTGTAATTCCAATGAATACTGGTAATTAAAATAAATAAATCTTCTCAAATAATAATTGAACGCTACAAAAAAAAAAACGATTCCACTGCAGATGTTATGATAGTTTCTTGTGGGTCGGTGGTTCTTTCTGAGGTTTTCCCGGATTCTTCCTCCACAAGTTATACTGGCCACCATGTATAACCTATCCTGTGCGAAAAATGGCATTAAACCCTATAACAACAACAGCAATGATTTCCGTATGTCGTTGCGGACTGCAGGAAATAATTTCATGGGCTAACAGTCTGAGTCCTCTGGACTAGATACATGCAAGCCGTACCTTCTTGCAATGCATGGCAACCTCAGTGTTTCTTCCTATAGCTTTTTATACAGCAATCATATAATAATATTATAAGTGCACCTGTTTTAGAGCTGTCAGCCTGCTTATTCTTCATTTTCTTAAGAATAGATTAACCTCCGTACTGTCTGTGGTTACCAAACTATTTGATCGGCATGTCTTTTGGAAACAATCTCATTAATATTAGGTATCAAATGTCTGGGTGACAAGGACTGAAATACTGCAGTTGGTTGTGTATATGTACATGTACATATGAGACGATAAAGACACGCATTGATTGAGAAAGAATGTCCAACTTGTTACATGGCACTTATGTTGGTTATTGCTATCTAGGAGATAATCGACCATGGTGTTATTGCCTGGATTGAGTAAATAACGACGTTAAATATGAAATCAATGGATGGACTAATAAAGATGCGAGCAGATAGAGAGAATAGAACAACATAAGCCGCCATATGTAAAATATAACAACTTAATCAATTACATAAACAAAATGAAATTGAACATTTGAATGAAATACTTTCCTGTAGAAATAGAATTTCAAAAATTATAAGAAATCCAATTATCTATTCTGTTATACCGATAAAACAAAATTTGATCATAATGTCGAGTGAACAATAAAACTCATTACTTAGCATGCCGTCATAACCTGTTTGTGTCTCGTCCTTCCAAATTCAGTGTTTGTGAGAGTTCAGAGTGGCTCTACTCCTTTTTCTTTGTTATCTAACTCCAGCCTCTTTTGGGTCTTCAGTCATAACTTGGTTGTCTGTTCTTTTTCCCCACTGTGAGATTTACAATAGAGCTCTTTTCCCCTTATGCTTTCTAAGACACGCTCTTTTTTCTATGACTGAATGTCTTCGCGTACCACACATCACCCATCCCGTGGACAATGTTTAAAGGAGAAAAGATATTTGCTGTTTTTACTTGGACTGGGGCTTCCCATTGCTCAGAAAAACTTGGAATGCCAAAATGTTTCGGAAAGAATACTTAAAAGCACTGAATTTTGACATGGAAGCACACCACTCGTTTCAGTTAGTCCATCGGATTAACACTAACTGCCAAAATTGTAACCACCCCATCAATGTTAGAATAATTCTCTCTGGTCCGCCTTAGATAGACAGATATATATAAATATATGTATATATATAGAGAGAGAGATAGACAGATGTATATATATATATAGATAGATAGATGTATATATATAGATAGATAGATAGATAGATACATAGAAATATATAGATAGATAAATATATAGATAGATAGTTAGAATGATATATGTACAGATATATATATATATATATATATATATATATATATATATATATATATATATATATATATATATACTGATAGATACATATATATATATATATATATCTATCTATATATATATATATATATATATATATATATATATATATATATATATATATATATATACAGATAGATAGATAGATACATATAGCTAGATATATATATATATAAAGATAGAAATATATATATAGATAGATAGATATACATAGAAAGATATATCTATCTATCTATATATATATATATATATATATATATATATATATATATATATATATATATATATATATATACAGATATATAGATAGATACATTTATATATATATATATATAGAGAGAGAGAGTGAGAGATAGATAGATAGATAGATTCATAGATATATGTAGATAAATACATATCTCTCTCTCTATATATATAGATAGATAGATAGAAAGATATATAGATAGATATATATATATGATTGACAGATAGATAGATAGATAGATAGATAGATAGATAGATAGATAGATAGATAGATTGATAGATATATCTTGTTAGATAGATAGATATAGATAGATATATATATAGAGATAGATAGATAGATGTATAGATAGGTAGATAAATATAGTTAGATAGATAGATATAGTTAGATAGATAGATTTATATGGATATATAGATAGATACATAGAAAGATAGATAGATAGATAGATATAGATAGGTAGATTGATTGATACAGATAGGTGGATATATATATATATATATATATATATATATATATATATATACACGTTTTAGGTGCGTTGTGGGCAGTCATCCCGAAAGTGGGTTTACGGGAAGGACATGATATAGTTTACATTTCAAATCAAAATACATATACATAGGTTGTATTTCTTACATAGTAATTATGTATATGTTGAAAATAAGTATATACACTTATGTTATAGTCCTATTCATGTTTTCGGTTCGTGGGCAGATATATAAATTTCATGGGCAGTTTTGACCTTTAGGTTGAAGATGACAAAGTAACTGCCCAAAAATACGTTCACGAAGAACAAACATATAGCATTCTGCCCGCGAATACGGCCCGGGAACAATATATAGCGTACTGCCCACGAATACGTTCACAAGTAACAAATATATAGCATGACTTTCCGGTGTGCGCGCGCAAAATGGTTGTCAAGACACGACGATAAACATTAATCTATTAAAGCATCCTTTGCAATGGCCAGCGTACATATAGCGTACGTGAGGTTCGTTTTTCACAGCTTGTTTGAAATAAATGGATGATTATATATCCAGTGTAACAACTTGTCTTGACAGCTTATGGATGCTAATGTTTGACATTTATTGTGAAGATGATTGTTCACTGCTTGTTGATGAATTCGTAGCTTCTGTTAATCGATGCTATAGCTCAATTTAACTGTCATACACTGATATGTTTAAGTCTGCTTGCACAGTTAACTATGCAGAGTTATGGAAATATAACAAATTGGTTTTAATAACTTTCAGAGTTTGTTTTACTATTACTCAATATTTGTTTCAAGTACTATAAAGGCTGTGATAGGTTGGGTGGCTTAGATTACAAATCAGGCCCTTCTCACTTGGGGGGTGGGGGGTGGGTACTGCCCATTATGAATATTACTGGTCCTAGATGTCCAACCTGATATTTATGACATATAGGTTCAACATCTTACTGCCAGCAGAAATGGTGTTCTGTAGTATTTTTCCCAGTCAATAGTTTATGGATATATTATGTCATGTACTATGCTTGTTTAATTCTCTCATCTCAGTTCTGACGTTACCATTGAATGCTATAATGTTCCCAGACATCCGGTATTATTGGTTATTAAAATTATATATATACACAGATAACTGAAGGTGAGTTCTCATTATTCCCTAACAATTGTAATTAGTGGGGCTGTAGCAATTGATGGTCTGAGAATTCAAGTTAACTGGTTCAAAACTTGGGTAAACAACAAACTGTTTTCTTCCTTTGACAGGCATCATAAAGTTTTGCATCTTTGTCACTCTGATGACTGTGGTACACAAGTTACAGACTTTGCCTTAGAATGAGCCTGATTTTTGATACTTGTTACTGAATGGGGTGGGGTAGGGAAGTAACAAAATTATTAAAGGTGGAATGTATGCAAACCATGCTGGAAATAGATATGTGCCAGCAACTGCAACATGTAAGCTTCAATCAATTTGGAAACTATAAGCTTTATCCTGTAAATATTAACAGTTCACACCCTGTATAAAAGATGATTTTGTGTTTGATTAACTGGAACTGTTAATTTATTATGTTAAGGAATTTATTGTTTTAACCCTAGTAAATGTAATATAATTAGGTCAAAAGTTCCAGTTTGTTTATTGTTTCCAGAGTTGATTATTGTAACTTGAAGAACCTGTTTCTAAGTGTTAAATGAAACGAAAGAGATATTGTTTACTCAAGTGATATAAAATAAAAGTTTAAAATGAACTGAAAGAAATATTGTTTATTCAAGTGATACAAAATAAATGTAAAAGTGTATATTCATTAAGAAGTGTATTGTCAATTGCAAATAAATGAAGATTTATCTTATTTTGTTCTTTACTTGTGTACAAAATTATACCTGGATTGGGCAATAATTACTTGGACTCCATTTGGAAAAGAAAAATCTATATGTTCTAAATACCTAATGTTCATATCATAATGCTCTTTTAATGGATGATTATGCTTTTCAGCTGACGTTACCATATTGCCAAGTGAACTAATAGTATGGCCTTCGGTGTGGCCCACTAATCACATTTGTAAATGAATTATGCATACAATAGAGAAATAGCTCTTAAAATATCTTAGGAGTTGAACAATGTGTGTACACAAATAAACATGAAGCAAATCTTTGAACTTGTATGCCACACATGCAAGTGAATTGGTGGTTTTCATATGTAACTTGTGTACTCTTATGGCTTTTGTCTATATTACTTTTAGCCATTTCTATTCACACACCAGAACACAACCTTTTTTGTCTGATTCAGGTACTAATGCAAAACTTATTTCAGCTGTAACTGAAGTATACAGAATTCTTCCTGATACTGAGGCCTACTGTGTAGACAGTATAGCTGTAAGTCATCAAATCAAATGGAAGACAACAGTGTTCAGTTGAAGAAAATGATATATACCCAGTACCATTTAGAGTTATCTTAAAGAAAAGTCACAATGCACACTGATACAAGTAGTTTTAGAAAATGCATTTGTTCCACATACATTTTAACTTAACCCAAAAGTTCAGTCTCTTGCCTAAAATTCAATCAGATGTATGCATTTATTCCATAAAACACAAAGATGTAATGAACCAAATCATTTTCATTATTGAGTTAGGTAGTAGGCTATGTTAAAGAGTGCAATCACTTTATCAATTTTTTTTTCCATTACATTTTTATTTATCATAAAATGACATTTCTTAGTGGAGTGCCAGCAACTGTAACTTGAGGAATATTTTGTACATGCTGGCCTAAGTGTCATGAATATACTGTGCTACATTTTGCTTTATTAGGTATAATACTATCATGAGACTTGCTTGATTAAATCCTGAATTTGTCAGTTACACTTACAAGTCCACTGGTAGAATTTAAAATCTGTGACAGTTTGGGAACTTTTTTTGCAGTAACTGCAAATCACTTTGCCTTCACAGTCAATGAATTCAAGCCATTGATAATTGTCAAACCATTGTGACTGAAAATGTGATTGTCTCTTAGTTGTGTCCTATTTGATAATTTTGCTGCCACAGAGTCTGGATTGTGTCTCTGAAGAAATAGTTCATCTAGACTCTGTTGCAGTATTACATTTTATATGTTCAATTTAATGAATTTTCTTTCTTTGAATCATTCTTATGTCATAACTTGCGAAAATAGTTTAGTTAACAATATTTATTCAAACAGAAAAGATAACCTCACTTGACAAATCATCCTACTAAAGTGATCATGGCATACACTTTTATCTTTGAAATTCAAATATTGCCCACTCGTTAATTAACATAACTAATATTGCACATTGAAGGTGATCATATGTATCATCAGTTTTAAAAAAATAAAGACATAATACTATCATTTAATTACTGCATACAGGAAACAGACACTTGTGTCTGTAAAATGCCTTTCATTGGATTACTTTGGTTTATTAAAACCAAACAGCGATCCACTCAGGATTTTCTAGGGTAGATACAGAGAATATATTATGGTCATTCAGAACGCTATCAATACATCAGACCAGATTGTTTTTATTATTATTTAGGCAAAATAACTTAGTAAGTCAGATGGCAAACATGAGGATGGTGATAGGTTATGTGGAATTTGCATTGAATCATCTGATCCCAGAAGATTTGATACAATGTCACTGGTTGTGGTAATCTTCAAGTGCAGTTGCACGGCACCATAAGACTTATCAAGATACCATAAGCTAGAAAGATGAAGAAAAAGAAAAACGATGACCCAAAGACAAATCCTGCAAACTGTGTGCAAAAACGATTCCACAGATTATAGATGAAAACTTTACTATATTTAGCTTCAAGATATTAATAAATTCGGATTACTTCCTCCAGTCTGCTACAGTAATTCATGCCCATTGCACTCATAAATTGATTATAGTCCTTGCAGTATTTTGTGTGGGCCACAATATTTTAATTGATGCAACTGATGCTCCATTCTTCAGGTCAGTGTTGATTCAAACATAGCAATGTCCCTTTGGGATGTGTGCATAAATAAAGAATGCCTGTCCCTTCATTACCACACTTGTTGAATTTATCGTGTCTCTCTGAAAACTGTACCATGTGAGAAAGAATTTTATAAACAAACTGGACATAAGTATTGCTAGACATATACTCAGACCTGAGACTTCATAAAAGACTGCTTACTTGTGAGGCATTATTAGTGCTAGGGTTTGAGGTAATAACTTGCTATATGTTTGGTAAGGCAAAATAAGGGGCCTTATGACTTAAATTGAAACTGTGAAAAAACAAAAGGTTCAAATGCAATAAACTTTTGTTTTTCCTCATTTGTTATATTACAGTGCCATGAAAGGTCATTTCTTTTATCTTTTTAATCCCTTGCCAATTTTAAGTCATCATCACTAACCAAGTCTCTAAATCAATTCTTGGCATATTTAGCTAAAATGGTGTCTACTGTTCCATTATATCATTGATTGTTTAGCTTGCTTGTATGGAGCTTAACACCATTTTTCAGGACATCATAGACTTTACATGGCAGCCAACATATTTATTGGAAGAAATCAACACACATAACGCTACTGGCAAGCTTTCCCATATACACACATTGGTTGGACTAGAGAGAGTTGATTAGTGATGTGTATGCCTACACCATTCTATAATCCAGGGACCCATGATTGAATACAGCTTAAAGAAATTAACCCTAATTCAATTTCCTTGTTGCATTTAAATCATAACACCCACCATGCAAAGTGACACGTCTCAAGATTTTCAAATTTGTATATGTTTTGCAACTTTTAATTCTGAGTTGATGCATGTGGATGTGGAAATTCAGTTACTGAATACTTAGCTACTTATATAAGAAGCTCTCACACTGGTAAAAGCATGCAATTGGGATTTTATTTGCAAGAGGGCAATTAATTGTTCAAAATACTGTTTTAGCTAACTACATATGCGAAGGGTTGATGTATAAAAAAAGAGGATCAAGAAATCCTAGCTGGTAAAGATAATTGTATCCAACTTGATAGAAAGTCAGAAGGCCTTTTAATTTTGTACAGCAGTTTCATTAAGGAACCAACTATAATACCATTAGAAGTTTATGAGCAGCAAAAACCACATTTAGGACCAACTAGACATCAAAACCATATGCATAGTTCCATTTACGACCAACCAGACATCAAATAGGTCATCTAGTGAAAGCACAATGTCAAAATGACCAGCCATCTAGGAGAAGTAGCAAGGAAGGGGTTTTCCAGATGCCCATTAAAACAGCCATATTGGAGGTTAGATTGGCACTATTTTCATTTACGTCCAACTAGACATAAGAAGTCTTTCACTGATATGACGATTCATTCAGGAGAAGTAGTTATAACAAGATTTTCAGGATGGCCACATTGGTGGCCTTATAGGATGTCTGTACAGCACCATAATTCTCATTCAGGACCTGCTAGACATCAACATAAGTATTTTGTACACATGTTGACACGCTGACACAATTATCCATTCAGAAGTAGCGATAAAAAGTTTCTTAATATGGCTACTGTGGCAACCACATTGTATGTGTGAGTGGCACCATCTTGTTTTTTCTTCCAGATATTTTCACACAAATATCATATTTAAAGATAACATGAATTCATACAAGATCTTGTCGGTTTATTTCATAACAGATTTTTCCCTCATATTAATATAATCTTTTGAAAACATTTATACATTATAGTTCTAGAAATTTTTCATGCTCTCAGAAACTATTAAAATCACAGCAGAAAGTGTTCTGTTATATCTTTATTCATCACTGAAAAATATTTATGAACTCTTAAAGTTTTTTCCCCTATATTAACTTAATTTAATGAAGATTTTCAGACTATAACCTTTCCATTGGATTTATTTTTTCAAACATGGCGTAAAAAGTATGTTATAGTAACCAATTTTTACATTGCCTTCACCATCGCAGAAATCTCTATAATCAATTTCCTAGTAAAGAAAAGCCAAGAAAATAAATGGACAGTTAATATTCACTTCAGGATCACAGACCTGAGGCAAATATGTCATTGTTAAATCAAACATTTTTATTGTGTTTCCTTAGACCTAAATATATATATATACTTGCTGTTACTCTAAACGAAGGCTGGTGATCCAGTTGATAACCTTTTGGGGGTTTTAAGGATGTCTTTAAAATTAAGGCCTTAAAAATGTTGAGATCTTATATTAAAAATTACAATTTGAGCCTTGCAGATTCATGTCCACAGGTGCCCAAATAAAAAAAAAAGGGGGGGGGTGCAAGGGGCAAGCTTGTTGGTGTGTTATAAAATAACTGACTTATCATCGGTGTGCTGACAGGTAATGTGTAATTAAATCACTGTTGTAATATTAATAATGAGTGAGTCTGCACAAAGGAATTTCATACAGCTAAACTAACTCAACAACTAGAGGCAATTAAGAAATATATCCACATTCGTGATTCTGTCAAATGGCAGATACAACAGCATCAGGAAGCTCAAGTGGCATTTACAGAAGGTAAAGAGCCGCTATACTTGTTATCTTTTTAGGGATGTGCTTGGATTTTGCCCTCAAGCTGGAGCAGTCATAGGATATATAATAAATCGCCACGGTCGGAATTTATCCCCAAGCTGGGGTAATCGATGGGTAAAGTCTTATCCACAGTCGGGGTTTTATTCAAGCTTCAGGTGCAAGTTTTTGTGCATCTCCATGCCCTTGCATAAAACACAGTTACACGTTTTTTTATATAGATATTTTTCAGTTGTAGACAGGAATAATATGTATTTGCGAGTGTTTGAAATGAATGGGTTCATTATGAATTGAGTGGCACTACATTTCAAAAGCAAAATTGGATTGAAATGCAAGAACTGTAGTACGGAATTAGTGTTGGTTCTGGATCGTAGAATGGAATTGTGTGTGTGTGATTGGATTTTTAACGTAGCTTGAATAATTTTTCAGTCATATTGCTACGATGTCTGCAGTGTGGCAGTTTATAGTGATGTATAGCACTGGGGCATCATGCTGCAAACATGTAGCATGATGTTGCACCCAGTCACATTATCCTGACACCAGGCCGATCAGTCCTAACACTAACCTCTTAATGCTGAGCGTCTAGCGAGGTAGCTGTTAATACCATTTTTGTAAGTCTTTGGTATGACTTGGCTGGGGTTTGAACCCATGACCTCCTGCTTCTGAGGCGGATGCTCTAACCACTAGGACACCGGAGTGGTCAGAATGGAATTGTAACAATTACAATGGAAGCAATTTGTATTATGCTTGTTGGGGCATTCCTCACTGATGGCTGTCAGTGACATCATCATGGGAATGTGTAACAGCCACATTTTGTAAGAACAAGGTGTAGTTGGTGAACAATACAGACACTTTTCTGCCATTTCCACTGGCATCATCTCATATGATGTTATTTAAAAAAACTTCCTACAACATACTCACAACATATAAAACCTATATGCAAATCTGATGAAAGCTGCTTGTGTTTCTGAAACACATATTCCATACTGGTGGCAAGAATGTCCAAATCTACATTACAAAAATGAAAACATTACCATCCACCTAGGAGTTGCAAATGTATGAAATCCTCTTGTTGGGTAGTTTTACTAACAGGCTTTACAGCAGGGCCTTCCATTAGATTTAAATGTGGCAGGTAAGTTGACAAAGTAGGGTGGGGGGTTGGGGGGACCTACCCCAATGGGGATAATTCATTTTTTTTTTAAAGTAGCATGGTGTAAAGTAAAAGTAGATGGGCTGATAAGGAATCCACTGAATTTACAGACTAAAGGTTCAGACATTTGTTTTTAAGAGAAAAATGAAAGAAGGAAACAATACAACAGATATTTTAATATGACTTTAATGTTTATTTTCTAGATTTAATTAAGATTATGAATCAGAATCAGTCTCCAACTCCACTGTAAAGTTTATCTATTACTTCTTCTGCTCAGGCACCTGCAAATTAAAACAAAATTGTAATGCTTAAATAAAGTCATATCATCTCAGCACTAGTTACATATGCAGAAGTCATGTTAATCAGCATTATAAAAATGTATGAAATTTTCTTCACTGCACTTGTGCTTCCCTTACTATCGTTAAGCCATGATACAAGATAACTTTGCACTTACTTATCATTTCTGGCAAGTGGATGGTGCAATCAATTTGCACAAAGATGAATTTATTTCATCCAAATATTTCATGTGAATAAAAATTCCAAATGGAGGCACTTGTCCGATCAGACAAGATATATGCATATTGTAGTTAGCTGGACTCTAGCTTTGATAGTCCTGGGCAATAGGATAAGCTGATTTTGTTATCAGTTTAGAAATGCATCCGCTTTGCAAATACTATGCTTTAAAAGACGAAACTGAATCCAATATTGATGAAATAAGAGTCATTTGGATTACCTTGTTTTTTATCATTCTGCGTTGGTTGGGTGCATATTTGAGGGTCTCTGATATGGTCTCTTCCATTCCATTTGCCTTTGCTTTGCCATTAGTTTTCAAGCAGGCTTCTGCAAGAGTAATACAATGTTTTAAAAAAGTTTCACAACAAAGGATGCATTGCATTTTTTTAAATGCCAGCAATAATCAATGGAATATTTTTAAAACATGTACTTTGAAATGTGGTCTCAAGTTACTTTATCAATTCATTTGAAAATCTCTGGCAAGTCACATGAAAAACACAATTTAAATCAAGCCATACTTACTTATCAAAACCTGACATATCACAAGCTCTTGAAATGCTTTTTTCCCTTTACGTCCCTTTGGACTATACTCTGGCCAGTCTTTTTGTTTTAAGCTTTTTCATCATCCTGCAGACACTATCCCCAATTGTAAACCTGCCAAGGGAGCTCAAGTAGCATATCTGAAAATAATAATAATAATAATATTACTATTTTTTGATTTTGATATTATTATTAGTAGTAGTATTTCATGATCGATGTGACAAAATATGCTTGTATATAGTTATTTTTTGCCATGGTTTTGCAAGCAAATTTAATTTCTCTAACTTGAAAAAAATTTGATAACATTAACTATGCAACACAATGTACTAATAGCAATTATAAACCAAATTAACCACCGTGAATCTATTAACTTCATAAATGACATTCACTCAAGGATTGAATTAAAGTAGCCACATAATATGTAATAGTGTATATGTAGTAAAATACCTGTTACATGTTCATCTCTAAACATGTTTTGGCCTACATCCGTAAGACAAAACAGCCGACCACTACATGTTCACCCCACCCCCAAAAATAATTATACAGGCACTGCAGAACTTGCATAATGCATATTAAGGTTCACAACAGCAAATAAAGGTTATAACAGTTTTTTTAAATAGAAAATAAAGCCCCAATTTACCATCTTCTTGGAGAGTTTGGGATTCTCCTCCAACCTCTGGCAAAGGCCCTCTAGTTCCTCCACTGAATCACATGGCATTGCAAGAATTTCTTCTCTATATTCTGTGTCTGGGCCTTGTGTATGAACTTGGAGGGCCAGCTGCTCCAACAAATTCTCAATATTTGTGTCCAGTTTCATAAGTACATTGAACTGGAAATCTGTAACAGATTTGTGATGAAATTAGTTTTGAAAGATCAAGATCATTATTATAAACTCCTTAAAAAGATCTGTACAGTGAACATGGGTTTAACAATGAAATATATTTATGGAATGAAATACATGGTTTTTGTACAGTTTATATGAAAACTTTTCCCATAATCCTTTATTTTTTTATTCCCTGGATATGTTGTTTCACTGCTGGTGTCTGTAAAGTCTGCATTCAATGTAGATGGTTTAGGCGTCTGACTTACACAAGACAATGGTATACATCAGAAAGAAAAATAAAAAAAACCAATGGAATGATGAACAGTCGACACATCAATGAAAAACAATTCATTGTTTATTTGCACAAATAAGTCTTGAACAGTATGTTTTATGACCTATAATTTAATTAATTAACATCTCACAATGTTCTGAAATAACAGTATCTAAGCTACAAGAGCTTGTGCTTTCATGTCATAATCTTCCATTTTGCAAACAAATTTTGATGTTGAATCAATGTATATGACCTTAGCATTGAACACTAACATTCAAAATGTCTACAAGATGACAAGACTATTATCAACTGAAGTGACAACAAACCAATGAGTTTTACATGCATTGAACATAAGCATTTTTAAATGCTACAAAATGTGTTTTTAGTGTATGGCCACAAATTACCCAACATTTTGTCAAACATAAAACAGTTCTACTACCTTAGATGAGAATTAAATTCATAAATACAGTGTATAATTGACCTACTCGTATTTAGAGAGCTGTAAATGAAATAAGAGATTATATAAAAGTCAACACCTGTAGTATTTGTTTCATTATTCTATAATGTACATTTTTTTTCCATCCTCAATACTTACTACTTGCAGAGGAACTGGCAGAGAGAAATCTTTATATTCTCCACTCCAGAGTGGATGGGGATGGTGATGGTGTTGTCCTTCTGGATGCAGCTAAGAGTATAAAGATTATCACTACTCCTTAATTGCAGTAAAAAAGAAACAAAGAAATCAGACTGGATTTTTTGGCATGTAAACAAAATGCATACTGGTTGCAATGACCACTGTATATAAAGCAGTGATACAATATATCACAAAATGCATTCTTTTTTTAACAAAACATCTAATCTCATATATACAGCATCATGAGTAAGTAAGTACTCTTAAACACATCTTATTAAACAGACAGAAAAATGATGAAATTTATACATACTTTTGATAAAGAATTTCCAATTGTGGCATGGTATAAAAGCAATTGATAAAAAATAAAAAGAGACCAGATAAACTAAATAGAACATACCAGCAGGATAAGAGGAAATCTTGGAGTCTGCAAAATACTCTCCATTTCAGGAGGTTTTGGATGAGATGGCTGACCAGAAAGGTTTCCACTTGAGATTTTCATCTTTTTTCAGTTCTTCATTTTCATCTGAAATGTCAATGAGAACTTGTAAATACTGTATGAGTCCTTGAATACACTGACTCCTTGTGACATACAGGGTTTGCAGAACAATCGCTAGCAATATTCACCACTTTTAAATCCAGCTGGTGAATTTTCACCATGAAATGCATCCGAATGCAGTGAATAATCCTGGATTAAAGACAAAATAGTGTACAGAAATGTGCAATAAATTAGTCAAGCTCCAGACAAAACAAAGATATGATTTATCTCTGATTCATAATGACTTTTCTTGTGCTACACATTTTACCAATGCAAATTACATTGAATTTTGTAAATTAAATGGTACAATTAAGATATGTATGTCAAAAGATTACTAATCTTCAGCTTTCCAATTAATGCTAAACACAAGTATCAAGTCATGTATTTAGTCTCTCACCACCAATAAATGCATTTTTAAGTAATCATCGTAGAGTGCACCAAAGTCATGTGAACTTGATCCAATTCCAACATTACTGCTGCTTGAGTGCTTAGATCCAGTATTGCCTTCACTAACTGATGTTATTAATACCTCTCTCTCATCAGCATAATTTCCATCATTTTTCAAAACTCCCCATTGTAAAACCTCTGCTGAAGAAACTAACACTACACCATAAGGATTTAAAGAACTACTGCCCGGTTTCTAATCTCCAATTCATATAAAAAATATCTTACAAAAGGTTGTTCAATCCCAGCTTGCATCTTGTCTGAATTCAAACAGTCTTTTTAGCAATGTACAATCTGCATGTCGCCCTTGCCACAGGACACAAATTGTGTCTGCAAATAGATTACACTCCAGCCCAGTTGATCTATGTTGTGGTGTTGCACAGGGGTCTGTTCTTGGACCTGTTCTCTACACTCTATACACTCAGCTGCTCTCAAGTGTCATAGATCATCATCCAGTGTCTCACCAATTGTACACTGATGACACCCAAATATACAAATCTAGCCACCCAACTGAAGTTGATGCTACCATCCAAGGTGTAGAGATGTGCATTTCTGATGTGAAATCATGGATGACTTGTAACAAGCTGCAGATGAATAATGATAAAACTGAGGCCATTCTGATTACAACACAAAGACTTTCTCATTCACATCCTTTACCTCACACAATAAATATCAGCAACGCCAACATTAAATTCACACAATCAGTACAAAACCTAGGTGTTACTCTGGACAGTACTCTCACATTGCACCAACATGTCATGAACATATGCAAGGCTGCATATCTTGAGCTGAGACGCATCAGCTCCATTCTCAGATATCTTTCAGTTGATGCCACTAAAACACTTGTGTGTTCATTACTACTTTCAAGACTGGACTTTGGTAACTCAATTCTGTCTGGTTCATCTTAATATCTACTGCAGAGACTTCAAAAAGTTCAAAACATAGCTGCTTGGATCATACTTAGAGTACCACAATCAGAGCACACCTCCCCGCTGCTCTGTACCCAACACTGGCTATCCATTCGATCCAGAATCAAACACAACATTAGTTCTCTGTGCTACGTTTCACTGACAGACTCTAGTCCAACATACCTATCCGACCTCACCTATGTGTACACACAAGCAAGATACTTACACTCCTCTTCCGACAATCATATACTCATTATTCTCACTATGAAAACAGAGTCACATGGACAGCATTCTTTTGCATACCAGGGCCCAGCAACATGGAATGAATTGCCCACTGAACTTAGACACAAAGACGCAGTGATCCCATTCAAGAGTGCTCTCAAAACTACTTATTCTGACTGCAAAAACAAACTTAATGACTTAATAATGTTAACTACCTTAAATATTCTCAGCATGTTTTTTATGTTTTCTAATTTCATGGTGTTTGTTTTTGTAATCATATCATTGTGTATGTTTTTATGTTGTCTAATGTTGCAAAGCACTTAGAGCTTCTAAAGATTAGGCGCTATACAAAGTCCTCATTATTATTATTATTATATTTAGCTTGGATGAATATTTTTTAAATCAGTGGCCATAACTAAAACAATGGGATTTTGTTTTATGATCATAAAAGTATGTTGGACACCATCCATGATGTACAATGCTGTCTGACATTCCTATGCACCTAAGGTTTCCATCTCAAATATTAAAGCAAAATGCATATCAAATTTGACAGATTGACGAAAATAAAAAAAAGCAATGCTTACCATTTGAAAAGAGGCAATTGTCACTAGAATATTCTATTCAAAATGATATTAATTTTGGACACAGGGGATACCACCCCCATGTTTTCCTGACTCATGATATGTCGGCCTATTCTGTGCACAGCTTTAAAAGATGTAATGTTTATCCATCGAGCTATAGAAATGAAATACATTTACTGTAGACTGTTTCTGTCAGCAGTTAAGTTGAGTAATTAGGTCAGATTTATAGCTAGTTTACAAAATTCAATGTAGAATGCCAATAAATGACAAGATATATTATTGCAAACTAAAGTGATCTTGAAAAAAGATTAGTAAAGTTTAACATTTTATAAAAAAAATAAGCTATTATGTGGAAAAGAAACAACAATGAAATAGGATGCAATGTGTTTACGACTAGTTTTGGAAGGTACCGTCTCTAAGGTACCGTCATAATTGTACCGTAGTTTAATGGGTGGAAAGGCCATTGAAAGGTAAGGGCAGTGCGGAGACCATTGAGTATGTTCCAGAATAGCTGAATCTTTGTAGATACATAGATCCATTCGTAACTTCAGTCCGCAAGCGAAACACTGTACTTCGTATCCCAATCCTGACTCAGGTCCGAAGTAGACAAATCCTGTTCTAGCTAAAACATACGAAGAAGGTAATCCTTCCCTATCCGTAGGCCATTTTTGAAACATGTCCAATCGACGGGCACAATCACAATAGTCAGGTAAGAAGACTGGAAAATGGTAGGGTTTGAACTTGGAGTTCTTGCTGGATTTCTCACTCGATTCTTGCTGTGGCGAAGTCATCCTTCTGGTGGGTGGCTATCCTCTTACAACCAATGTTTTATACCGACATGTCCATACGGCAAAGTAAAGTGGGTGGGAAGCCGCACTCGCTTCTGCTACACGATTTGATAGACTTTTTCCAAGGGTCGACTGACGATGTGGTGTGTGGGTAAACGTACAATCTTGTTGGGTTGATAGGTGGTCACTTTCTCTAGACTGCAAGGCTTCTTTCAATACGCCAAAGTTGACCACTCGACTGGTACGATAATTCAGAGTAAGTCCTTTCACTTTACACTTCGTGTGCACTTCTTGTTTGTCCCAGTATTCGTAGCCGTAATTTTTGGGACCACCACTGACGAAACTTAGAATCTTGTCATCGGGGTGCTCGTCTGTCCAGGCTCCTAAACGGTCTCCTTCGATGTCAGGGTGCTGTTGACTCGGGTGATCGATATAAATGCAACTGTCCATGTCAAAGTACAAGACACGTTCCCCTAACAGTTCTAAAGCTTCGTACAATTTTAAGCGAGCATGAGCTGTCATGTAAGCTGCAATGATGACATTTCCAAAGGGGTCATCTTCTACAAAGTTCAGATCTTCTTCGTAATTCACCAAGATCAAATCCTCACGAACGATGTCCACGTGTTTCATGAATTTGGCTTTGTCGTGAATCATCTGAAAGTAGCGGGAAGGTTCGGTCAAATACTCCGTCTTGGGTAAACACAGTCATTGTGCCATTTTACCCCACAAGCAATTTAACATCACTTTGGCAAATCTAAAGTGATCTAAAGTAATGCCTTCTTGTGCCCAGAATTTCTCTCTGAATGTCTTTTGGTCTTTGGGAGTGTGACACCAGGACAGATAGCCACTGGCTTCTTGCTTCAGTTTCAAAAAGGCATCCACGTAGTCTGCGAAAATGCCTTTCTGCGTGGGGTCACCCTTGTGGAATTATTGTGTCTTGGGAAAGTGGCAAATTTCGTACACTTCTAACAGTTGGTATCCCATGTTCAGAGCTTTGAACAATTCTACGCTGACCCATGTCCCCGTCAAGGCCCGTTCTTCCTGGGTGTGATGACAAGGTTGATCTTGGTTGCACGTTTCAGCACAAGTACGGCACAAAGGAAACAAGTTTGCCTTGGCAATGGCGAGGTAAGACGGGATGGTATAGGTTCGTGGGAGGCAAAACTTTGCACTTGATCAAGCCTTCGTAGTGTCGAATGTTTTTTAGGTCGATGTGTTCGGTGAACAATTGTGGGTGCCCTGCAGGAAAGTAACAATATTTGCACACCTAGGGATACAGTGAACACACGTCCAAGTATTTGATTTCTTCTCCTTTCTCTTCATCAGCTTGGTACAGCAAACAGGTGGCATTGGTCCTTCCTCCGTACAAACTATCCCTTGGGTTCAGGGGGTCCATGAACTGGTAACTTTCCATGAGGCGTTTAAACTCGGGATCGGTGTTCAAACGGTGATCGTATTTGTGTTCCCACATTTCCACCACTTGGTATCCTTCCTGTTCTAACTTTAGGCGTCGCTGACAAATGGCCTGGTACAAGTCTTCCATGGCTCGTTGTAAGAACTGATTTTTAGTGCTGCGGTCAGGGTAACAGACGGGACATCCGTGAAATAAGCAACCGTTAAACTCGTACATGATCTTGGGGTTTTCTAAGTCCCAGCCATCGACCGAATGCATTCCGATGATCTTTTCGCCCTGTCCGTTGCGGGCATGCTGAATCCATTTGTCTTCCTTGTCGCACAAGTAATGCAACCAGCATGGGGCTTTGACCGAGTATTGACGTTTGACATAGTTGGTCGTTTGAGGACTGATGACAGCCACAGTGTTTTCAAGCATGAATCGTTGTCGGTAGACTAAGGAACATGCTTTGGCAATGGTGCAAGCTTCTTTCAAAGGATCGACCCCTCCGTGTTCCATGAACAGTTCTCGAAATTTTCCACAGCATCGCCGTAAAATGTCCACGTCGGAATGACGATACTTTAGCATTTCTTCCTGAAAGTCGAAAGGGTCGGAGGCATGAGCCTGGTACCAAGCGTAGAAAGTTTCTCGTTCGGTACGCATGTTGTCAGGGTCGTAATAGTGAGCCTGAGGCAAATGGGGTAGAACGGCGTGTTGATTGGCTTCTGTATTGAAAAAGTGTGGAAAGTACCCTTTAGCCATTTCTGTCATTCCAAACATTTTAGGCATTCGACTCAAAGGCATGGCTAAGTAGCTCATCGAATCTTTAAACTGCACTTGTCCCACTTGCAAGAAAATGATTTTGGCTCCGTTCAAAGTGACTTTAGGACGCTCGGTGCCACGTTCCGTATAGCATCTCAAAAGAAACTGTCCATCGTATCCGGAGAAATTATGAGCCATCACCGTGGCATGGTGATGACATTCTCCATAATAATGTTCGATGTCCTCTTGGCTCCACATCTTGTCGATGGGGTCTAAGACCCATTGTGTGAAATTGGCTAGTGTGTTCGGTCCTTGAAAGATTTTTTCACGCCCTCCAGGAATCTTACTGCAGTGAGGGCAATAACTCAAGATAGGTTCTTGAATCACTTCTCGCACGCTCGATGAGCCACGCAGAAATTAGGAATGTGAATACCGGTCTCTTGCATGCATTCAAAATCGAAAAAGATGAAATTGCCTTTCTTCTTCTTGTGATCATCCTCTTTCTCTGGTTGGGATTGGTATTTTTGCATGTAGCATTGGTGTTCCAAGTCCACGATGCAGTGATAAATGTGACATTTTTTTCTTTCCTGAACATACGTGTGCCTTGGTACTGTTGATACATAGACCTTGTCCACACATTGGGCACAATCTCAGGAGTTGACAAGCACATTTCTTCTGTGAACCTTGCATCTTCAGATGTTGTTGGTAACAGGCAGGGCTGACAAATGTGCGCAGACAAGCAGGACAATGCACTGGTTCTTGCCCTTCGCTCAGACAGGGTTGAGAGGCCAAACATCCTGAGCATTTCGATCCACAATGTTTGTGTTGCTCTCGATTATTATAACCATCATAAGTCACATTTCTCATAGTAATATTTGTATCCCAGGAATCTAGTGATAGTGGTAATGGTATCGAAATGGTCATCGTGATGATAGAGGTGAATGTATTTTCCATCCTTAAAGTCTTTCCCTCGAAACAACAGAGACCTGCGCACTTCTTGAGGGTGCACTTTCAAGGTGTATCGTGGAGCTAGGGCATCTTGCAATTTTTGCATCTCAGGAATGCCACAGGATGTGTCTTTGGATAGGCATGCTTGTTGTAACAGAAGTTCTGCTTCATTTCGTTGTTTGGCTCGGTTCGATTTTCGAATGTTCTCCCAGGCTCTTTTCCATTCTACCGTGTCGTTCTTGTCGGCATAGGTTCATCCCACCACGATGGCTCGGGCTAAACACATGTGGTCTTGAAAATTGTTAATTTGGACAAGACTTGTTTTGGTAATGCGAAGGTTGTTGACCAATAAGGTCTTTCTGCATTGTCCGGTCCCTTGAGGAGGAGAGACGTGGGTCATGTCCAGTGTGGCTTTTCCATCGGTGATGTCAAACTGGTCATTAGATTGTTGCACGTGTTGAATCTTGTCCATGACTTTGGAAGTGGTCAATTCTGCAGGGCTGCTAAACTCGATCCAAACAGGGGATTTCAAACCGTCATGTTGTATGGAAAGTCTCAAGCGATCATCTTCTTTGGGTTGACATTGTCGCTTGAGTGTGGTGAGCAAAGAATCCCACATGTCGGTGATGAACCCTTCTGCTTTCTCTAACAGTACTTCAGACTTGAAATCTTTAAACTTCACTGTGTATTTGTAAGCCGTAGTTCTAAATTTTCTAGAGGGACGCTTTTCCGTCTCTCGAATGTCATAGTACTATTCAGGGTTGACTAAGGGTGGTAAACTTTGTTTAGAGGGTTTGGATTCTGGTTCACTCATGTCCTCTTCAAAATCACTGGCATGAATTTGTGCCAAGACTTCAGCCTTGGTACGAGGCGATAGATCACGTTTCTGCCTCTTACTTTCTTCTTCTTTCTTCTCAAATGAATTGGATCATTTCATCTCGATAGCAAAAAAGTCAAATGACTAAAGTTTAAACACCATGGACTAATTTATAGTCATAGCAGACCAGCGTATATAAAGGGTATGTGTCTTGTCCTTTCACTATTCATTTCACTCTCAAACTGAGCACAACGATGGAAGAGACTACCAAGATCGAACGTTTCATCAGAGCTTTGTGAGGGGTCATTAGAAAATTCTCTTCAGACCAGCCGAGGGACTACTCTCCTTCCTTTCAAGATAAAAGTCAAGATACTTGCTATATCTGTCAGAAGAAAGGGCATTGGTCTTCAGAGTGTCCAGACCGTCAAAAAAGAAAAAAAAGGGGTTAGAAGAGACAAAAGTCAAGATACCTGTTATTATTGTCAAGAAAAAGGACATTGGTCACCAGACTGCCCAAAAAAGAAACAAGAGGAGTCAGAAGAAGAGAGGGATTCTTCAGAGGAAGAGGAAGAAGAAGAGGAAGAAAACAGACAGGTGAAGAAAAAGAAACAGAAGAAGAAAAGAAGGGAAGAAAGTGAGGAGGAAGAGGAGGAAAAGACTATGACGGTGAAAAAATTAAAAAAACAGAGAGTGAACAATGAGACAGAATAAGTCTATGAACTTTTTAAAGTGCTCTGTTGTGAATTGTGAATTGTAAATATTTATAAAAGAATAAATTAATTATAAAAGGTAAGTGTCTTTGGGTTTTGATTTTAAAATAAGAACCTACACTCACGCACACTCATACACAGACAGGTACTATTGGGTAAAATGAATTTTTTTAGTTATTGGCAATTGAAAGTCTATCTCTTTTCGAGAGATGTGGATGGCCCTGAAAAGGGCCTATTTTGGTGTAAGGGGTGAGTTTAAACAATCAACTTTAACTGTCTTAAGCCTTTGCCACGGCCAAGGCCTAATTCTGGACTGCGTACTGTTGATGATGATTTCATTGAAATCACTAAGGGTGGTGCGGTAGGCGTAGTCACAGGGTTGGAGTGTTTAGCTTGGGAAGGTCGTATTCTCTTCAGCCGTAATAAAGACGTCTGATACATTTGTTTCAGACTTCTTAACTCCGCTAAAATGTCTAACAGTACCGTGACCGTTTGATTTTGACACCCTTGTTTCTTTGCTGCTGCTTCTTCTTGTTGTTGTTTTTTTCTTACCTCTTCTTCTTGCTGCTGTTGCTGTAGGAGAAAAGTTTGTTCCGCTTCCTTTTGCTGTTGTATAAATTTCTCCAATTCTTCTCTCTGTCTCTGTCTAAAATTTTCCATGTGCGGTAATGAAGGAGAAGGTGACGAAGGTTCAGGAACAAATTCTTGCAAGGTAAAAAAATCCACAAAATCCCAATTCACCTCTTCTGAAAGTAAGTCTGGGTTCCCTTGGGTAGTCTCCACCATCAGTGCACCCCAATTGATCGTTTTCTGAGTTTCCGTCATGTTGAAAAACTGTCGCTTAGATTGACTGCGCACAGGCGCTAGCGAATCTATATAGACTATGTGACGTCACAGACTGCTCTCTTCGGACTGGACGTGGGCTGACTGAATTTTGTAACGCGTGTTTGGATTGGTCAACAAACTCAATCCGTTTCAATCCTTCCTCTCCCTATAAATAAGTACAGTTCACTGCATTCCTTCACCTGTTACTCAGCACCCCAACATGTGGACCGACGTACAATCTTCAACGCTTGTGTCTTCGATGATGTTCCGGACGGACATACCAATGTATGTCCGATCCAACTGGACAGTTATCCACAGGACAGACACCAGCCTGTGGATGCGAAGAATCTTATGTGGAGCATCAAGGATGCCTCAAAAGAGTCTTAATCTATGGTCCTGCAGTCAGGCGCAGCCTAAGGTCAAGAAGAAGATGTCACAGATGCTCTTTATGTTAAGGGTATATTAACATAAAACCAAAGGCCCTTTTCAGGGCCATTCCTATCTCTCGAAAAGATCTTGACTTTCAATTGCCTACCCCTTTTTTTATTTTTTTGTTTAAAAAAATAATAAAAAAATAGAGACCCCTCCCTGTTTTAATTTTCGCCTGTTCCATTTTCATAGACCCATCAGGTCGGGACCTTATTAAAATAGGGTCCCGACCCTGTTCCATTTCCCCTAGTCCCAAGACAGTCCCACAATTTATTCCCCATGTTCAATTTCCCTTGTCCCTAGAGTGAATAGTTGTTTTTCTTTCTCCCATGTTAAATTCCCCTTGTCCCTAGAATGGATATTTTTTTTTCTCCCATGTTAAATTACATAGTCCCCAGAGTGGATATACCCTTTTTAACATGGAAGTTCCCTAGTCCCTAGACCGTCCCTATTCACTACTACCATTGTCATTACCAGCTTGAAACCCAATTTAATGCCATTTGTATAAATTCATTTCAAATAAATAATTGAAGTGTAAAGTCAAGCAAGTATTCTGTTTGCAGATTTTACATTTTAGATATTATAGTGAAGTCATATTTTCTCTTGTTTAGTAAACTTTATTGCAACTGGTTCCAAAATAGTAAATCTTATTTAATGTTCATTCACCAGAATAGGTATTAATACAATCCCGAATTAACTGTATGGTACTAAAATATACCCTGATCTTGTGTGAGATTACAGAACTATACCTCAAGACAACAATAATATATTGAATTTATATTATATCAAGACTGTCATGGTTATGAACTCCAACTTTATTCAGGTTTTTTCATAATAAATGATCATCTTGTGCTATGGTTGAAAAGAAATCAAAGTTCAGTTTAACTCCATTCTCTCCACATTTGTCAGTTGTTAAGAGGCATACTCATCCTCAGTGTTATAGTAAAATGTAATCTTATTTGGATCAATCTTGGTGGTGTAATATATGAATGGAGAAAGAATATTATCATCCAGATTAAAATATGTTTTATTCAGACTCTACTAAAAATTTTAGTTGGATATGGGTTACGGAGCCTGATGTGTACGAACAAAGCAATGTGTACCATGACCTTTTTAATTTAACATTTTAAACTCCTGCAGAAGAAAGAGATTTTTTAGATCCATTAAACTGTATTAACAAAAACATTTCTTCAGTATGATTTTCCTTTACTTAGTATTGACAAAACTCATATTTTAAAGTTGTTGTTTTTTTGTGTTTGGTTTGGCCTTTTATGGTAAGCCAACACAAGTAAGTTATTTAGTGCCAAGGCACTTTAAGTATAGTGCCTTGCCCAAGGACACACCATGGTAGCTAACCCAGGTTGGTCTGATGGTAGAATTTGAACCTACCTTATTTCACAGGTCCAGAAAGCTAACCACTGAGCCACTACAGCTCCCCATCTTATAGTGGAATGCTGGTATACTTTATGATCAAGAAGCTAACCCAGGTTGGTCTGATGGTAGAATTTGAACCTACCTTATTTCACAGGTCCAGAAAGCTAACCACTGAGCCACTACAGCTCCCCATCTTATAGTGGAATGCTGGTATACTTTATGATCAAGAAGGATGGGTTGGGGTATGCATGTTCCATCTGAAAAAAGTGATGGAATTTTTGGTTACATAATATTTTAGTCATACAATATGAATCATTTTCTATAGATTTAAGATGTATCAGATCAAGTTAAGAAAAATCATATATTCTGTTTCCTGGGAATGTACTAAAATTCACTGTTATTGTTTGATTTTTTGGTAGTAAGCTTACTTGGTATTTTTTTCTTTTTAACTTGAATACCTAATTTGTTAACATCCTATTCTAAATCTTCATAGTTCTGTCTATTAAGTGACAACTGTTGATACATGTAGGGAAGTTTCTGTTTATATCTTTTGATTTTTGTGATTCTGGAAGTTGCAGTATTTGTTGTTGTATTATTAACCATTTCAGTCATTTAATGAATGCAGAGTATACTGCTCTATAAATGAAATTTATGGGAAAATAATGTAAAAGCATGTTTCACTGCAAATATAAATTGTTTAAAATAATATATCATTTATCATATGACTATTCAATTGTGGTAACTAGTATTCCATCCAATATCTATATATTAAAATATGTCTTTTCATACAGCTGGTGATCATTTAGATACAAGTCCAATTGAACATGATCAAATTATCAATGCAGGTGTTTTTATTAGTAGTAGTATTGCAAGTATAAGTGTTAGTATTAAGATTTCATATACAGGTATGATAAGTGTATCATAATGTTTAAATGATGCTCCTTGTTACAACATAAAATATGTTCATTGAAACAAATGGTTCACTGGTAAATTGGCAGCAAAGGTCTTCACTGAATTATGTTGCATAAACTATTTTACAATAAAACATATATGATGCATCTCAATTATGATGAATGTGAGGAGGAGGATTAGTAATAATGCAATTTAAGTTATCTTCATAACATAAGTTCTAGCAGATGTGTAATTTTTATGTGGTTCATCATCAGTTTGAAACTGGTCTATGATTTCTGGATCTGGACATATCTGGTCCCCTGCTGTTGTGCTGCTATGGTCTTTACAGTTCATTAGGATATCAGTTACACTTGGTTTACATTTAGAACCCCATGGGATAGAATGCCCAGTTTGAAACTGAGAGAATGGTTAATTATCCATAATATAACTCCTGCAGTTATTATTAGGTTTGATATCAAGGTCTTTCTTTAAAAGCTTTTCAACTCAGGTTCTGTTCTACCATACTGATAAATAAAGTCAAATTCAAGGCTTTCAGATTTGTCCAGTTTGTTTCATGTGTTGCGGCAGACAGACTGTATATTGCCACTGTACCATATAAATATCAGTGCTTAGTCTGCTCTCAGTTGCTGTGGTTTGATTAGTTACAAGTGTCATCACAAGTGACTAATTATTGACCAATGTAATGAAACTTGTATAATTAGAAGGCTGGACATAGTACACAATTAATTTTACTATATGTTCTCTACATTTGTTTCTCAGTACTGACCTTTCCACTGTGTGACAATCAATGCAAATCATATGTTAATCTAAAATACCTTCAAAGATGAATTCACGGTGAAGTTCTTGTCAAAGGTTGACCTGCTCTTTTTTTAGATCATTGACTGTCAACATAACAGCATGTAACCAGAACACGTATTTCACTTCCGGATCATCACCAAGGCCTTATTACTCACTGTGCACTGTCGCCAAAATACATACAGACAACAACACCCTGAGCTCATATTATCAAGAATAAACAGTTACCTTTAAATCCCTACCAAAAATGCATAAATAAAACTCTTCTATCACCACCAAAATGAGAGAGGAAAAAATGTTCTAAAAATAGACTAGAACTACATTCGTGGGTACTGAACTGGAAGTATTAATTGTGATGTAATTCCTGACAGGCTCCATGTTTTATGCCAATTTTAGTCAAACTTTTATATTTGCATGCTATACCTATTTCAACTTTATACATGAAGTCTTTTTGAATTTTCTTGCAAGGAAAACATGTGACACCTGTCAGAAAGTATGTAGTGCTGGTGTTCCACAGGGTGCAAGTTCTGGTCCAAGTGCTCTTGAGAAACCAAAACTAAATTTGCTATATCTTCCTTAATTATAGGAATTTTTCAATGCAGTAAAAACCTAATTGTGATACAAGATAAGCCCTGTCTGAAAATATGTTTGAAAGTTACAAATGTTGATAAATTCAGTTTTAATGGTAAATTAAATAAACATTTAAATTTTAAAAACTAAATTTTATTGAAAACTTAAATTTTCATACAAGTTTTAAAACACAGTTTGACAAATTTTAGACAGAAAAGTTGACTAATGAATGATATTTAAAACAAATGGTAGTTTGGGTCTGTATAACTGATAACATTTTCCCCAGGGGTAGTGAAGCATCATAGCTCATAGTGATTTTGGCAGCAAACCGCAATATGCCTGTCCAGATGCACATAGGTGTACACACTAAAGAAACACTGACAGGTGCTATGTTCCACATTTATTGTGTCAGGTACTTAGGCAGTTGTTTCCATAACTAATAGCACATTCAGATTTAAAGTTCTAATGGGACCACTACCTTGTTTTATAGCAAAAATGCATTCCATTTCAATGTCGATAACAACAAAAGGTGGCAATGGGATAGGAAAATAGTTTCTAGGGAGGTTCTACCTTACTGAAAAATGGTGCTGATCTCTCTCATGAAAACCTAAGCCATGTCTTTGAGGTGCCATATATCAGTGTGGTGATATGAACTAATCTTGGTCACTTATGGCAGTACACTGCACATGCCCTTATGAAACCATGCTATTACCACCAGACTACTCAGGAGAGCTTCCAAGCTGATCCAACTCTAACACTTTGTTCCAGATACCAGGCTAGACCTGAAAAGATACAATATGTTTCACTTAATTCTAGAAAACAGTAAGATCTATGTAAATGAAGTCAAAATGTGTTAGATATGGTGATTTCAAATTAACATTAAGGTTGCAAGCATGGGGGAAAATATTAAACTTGACAGAGTGACACTCAGAAATGTGAAGCAATGGCCATGTATTAAAGTGTTAAATTCATCCTAAAAGTATATGAGGTTTCTAGAAGCACATTTAGCCATTTACAAGTTAAATAACTAATCAGGTAGACTATGTATCATAAAGTTTAAGGCAATGTTGGGGTGGTGAGGTTTGATCATTGGTGTAAACATTATTACATACCAGTATACAGGAAAGTCAAGTGACAATGTACTAAATTAGAATGTGTTACTATAAGCATTCTTATTCATGAGGGAAATAACAATTTTGGATATTGCAAGTGAATACAGCCAAATGTGGTCATACAAATCAACTATAAGCACCAATA
This sequence comes from Sinohyriopsis cumingii, assembly GCA_028554795.2. Lineage (NCBI taxonomy): Eukaryota > Metazoa > Mollusca > Bivalvia > Unionida > Unionidae > Sinohyriopsis > Sinohyriopsis cumingii. The sequence continues at coordinate 466,555 of JAPYKE020000115.1, read as the reverse complement.
AATCCTATATCATCAGCTAAATGTGAAATTCTCATCCCCAAAACTTGTAAACAAGGATGGAAATTTGCATATGTGGGACATATACAATGTACTTGTTAAGATCAAATGTGCAAACATAATTCAAATGATCTATTTGAACATTTATATGGTATTTTGAAGAGTGTTGGTTACCAATTATTAAGCTCATTGATTGAGTGGAATCAGATATCAGCTGATGTTTCAATACCGCACTCTGTCAAAGTACTAAATTGAAATATGTTACCATACATAGGCATATTCATGATGAAAATAACATTTTGGGATATTTTCAGTGCACATAGCCATAAATGTGCTTTACAGGTTCACTATAGGTACAATGTCAGCCTATATGATGTACTGAATGTGAACTTTTGATCCCAAACATTCTAAAATGGATGGATATTTGTACATGTGGGATATGTAACCATGTACAAAGTTAAATTCAAATAATTTGTTTGAATGCTTCTTATGTAATCTTTAGAGTGTCAGTTAACAATAGTATTAGTAATTAATAATGCATAAAGCAAGATGGATCATTAGAATTCCCATAACATCATATAGGCCACAATGCCGCACTACACCAATAATATCTTAACCTAACTGAACAATGAAATGGAATGCATTTTGTATTCAACTTATATCATTTTGCTTTTTTCTTACATCCAAGGGTAAATATACCTGGGAGAAGCATATTTTATCCCTTTGACCTGTATTTCATTCTCAGACAGCTTAAAATGATTTAGTACAGAACTTGAGTAGGTTCTAGTATAAAGTTTTCATCGCTGTCCTCTCACTAAATACCTTATAACTATGTTTATAAAGAATTACTGAAGGCTATACAAGCAGATGTTTGTTACTCAGGAAGTGACCCCATCGTAAACACATAAATTAACTGATTGGACCCCTAATAAATAGTATGAATGGCCAATACAAATTATAATTTTGTCTTCATGTATTTTTAATGAAGGTCTCATTTTGACTACAAAGATATTTTCTCTGACAAAATGTGACAAAAATCCAACATTGGAGCTTTTATATGGTGTAGGAATACATACATGCTGATAACATTTAATATGATTCCCAAAAATATTATATATGTGCATTTTAGGGTTTTTTTAATTATTTTTTTTAATTTTTTTAAAATTTTATTAAAATTTTTAAAATAAAAATTAATTTTTTACTTTTAATTTCATTTTTATATTTTAAAAGTCAATATACATGACATATTAAAATTTCATGTGTCTATCATTAATAATAAAGATTTCATACCAATTTAAACTTTGCTCCAATACTGCCCTGACAGGACATAGTACACAATTAATTTTACTATATGTTCTCTACATTTGTTTCTCAGTACTGACCTTTCCACTGTGTGACAATCAATGCAAATCATATGTTAATCTAAAATACCTTCAAAGATGAATTCACGGTGAAGTTCTTGTCAAAGGTTGACCTGCTCTTTTTTTAGATCATTGACTGTCAACATAACAGCATGTAACCAGAACACGTATTTCACTTCCGGATCATCACCAAGGCCTTATTACTCACTGTGCACTGTCGCCAAAATACATACAGACAACAACACCCTGAGCTCATATTATCAAGAATAAACAGTTACCTTTAAATCCCTACCAAAAATGCATAAATAAAACTCTTCTATCACCACCAAAATGAGAGAGGAAAAAATGTTCTAAAAATAGACTAGAACTACATTCGTGGGTACTGAACTGGAAGTATTAATTGTGATGTAATTCCTGGCTGTATTTAAAAACTCTAAAGATCTTAAATGTGTGCTAGAGGGTAGGGTTAGCAGTTATACTCCCAATTATGTTTGTGATGAGCAAAAGCAGCTGCACAAATTTGAGCTTTTAGTTTGGTTCTGGTAGGGTCAAAGGATGCAGGTACATTTTACATTCATTTTTTACTAGAAATAGCTATTTTCAATATTTTTCTGTGACAAGGCAACTAAAAGAATCAGTATGTGCCTTATGCATGAATAAAGTTCACTAGTACTATAACAAATTAGCATACTTTTCATCACCCCTCTACCATCAAGATTTTTTTGTATTTACCTCTGTAGCAGACACAAATAAAAGTCGGCAGCTCATTTGCAGACTAAGTTATGCATATGATCTCCAATGCTCATCTAACTGTGACAGGCAGTCACCAACAAGCCAACCTATTTCCATGCCTAACTCAAAGTAAATCTGAACCACATTATAGATTTAGCTTATGTGTAAATTTATAAATGCTAGGCTTGTGATAATTAGGTTCATGCCTTCTACCTTAAAAATTAGAGGGATGTCAAAATACGAAACTATCCAGTGAGACCTATGATGTTAATTTTAATCCCTATGGGATTTGTGACATAAAAAACCCAAATGCTTTATGTATTAAAAGGTAACTAATGGGGGCAGGATCTGCAGTGAATCAATGGTTAGTATGCTAGACTCCTGATAAAAATGTTTGTGTTAAAATCCTGTTATCAAGTCAACCAGGTTACCTACTGCAATGTACCCTTGCCTTACTCCAATTCCCTCTGTACTCAGTAAACAACTAGTGTTGCTGTACATAAGAAAACCAGTCCATATTGATTTTACATATTTTACTAAATCCTGACAAAAATAATTCTCTAAATAAAGAATGATTAATATGTGATGGTCTCGCATGTAATCAAACTCTTCCAAGCTTTTAATGATATGAACCGATTTATCAATGTTTATCAAATTTGCATGAAAAACTATTTCTTATTTGTCATCAAATATGTTCAATGTTTTGATCATATAAGCATTTCTGCTACATTAGATCAAAATAATCTTTTTGTCAGAAATAGAGTCCTTATAGTATTTGCAAGGTCAACCAATCAGATGCAGAATTTGAGTTTAATATGAATGAATATATTTTTTACAAAATTGCTCTTTTGCTATATCTTGATGAGATAAATCTATTCACCAAGTCTGATAAAATTAATGAGAAATAGTTTTAAGAGCAGTAGCAAGAATGGCTAGTGAGATGTAGAACCACCACATTATATGCATAGATTTTGCTTATAGCCTCAGACATACAAGCAAATAATTAAACAAGTCAGATCTAAATTGGATCATAAACACTTTTGTGCAAATCATAAGAAACTCTGCCAATCAGATGCAAGGTCACTTCACTACCATACCTTTATCACACTCATAATAAGCATCATTGTGAAACTTGACTATATAAGCCCAATGGCCAAGCATGATCAAACTTGAATCAGCAGTAGTGGTTATAACCTCATGTATCTGTATGCATCTTCACTTCTTCAATCTAGATCTCATTTATATAAGCATGTATTCTAAGTTTAGTAAAAACTGCACTACATGTATAAATATTGCATGCGGTGGTAACATACTCAGATGAAAGATCACCTTATTATTATTAATGGTTAACACTCATTAAACTTCAAGGACAACTTAATGATTTTAGCCTATATTGTGGAAGTATGGCTTTTAGGCTGGTTAAAAAACTCAACTAATCTTATACATGATCACATGTATATACTTGGATTTTGCTCATTATTAGATTTATCCAAGATGTTGATTTAAGCCCAAAACCAAGTTTTATATAAACAAATTGATCAGAACTATGGACTCCAAAGTAGCTAATTTCTTACTGTTGAAAGACAGAAGGGGATGTGAAATAAATAACACACTCTGGACCATTACATAAACCCACTTAGCCTTTTGACCAGTTGAGATAAAATATCAACAATATGTTAAATAAGATTGATAAATTATGTTTTCTCACATTACCTCTAGCCCTTTTCAACATGGATGGTATTTTTCTTCCACATATGTCAGCTCTTAATTAGTGGCCCTTTCCCATCATGAATGTTGTAGGTGAAACTCTCAGAATTAGGCTTTTTAATTTATATCTGTAGAAGAAAAAAAACTATTGGTCTGCATATATCAATGTCACCATTTCTGTATTAGATTAAAATACCATATGTGTGTGTGTGTGTGTGTGTGTGTGTGTGTGTGTTAATTTTAGAATTTAAGCAAACTTGTCTCCATGTGTTTATTTTAAAACTGATGATGATAACACATAACAGGTTCAATGGATAAAATGTTATTTCTTACTTCTTACAACTGCTCATTATATCTGAATTTACATTCAATGTTTGTTTTAATTAACATATTTGGGATAATGGGCAAATTATTTATTTTGTAGTTTATCATTATATCATTTACCAGTCTTTTATCATTCAAATATGTAAAATATAGTACCATTATACTGACTTCATATTCTATATGATATCCCAGCAATACATATTAAGCAGATAAGTGCAAATAAAAATGTTCAGAATGTAAAATTTACTCCAAGCTCAAAGAAGATCAGCAAAAGATAATATCCAACAAATTACCAAACAAAAAGCGAAGTTAACGCAGTTACCTTTATTATGATGTCTCCAACACCAACGGTACTGTACAGCTACGTCTTCTGAGTTTTACCGTCATCTTGTCTTTCAAACCAGAATTAATTTCTTGAGCTCTTACAAAATGAAGAAACTTTTAAATACTATAATTTAAGCAGCTTCTTTACATGCCATCAGATAAATTATGGCACAGTGTTATGTCTGTCAACAAAACGCAACTTCACATTTGGACGGCGCGCTGTGTGGGCATCGCCGACACAGCAACTGACATGAATTCTCTATTAGCAGACAATGATTCGGAATAAATCCTTCGCAAATCTAACATTCTCGATTTTTCATAGTTCCACTTTTCATTGTTGCATCTGTTTGATTGTACAATTGCTAATGATGTTCAATGAATCAACTTCAATTCATCTGCTGTCTGAAATCCCGGTTCAGTTGGTATTTTCTTCCGCGCATGATGCCGTGTAAATAAAAGATACGGTCGACATTCAAAGTGGTTTAGGTTAATTTATTATTTTTCTTTATTAAGGTCATTTGCAGAAAGTGTTTCGCTAGGGTGAGAAAAAAAAATATAACAAAAAGAAAACTTTCTTTTCCAACGCTAATACTGTATATATTTCAATTTGTGATTGATGCTATAAATAAAAAAAGAATGATAATAAAGCATTTTAGCCCGTGGCTTCGGCACGGCACTCGTTTTTGTGGGTTTTTTAAAATGTTGTTAGTGTTGTTTTGGGGTTGTTTTTTGTGTGTGTACCACACTAAAAAACATACCAGGTATTAGGCCTAACGTAGGAAAAGAAATTATCCTCTATTTATTACTATTCTTACTGTCAAATGACGCAAAAGTGATCAAATTGCTATTAAGATTTTGTTTTGTATAACTTACCGCTCGTTTTCCTCGAGATAAAGCAGCCACTTCAAAATGATTATAAAATCTGAGACAGATGAAAAACGTGGTTTAAATAATTCGTAATCGCCTGCCTTAAAATACTGTAGGAATTTGCTAATGTATTTCATGGCCCTCGTTTGAATAGATATCAACGATCACGTATATCGACCAAAATTTGTATATTCCTGCCCACAATCATGTATTTTGTATTAAACCGTACATTACACGAGCGCTCTGTGGCAAACTCGGGGAGGGGGGGGGGTCTCTATTATACCCAGAGGCGTAGCTATGATATTTTGCGCCCGGGGACGAACTATAAAATTGGCGCCCCAGCCCCCTCCCCGTTTAATCACATTTTTGAATATTACCCTTGTTTACTTATTATAATGTAACGTTGTAAGCCTCATTTTGGCGCCCCTGTACCTTGGCGCCCGGGGACATATGTACTCCCCTTCCCCCCCCCAACCCCCCCCACCCCCAGCTACGCCTCTGATTATACCTGCTGTATCAGTTGAGAAATATATTGAACAGATCAGGCCCCAATACTCTCGCTCTGAAAAACATTAAAATAATTATATGCAGAATATCGGTAGGTCTCCCTCTTGCCGAAAATGTCAGCACCGTATATATTTTGCAAGTAATGTAATGGGTATAATAACACACACACACACACACACACACACACACATCTTTTTGGGAGTGGGGTGGGGGCAACGGACAGATGCCCCCATTTCCAAAAAAAAATAAAAAGTATTTTATATTTGTGTATTTCCCCCTCAGATGTGTTCTACGTTTTATTAAAACAAAATTTTATATAAAAAATTTAGTTTTTAGAATTTTTGATGGGGTATTTATGTTTCCATAGTGTTATCTAAAGGGTTGTTCGTCCGAGTCTGGTTTCCCTCACCTTGCTCGAAGTTCCTTCCCTTGAAATGTTTTGTAACCTTTGCTATATGTCGCCTAGGTCTCAGTGTTTGCTATATGTAATGGTGTTATATTGTGTGTATGCTATATTTTCTTTATGTTTGAGACAGCAAGTATAGATCAAATATCTTTCCCAGTTGTATTTCTTCCTTTATGATGTTATATTGTATCTTTTAATTTGTTTTATGGTTTTCTAATTTTGACGATGGAATGGTGTACTATTTAGATTTTGTTTAAAAAAAATAATTTCCTATTTTATTATTCGAGTGATAATATGTGTCGTTCCTCATAATAGTCTTTAAAGATGTTGATAGGTAGGTTACGCTCGATCCAAGGTTCACGCTTCTTTATTCTCTATGTGTTTTTCCTGGGTCGCGTTAGGCCTCCTTTATTTAGTTTATCTGATTATGCTTTATTGAAAGATCCAAACGTATTTATGAGACCACATTATTCTATAGTGGTCAACCATGCAGTGCGGGAGAAGTTAGTAGGGTTTTAAACTAAGTGTTATACAGTATGTATTTGTGTCTTTATTTTGTCTGTTTATGTTCTACATTGGGTGTTTTCAAAGACTCATGATGGGCCTGTGCACTTCACTGATCCCTGTGACTTAGACCCATGATGTCATCGCCATTTACTTCCCCCTTATATTTTCCCTGTATCCCTTCCTATATATGTCTTTAGAATTTTCTTTCAGAGAAAGAAGAAAAAAAATTAAATTACAAAATTCTTTTTCTTTTTTTAATTTTTCCTTTCTTCCCTTTTCTCTTTTAAAAAAAAAAGTTATGTGGGTTTCTTTGAAATATTTGAAATAGAATTTGAAATTTTCTTTGAAATATGGCTGTTGTGGGGTGCGAGGAGGGGGTATGGGTATGGCATCAGCTCGCAATTGCGCTACGCGACCCTTCGGTCTGTAATACCTATTCCTCCCTCCCCCTCTCTCCCCCAATTCCAACATCAATTGCGTTATATCAACCTGACGGTAAGTATCTATTCGTCGTAAGACGTATTGAGTTCTTGTTGTGGTTAATATTCTTATTTTTACCACGTATCTTATTTAAAAATCTTTATCACCTGTCCACAGGATATCATCGTAGTTACTATATAGTCTATACATTTTAGAACGATTTTGTTTTCGTAGTCTAAATCTATGAATAAAATGTTATTTTTGTTATACTTATATTTTTTGCAAATTTTCATTATTAACTTTATCCTATTATGTTTAGTTTTATCACATTGGACAATCGTATGTAGTTTGGTGAAGTTCGCTGTTTTACATAAAGGGCATTTCGGCATTATCCTCAGCATACGATGTTTGATTGTTTCTTCGCCTGTTAGCCAGGTGTTGTGCAGGTATTTAAAAATTATACTTTGTGTTTTGACAGATCTTATTTTCCCCAATTTTTCCAATTTTTTGTCCAATTTACCCTCTCAGTTGTCCTGCTCTACTCTACATTTTATATTTTTGGTTATCTCCTCCCTAATCCAAGCGTGACTTTTACTTATTAAATTTTGCATAAATGTTTTGTGTCTATATATTTTAAAATTAGTTCTCATATGTTTGCGTGGCACTTCGATTTTTTTATATTAATTTGTTATTTTTGTATATCTCTGGTCGGTTTCTCAAGGTGAAGCCGAACCAGTAGATGTACGGTGCTTCTCACGCTGTAGCCGGGTCTGAGTGCATTTTTTTTTTAATCTATTGATTATGTTAGTTAATTATAGTAGTAGAGGGCTCGGCAACCCCAAGCCCCCTCTACTTTTGGCCCTATATAATGTCTCTTTTTTTACATGATGCATTTTATGATTCCATATATAATCTATTATTTCGTTGTCTGTTTTGTTTAAAATTGTATTATCCATATCTATGGATTTAATTATGTAGTTAATATTTGAGTATAAATAAGTCTTGGCCACTTGGGCCCGCTCCATGATAGGTAATGGCGCCATGGCCAGATTTTCACATTTTCTCTTATTTTATTGATAATATGTTCATAATTTTCTACAGCTTCTTTTTTTATTACCAAAGTAAACCCCTAGAGCCTTTACAGTGTCTCTCAGTAAGTGTGTGTGTGTGGGGGGGGGGGCGATAATCCAGGGTGGTTGCCCCTCCAGTTAACTATTTTTAAGATTTCGTGCTTGTTGTGGTTTGTTTTGGAACCCGACGCTTATAGCATTTCCCCTCTCTTATAAAGATGTTGCAATCATATGCATGTTAGAGCATTTTTTAATTCTTTTTTAGGTTTGGTATTTGTATGCCTTGTATAATCAGGGGCGGATTAAGGCTCACTGGTGCCCTAAGCACTGACAAATCTTGGTGCCCCCCTCTTTTCCACGTACACCTGAGAAGATAACCCTAGGGTGTACCATGATCAAGAAACAGAACATCATGATCAATTTGCACTAGTTGTATCAGTTTTTTTTACAAATCTTCATTCTTTTTTCTTTCTTTCTTTTCACCCTTTTCTCAACTTTGTGGTGCCCCCTTTGGCCCTGGTGTCCTATGCACGTGCTTAGTCTGCTTAATGGTTAATACGCCCCTGCTTGTATATTTGGGTTGTTTCTTATCGTGTGACGTAGGATTTATATTGCCATTACGTATTCTAGCATTGATAGTGGACATCCTTGTATCACTGATCGTTGTATTTCAAATTCTTTCGTGCATTTCCCGTTTAATTATCCCAGTGTGTAGGATTTTGGTCCATTTTGGAAATTAGGTCTGAAACCAAATTTTTTAAAAACATTCTTTATACAGTTTTGTTCAAATCAGTCGAAAGCTTTCTCCTGGTCGAAGAGTACCATAGCACTCATCATACCAGTTTCATTTATGTAGTTAATTGTAGTTTTAATGTTTAAAATATTGTTTTGTATATCCCTCCCCCACAAGTTTGATTTACATTAATTATCTTGTTTATCCTACCCTTTACTGTATTTGTTAAAATCCTACTTAAAATCTTATAGTCCGTGTTTAAAAGTGATATAGGCCTCCAGTTTTTAATCTCGTCTCTATTCCCTTTCCCTTTGTATATAATTGTGATAACTCCCTCCCTCATAGATTTAGTCATTTTATTTTTACTTAAAACTATATTATTATACAAAGCGTTTAAGATCGGCGTCAGTTCACCGTGGAACTTTTGGTAGAATTCCACGATGAGTCCATCTTTCCCTGGTGACTTTTGTGAGTGTTGATATACTTTTTGTGATTTCTTCATCTGAGATGACATCATCACATTGGTCTCTATGTACTGCTGATGTCATCTCACAGTCAACATTTTTTAAGTAGCCGTCGATTGTGCTGAAGTATATGTTCTGTGTGGTGTGTGGTGTATAGTTCTTTATAATATTTGGAAATATTATTTAGGATATCTTCTTTTACAGTATGGGTTACATTGTTTATTTTGATATTGTTTAAAATTGTATCACCCCCTTTTCTAAATTCTTCTCGCTTATATACGTTTTTTGCCTCGTTGTAGATCTCTGTAAATTTTCCCGCCCTTATTATTCTCCCCTGATTTTCGCCTTCTTCAACGATTTTAATTTTGTCTGTCAATCGTTTTTTTTTTTTTTCTCCATCGTCGTTTGTTGTTTTGCTTAGTTCTAATTTGAGTTCGTTTTTGTCTTTTTTTTCTGGGGTTTTTCCGCCCTCTATTTGAGTACTGAATATTTATTCCTTTTATTTTGTTTTTTAAAACATCCCAATCAATTATTATATTAATATTTTCTTCATTTTTGCCGGTTTCAATTTCTTTTTTTAATTATTATTTCGACATATTCTTTGTCATTTAAAATCTTATTATTTAGTTTCCATAGTCCTGGCCCACATTTTTCTATTTTTTTCATTTTTAGGTCAATAGTGAGCATGAAATGGTCTGATAGCTTTTGGTTGGTTATTGCAGTATTAATATATATTAATGGATCATAAAAATTTCCGTAAAATTTATCAATCCTGCTAGACTGGTTTAATTTATAGTTACCCAGTTGAAATCTCCCCCTATGATTAGATTTTCCATCGAATATTGTTGTAGGTAGGTATATAAGTTTTCTTTAAAATTAGTTTCTTATTTCTATTAGCTGGCATGTACACATTTATAATATGCCAATTAAACATTTTAACACGTAGCAACCGTCCCTTAAAAAATTCCCCCCTCCTCAAACCTTTCCCAGCTTTTTAAAAATATTATTGTTGCAATCAACTCTAATATCATTATTTGCAAAATTGTTGCATATCTTTATTGCGTTAAGTTTGTCTTCTACTAAAATTTTGAACTCTGGCTTAATTCTATAGTGTGTTTCTTGTATCATTATTACATCAAAGTTTGTTTCTTTGGCTACTTTGTCTGCTTTCGCTTTGTCTATCCCATTGCTGTTGATAGTAGCGATCCGGAAATTTGTTTCTTCCATTTTTGCTTTACTCCCAGGTGCCGCTTCACTTTTATATTGAATTTAATTGTATATATTTCAGTTAAAGTTATTATATTCCTTTTTTTTTTGTACACACACACCAGCACGCTCGACAAAGAGCGCTTGAGTAATATACAGTTTGATACATCCTACATGGTAGTGGGCAGGAATACATATATAGGTCGTTATCCTTCTCGACCGAAGTAGTAACATTGTTCCAATGCTAACACTCGACGTCCTCGATTTGTGCTTCATCGTATTTGCAGTCTATACACTTAAAGTTACAATGGAAAAGTGTACATGAACATATTTATACCATAGACAGAGCCTTGAAGTACTACTTTTTTCGGTCTAAAACTGTCAAAAAAAAAAAAACGAAAAAAAACCAGCATGTAATAGTTCATTTCGATACAGTTGCACAGAGCATTTGACGTTCATTTTGATGTCAATATATATTGATATCGATTAAGTGCGATTTGTTTTCAAAGCTGCTTTATTGCTGGTAGTGCTTCTGCTTTCAAGTTCGATATATAATATACCCATGGAGCAGTAGTAATACAGAAATCAGAACAACAACCATAATCATCATCATCGGGAGTATTATTATCGTATATGTTGGTCACATCGATGATCATTAATAAAAAGCGGTTGAAATATGAACAATATTCCATCTCTTCAAATAGCAAATAACCAAGCAAAGTGTGTGTGTGTATGTGTGTGTGTGTGTGTGTAATTTTTAACGTAGCTTTAAAAAAAAATGCAATCATATCGCTACCATGTCTGCATTGTGACAGTTTATAATGATGTCTAGCAATGTGGCATCATGCCACAAACATACAGCATTTTGTCCCACCCAATCACATTATCCTCACACCAGTATCTTAATGATGGGCGCCAAAAGAGGCAGCTGCTAGTACCATTTTTATGTCTTTAGTATGATTCGGCAGGGGTTTGAATCCGCGACCTCTCGCATCCAAGGCGGACGCTCTGTACAGACACTGCACCACCTGAGCGATCGCTTAGCAAAGAATGTACGATGCTGTTTCCTGTTGTTCATAAAAACTCGACCTGGAGACCTACCTGACGGAAAATGAAAGCGCATTATAACGTTATAATATACGAATCCGGAATTTTTTTGATTATTATAATTTTCAAGAAAGTTAGTGCCTTTTAGCATTTGACAAAGTGTGCTTGCAGTTGCATACTAAGGGGAGAGGGAGTTTACAACATACTTCGATGCTGACTACTGATTTGAAGCATAAAATTAAAACTAAACAACAGCATAACATGTTTATATATCTTATTAAATACGTCTTCATTTGTCTTTCCGTGCGCCAAAATGCCTTCCTACACGAACATGTTCCATATAGGTAAATAAGTTGTACCAATCGTAAACAACCACCGATTTCGACATATATGATATCAATTTATAGGTTTCTCATCAGTTTAAATCGATCTGTGCAACAAAAAAAAAAAAAAAAAAATAATTAAAAAAATGTGTGAAAATGAATAATAAAAAAGTTGCTATTTGTGACTCATTGTCGCTTGCGACTTTACCGATCTTCGTATCCTTGATGCTTCCATCCTTCCCGTTTAGGGATGGTAGCACCTACTTGGATGCTAATACTATAGATTTGAAGCATATAATTAAAGCTGTACAACAGTAAATAATATGTTTATGTATCTTCTTATTAAGTACGTCTTCATAATGTATGTTCGTGCGCCCAATGCCTTCCTCTACGAACGGTTTCGATATACACGAATAAGTCATACCAATAGTAAATAAACACCGATTTTGACAAATTTCATATTAATATATAGGTTTCTCATCTGTCTAACTCGATCTGTGCCAACAGACATGTGTGAACATGCAGAATACAAAAAAGTGTACTTTTTACTGAATATTGGGTTCGACTTTACTGATCTTCATATCCTTGCTACGTTCATATACCGTTCCCGTTCTGCGATGGTAGCACATACTTCCATGCTAATACTATAGATCTGAAGCATAGAATTAAAGCTGTACATAATTATAAAATATGTGTATGTATCTTATTAAGCACGTCTTTATCTGTCTTTCCGTGTGCCTACATCTGACCTATACGAAAGTTTTCCATATGGGCGAATAAGTCATACCAATCGCAAAGAACGATTTTGACACGTTTGATATCAGTTGATAAATTTTTATCAGTCTAAATAGATCTGTGCCAATATAAATGGGTGAAAATGCAAAATAGAAAAGTTGGTATTTTTCACTCAGTATCGCTTGCAACGTTACCGATCATCGTATCCTTGCTACGTCCATCTGCCATTCCCGTTTTGCGATCGTATCACATTTTTTCGATGCTAATTCTATAAACCTGACACATATAATAAAAGCTGTTCAACGGTAAATAATGTGTATGCGTCTTATGAAGTACGTCTTCATTTGTACGTCCTTGCGTTTAGTGCCTTCCTAACCGAATATTTTCCATATAGGCGAATAAGTCATACCAATCGCAAACAACCAACGATGTTGACAAGTTTGATATCAATTGATACGTTTCTCATGATTCTAAGTCGATCTCTGCCAATAGACATGTGTGAAAATGCAAAATAAAAAAGATTGTTCTTTTTACTGAATATCGGGTGCGACATTACCGATCTTCATATCCTTGGTACGTGAAACTACCATTGCCGTTTTGCGATTGTACCACATATTTCGATGCTAATACTATAAATTTGAAGAATATAATTAAAGCTGTACAACAGTAAATAATATGTGTGTGTATCTTATTAAGTACGTCTTCATTTGTCTGTCTTTTCTCCTAATATCTTCTATACGATCGTTTAACAAACAGGTGAATAAGTCATTACAATAGTAATAAACACCGATTTAGCAAAATTTGATATCAATTGTTAGGTTTCTCGTCAGTCTAAATCGATCTGTGCCAACAGAAATGTGTGAAAATGAAAATAAAATAGTTTGTATTTTTGACTCGATATCGGTTGCGACTTTAACAATCTTCATATCCTTGATACGTGCCTCTACCATTGCAGTTTGCCACGGTACCATATATTTCAATTTTAATATTATAGATCTCAAACATATAAGGAAAGCTATACAACAATATATAATATGTGTATGCATCTTATAAAGTACATCTTTGTGTGTCTGTATGTCCGCTCAATGTCTTCCTCAATGAGCGTTTTCCATATAGGCAAATAAGTTATAACATTAGTAATTTTTTAAAAACGCGATTTAGACGAATTTGATATCAATTGATAGGTTTCTCATCAGTCTAAATTGATCTGTGATATATATAAATGTGTGAAAATGCAAGTTAAAAAGTTGATATTTTTTACTTGGTGTCGCTTGCGATATTACGGATCATCAACGGATCATCATATTCTATATTCTACCTATGTGCCTCTACACTTGCCGCTTTGAGATGGTACCATATAATTCGATGATAATCATTTGAATGTTAGTGCTCCTAGATCTTTACAACACGAACGTTTATCTTAGAGTCGAATAAGTCATACCAATCGTAAGCACACACAGATTTTGACAAATCTGGTATTATTTGGTAGGTTTCTCATCAGTCTAAATTGATCTATGCCTACAGAAATGTGTGAAAATGCAACCTAGAAAAGTTTATATATTTTACCCAGTATCCTTTGCGACTTTACCATTACCAATCTTCATATCCTTGTTACGTGCTTCTAGTATTGCTGTTTTGCGATGGTATCACATACCTCGATGCTGATACTAGTGATATGAAGCATATACTTAAGCAATAAAACAGTAAAAATTATGTGTATGTATCTTATTAAGTACATCTTCATTTCTCTGTCCGTGCGCCTACATCCTTGCAACATGATCGTTTTCTATAAGGCTAAATATGTCATGTTAATCGTAAAAAAAGCTACAAAGATTTGGACCTATTTGATATCCAGTTATTGGTTTCTCATTAGTCTAAAACGACCCGTGTCAATATAAATGTGTGAAAATGCTACCTTGAAAGTTGCCTTTTTTGTCTCGGTATTGCTTGCGACTTACCGATCTTCATATCTTTGCTACCCGCTTCTACCCTTGCCGTTTTTTGATGGTTTGTATATAACCAAATAAGTCATGCCAATTGTAAAGAACCACCGATGTTAACACATTTGATATCAGTTTATAGGTTTCTCATCCTCCAAATCTTTCTGTTTTTAAGAAACGTTTTTCTAATTCAACTAACGGGTCATCACGCTAAAATTACGCTACTGACAAATGTCACCTTAATATCCTACATACTAAACTTAGACAAGCAGGTAGTCTCCTGAAATCCGACCTTTACATGGTGAATTTAGTTAACTCTTTCACGTGTGCATGTGCTTATGATAATGAAGAAGTTGAACACTTTGTCTATTGCCCCTTACCTAATGCCAAAGATCTCAGCTCTTTCGCTCTACCTTTCAATACACTTCAGGGTTAAGTCTAGATTTATCATTGAAAAGTGACGTGACTACTCACCTACAATAAGATGTCTTTCTGCTTGTGTGATGACACGTTAGTTAAATTAGAGAAACGTTTCTTAAAAATAGAAAGATTTGGAGGATTTCGGATATCATCAGGCAGAGAGTTCTAAAGACGAATCGTATATGGTAAAAGGTCGTGTGAAAATATAAAGTTTGGTTGAGATTGGTGTGATACTTTGAGAGTAACGTAGACGATAATTAGATGCCTCATATCTCCTTTGTGGAAGAAGTTCTTTTAAATAGTTAGGTACTTGAGTATTTATAATCGAATACATAATGCATAATCTCTTCCTTTTCCTTCGTTGTGCAAACCAAGCAGTTTCCGCATAAAGAGACTATCTAGAAGAATTAATGGGTATAGATCTGGAACGATCCGTGCATCTTCCATCTGATTTTCCCCCCTTTATTCTGATCTTTCCGAATCTTCAATAGAACAATTATCCCAGACTCCAGAAGTATATTCTAAGGTTGGACTTATGAATAGTGTATATAATTTAGCTGAAGTCAACAATTAGTCTGCATTTAGACGGTAGTGTTTTATCTCCTTTCTTATACATCGGTATGTCATACGCTAGCTTGCACTGTGTTAGGAACACGCTGGCTGGGAGTGATTTATTTAAATGTATTTGCAATGGAACATACATTTCTTCAACTATACTTGTACAAGTTTATTACTTATTGGATTGGTTCCAGCGGTTTTGTTTAGGTCAAGACTAGTTACTACATCTATAATTTCTTGTTTATATATAATGATGGCAGAAATAAAAGTTTCATTTCTAA
The DNA here is from genome assembly GCA_028554795.2 of Sinohyriopsis cumingii. Taxonomy (NCBI): domain Eukaryota; kingdom Metazoa; phylum Mollusca; class Bivalvia; order Unionida; family Unionidae; genus Sinohyriopsis; species Sinohyriopsis cumingii. The sequence continues at coordinate 450,626 of JAPYKE020000115.1, read as the reverse complement.
CTTCAAAATGTGGTAACTGTTTATCATAATTTTTTAAACGTGTAACATATCAAACTTCCGAGTTCAACAGGTCGCACTTCTCCTGATCACTTGTTGCAAATTTAGATGATCATTTCGTACGTTTCAGTGGAGGTAATAGGTTCCATGTCTTTGTAGAATGTACTTGTTATCTCATTATTTTCCAATAAGGTCGAGGATTTGATCCGATGGCAGGGGTTGAACCTGCATCCTTTCGGTCGCAGGTCTGAGACGCTAACCACTGAGCCAATGTTGCTCCTCTTAAGATTAATATACCCATATGATATTTTCCAGTATCATACGTAACTATATGGTACGTTTAATAACACCCAATAACTCAGCAAATGCCGGCATGACGACATATGAATTGAAGGTGTAATGACGAATGTAATTTAAAGTCAATTATGTAACCTATTTTTATGCTTTTTATTGAATATCATTTCTGTCATGTGATACACATAACATAATCTTACATTTAAGATTATTTAAAATGAAATTTATGAAATTCGTTAAATAGTTTCAATCTTTTGCGACTCTCGTGAAAAGATCCTTCATTGCTGTTCATGTAATTTTACATGTCATTATATTTCTTTATTGATTTGCACTTTGGTTACAAAAGAGACAACTTTTGCAATTTAAAACTTATTTCATCTATACTACACTAGTATAGCTCATGAAATGAAGGCAGTTTACTTGGCCTCTAATTCATCTATAGGGAATGATACCTGCGGGAGACTGCTCTATCTGACCAGTGTGTAACTATGGAAACGGTAATTTAGTGACCTCTTCTCCAGCCTCGAGCTTTAGGTTAAGACTGAAATTCGCTGTCTTATGTAATGTTCTGTATCTGTAGTTTAAAGCTGGGAGAATTATACAAAGAGAATAGCAAGTAAACCCTTCTGTAAATGGAGCAAACTCGCACTTTTACATTGTAAAACTAATTTATCTTACAATCATTTATGAATAATTAAAAATTACTGAGTAGTAACTAAGAATATATAAATTCTTTAGATGGAGACCCAAATTTCATTTTTTAAATTATCGTATTTTTTATGTTTACTTTCCAGATACATTTTTAAAAAAATTCTCAAGAAAATATGAAATCTAACAAAAGATGAACGAAAGTCTTATTATTTTGATTTTTTGTAAAGAGCAAAGAAAGAAAACTATTAATGACATAAGCTTTCATCATGACATATACACACTAGCCTCCACAGAAGTACTTTTATGACAGTACGGTTAAAATAGAAATAAATATGCATATACAGTTGTAAACTTTCCCGATTTATGACTAAACATTTATACTGTGATAGGGTATTCTTAGTAAGTAAAATGTGTATTATACAATGAATGAATAGGAGGTATTCGATGAATGGACTGCACGCATTTCAGGTGCAGTGGCTACTCAAGATTATTTACTGATGCACAAACTAGTCATAGTTGTCATACTGGTTGTCATTCCAGGGGTACTGACAGTCAGTGATTTCCACCTTGTAAAATCTTTCCTCTAGGGCGGACAATAATAATAGTTTCTGAAGCTGATTTTATTAGCAATGGTTTGCAAAATAACAACAAATATCCTTGTGTTTTATCAACTCATTATGGTTCCGCTGCTTTGGTAGAACAAAAAGGAATGTTCTTTATTGTTTTATGAATTTTATGCCCTGTGACAATGGCCAACATTTTGTAGGTCACGATCACTTTGGCATAAACTTATTTTATGCATGGCAGTTGGAAACTACGAAAATCTTCTTAGAGGCGAGCTGTATAATCGGCAGTTACATTGTTATTCTGAAAGAGTTCTGATAACTAAATAAATAAGTAAATAAATAAAAACACCATCTTTTATCATTAAAAGTTGCCAAGTGTTGTTTATACATTGTACGTGGCGTAATTCGTAAGTTTACTAGGCATATTTTCAACTCGGTAACGCCTGGTAACGGTCATACTTTTACCTAAATATGTGGGTCCTTTGAGAGCATCGTAAATGTATGGAGGAAAAGAAATAATTGTATTTTATGCTCATCTCAAAAGATTTGTTTGTATTTCTGCGAAATAGTCATGCCTAACCAGATAATAGCACAGACCCCCCCCCATTGTAACTACAAAGCCTTGAGCAAGTGCGAAGTTACCAGTTAATTTTATTGTTTGTTTCTATTTTTCAAGTTGTCTTCGTGTGTGCGCGCGTAAATTGAAAGCTTGTTATTACTAATCAATATCGTCAATCATATTTGCTCCATTATTCCATGCAGATAAGAAAGGAACTAATTTTGTGTTGAATTTGTGCCCCCTCCCCCACACACACATCCCACCCCGCCCCGGCACGGTACAATAAACAAACACTTGATTGAAAATAAAATAAAAGAAACTAACCTTGCATTGTTATAATGTATTCCTTCTTTTTTCATCATGCGAAATTTACAGAACAAAATATATCAACGAACTCCGTAAATGTAGCGGATGCCGGCATGCGTATGCATCCTTACTGTGTGTGTATCGCTAATGTCAGATAAAAAAATATCGCAAAAGAGACGAAAATATCACCAGATTGCTTGAAGGCGCCTGCCATTCACGCATGATAAGTTTCAAGGTGCAAACGGACCAAGATTATATTGTATCCAGGTTAACTATACGACGATATCTCGCAAATAAAAAAAGAAATCATTATTTTAAAGAACATACAATGTGAGTGCAAATGATAATCTTTCGCTAGTATGAGTTACGAAAGTATCGGGGGGGCACCAGACAGATGACCCCCCCCCCAAAAAAAATAAAGTGTTTTCATGTACTCTTGTATACCCCAAGATGTGTGTGCTTGTTTAAAGTTTAAAAAAGGAATTTTGATCAAACTTTTAGTTTATAATTAGTCCTAGTGTTTTCTAAAGGGTAGTAGTCTGAAACATGGGTCTTATTCCCATTTTCAGATTTCATATCCTTGATTTTTAGTGATCTTTGTCAAGAATTTTCTATGTTCCGTGTATGCTATGTGTATCAATGCTATGGTGTGTGTATGCTATATAGTCTGTGTGTAGGGACAGCAATACTATGTCAAATTTGTCTCTGTTGTCTTAATATATATTTTTCTATGGACTTTTCAAATTTATTTGTTTGTCCTGGTATAAATTTAGTTGCTTTTGAATTAATTTGCAATTTAGAATTCCGGCGAGATGAACGGTATACTACCATTTGAAATTAAAATAAAACCTTTTGTTTTATGTGATTGACTATGGTGTGGCGTTTCTCACATTAAAGTCTATTTTCAAAATGAGGTAGGCTGTATTCGAGTCAGGGTCCGCACTTTCTTTCTTTATTTATTTGTGTTTCTCCCGATTCGAGTTAGGCCTCCTCTCTAGTATTTAATTTATAATGTAAAAGAAGTAAATATCCAACCCAAAACCCCTTAGGAAGCTTTATACATTTACTGGTTTGGTTTTAGCATGAAAAACATAAGTGACATCTACAGAAATAATAAACTGGTAAAAAGACTAGAAACAACAAGGACCTTTAGAAGTATAAAGGAACTTTTATGTAAATATAGGGAAAATGAGGAACTTTGGGGAATTGAAACTAAGGAAACATATAATTGGATAAGGGAAAATTTAACCTCTAAAATTAAAAATAAAGTAGAGGAGGAAATATCTCGGTTAATTGGGACAGACCTCTGAGGTACGTGACCAACATCGGCTCTCCAAAATACAAAGCTTGATATTCAAATATCTACACGACATATGCATACATGTAAAATATCTCATGTGCAAATGTGCGAACTTCACAAAATATCATGCGATGGCACAGTGCGAGTTTAGGAAACAAGACAGGATACAATTAATTATGGAGATATCCAAGAAATAAAAATACAGAAGAAACCAAGTTTTATATCAAGACGGCAACTTTAACAAAACTTTAATAGGAAAAATAACAGATAACATAACTAAAACCATGATGGCGTGTGACCAAGTCATAAACATAAAAAAATGAATAGGCAAATTTTTTTGTAATCCTTTCAAATTAATTAGAAAAAAGAACTTCTAGGAAGATTTGTGAATGGGAGGGACGGGGCTGCAAAGGGTGAAAAGAAGGGGAGGGAGATGGGGCAATGGATAATCTCCCCTTAAAGGGGACCATCACAAAGTGAACCCTTGCCCTCATACCCCCACCCCGGATTGGAATCTGCTGTAGCCGCCACCCTTTTAATTTCTTATAAATTTTCCTAAACAGCTTCAGTTTCTTTTTATTATCCATTACAATTAAAATTAAATAATTAAATAGACTTTAATTATATTACGTAAACTATCACAAATCCTAATTATCGGGACAGAGAAACTATATGGGAAAAGTACGAGATAATGACGTCATGGGGCTATGAAAGAGTCGGGAAAAACACCTCATATAGGAAACTTTACATACATACACGAAAACAAAGGATCTAATAAGTCTCTCTTCTAATTCTATTTGCTCAAAATGTGCAGCTCTCGCACAGCACGGTAAATCCCCACTGTGTGTGTGTATGTGTGTGTGTGTGTGTGTGTGTGGGAAGAACAACCATTTTTAGAGATTTTGGCAGAAATCCAATAAATAATTTGAGACGGCCTAACTCTAGGTGGGAGAAATACAAGCAAATAAAAAAGTGTATGGACTCCAACTCGAGTACAGCGGATTTCAATTTACAAATCCAATATGTGAATAATGACACAATATATTTGCACACAGAACACATTAAGTTTTTTTTTTCTTAATTAAATTATAATACACCGTTACTTAGCCAAAATTCAAAAATATATTAAATAAATAAAAATAAACCTTTTCTTGATCCGATTATAAGGTCCTAAGATTACTGGGGAGATTTGGGAAAAAATAAAGGCTATCCCAACATGGAAGCAAAATATAGCATACACAAACTATAGCATATATATGTATAGCACACACGGGATATAGGCGACCTCTAGCCAAGGTCAACCAAGAGTATAGGGAAGGGATTTCAAGTCAGGTGATGGAAAGATGGAAACCTATTCGGAAAAACAACCCTATAGATAAAACTAGGTTTTAAAAGAAATACCCCGTTAAAAAGGAGAATTAAATTTTTTTGACCTAAATTCTTTTGCATAATATAAAACATACAACACATGGGGGGGGATAAATACACATAAAACACTATAATTTTTTGGAAAAGTGGGGTGGGGGGTCTGTCTGGTGCCGGCCCCCCCCCCCCCAGTACTTCGTCTTGTGGGGATAAATGTACGTCATTTCCTGCTGGCGTCCTCTATAGGTGGAAAATCGTATCTAAGTAACAGTGATGTATACTTTTATTTCGAGAAATTAAATTATTTTTTCTGTACACTTTATAGGTTTTTTTTGGTTCTTTTTGTTCAAGTATAACTACTTTTAATCATGTTATTCAAATCTGATGTATAAAGAAAAATGTTGGTGCATGGCCGGTAACTTTTATACGTCATGGCAACGGAAAATAAATTCCGCGCATGCGCATTTTGTGTGGGAGCACAAAAAAAAACCCACACAAAAACAAGCAATCTACTAAAACAAGCCATTACGTGAGAACTTGGCCTGAAAAGAGCAAATATAGGTACTATAAAATATTGCTAGTCTCGGATTTGACAATCCTTAGTTTTTTATGCTGATGAAACATTTTTCAGTAGAATTTTTCTTCCTACAGTTTAAATGCCTAATTTTACTGTTTATAATCATACATGTTCAAATGTACTGGTCACATATAACAATATCGTCGAAATATTAACTGATACCATGCTGGATTTATATAGAATGTCTAAATAATCATAAAACTAAAGGTGTAATTGATTATAACCAATATATATTTTTTGCAATAACAAGATAATGAGATCCGAAGATTGACCAAACAGTACTTAGAGAAATTCAATATCGATTAGTTCATCCTCAACCTCCAACTGATATACTTTATTGCAAGGGGTAAATGGTACCGTATTGAAAGACGTGTTAGGATAAAAGATACCGTTGTTAAAGAATATCCTGACCGACTGAGATCTTAACATCGTACATCATAGCTGAAAACAGTGCAAGCCAGTATACATATTTGCATTATGCTCACGCAAGAAATATTGTATCAACCAAATGGGTTTCTTGACCGAGCGATGTCAAGCCCTTGCGCGAATCCCGCTACGAGTCATAGGTTTCCCCGATTCAAAGGAATCCTGTACAACTACTTCTGCAAACTGGAAAGTCCAACGCGTCCAATCTATCAGTAATGTTACTCTAATTAATACATGACCACAAATCCCAACTTCCCAATTGTATGTCAATGTCACAACTGCAAAGCTTCTCTTCGTTAACTTTCCGTAACTTACCGCCAGTATTTCACGCCGTGAAACTATACAACTCAACAACCTAATACAGGGAACCGTTTTTACTACGCCACCTTAGGCCTTTTAAATCATGACTTTTAGCTTCATTTCGCCTGTAACTTTGTAACATATTTACCACCACAGCAACAATAAATGGCGCCCGCCGACGGCGGAACAGTCCTTTTCTGTTGATTCCATTGTATAATTTACCAATCTCCAGTCATAAATACTGCACCTGGAGTCACACGATCAATTCACGCAATTAGATTTGAATAGGGACTACTGAGTGACAGGGATACTCATGCGGCTCTTACCTGAATTCACCAAAAGTAAACCATGTCATCTTGAAACTCACTTACACTTCACTCCGTAACGTTTGCCCCTAGTAACTGGCTAATTATTTTGGTCTAAAGACTATAATCCCAGCACCGACTTCCCATATTCAAGCAAGTATATAAGGAATCCTTAAAATGGAGAGCGGTAAACAAATGCGCATACTCCAAAATATATTACAATATTATACATACCTTGGAATTTTATTAACTATTTTTGTTTACATATTTTCAATGTACTCGTGGATGGGTAATGTGATTTTGCGTTCTGCCTTGCTTATAAAATGTATTGTCTTTGGTCAACAAAAGTTGATTTAGAGAGGATAAGAAAAGAAGTTTTGTTAAACGATGATGGAATTAAATAAACACTGGGGACAATATCGTACGTTGCACATAAATCGCAGAGATTAATTGAGATTTTGCTTAACGGTCAATCAGTCCGCACTCGAAGTAGGGAAATAAGCGAATAGTGCAAAAGCCGACCATTGTCTGATAATCGACGTACATCTGCCACAGCCATATATTGTAAAAATCCCATTACTACAGGTAAAAAAGAATTAACTACAACTGCTTCTTTGGGGCGTCATGTGTGACCAGTGTATATTAGTACTGTGTTAGAAAAATATTGCGACAAACCAAAGTAAAGAAAACAGTTACTTTTATCAATCAGTCCATATCGTTTTACAAATTATACTGAATAACTGACTTCAGTAGAACTCAGAAGAATGTATTCCTGTAAGCACATCACGATTGCGGTGTTTGTACATTTATATAAAGTGGGATCATTTTACAAGCAAAGTATACATTTAAAAATTAACACTACAAATGAGACAACGCTTAAGTACATACGGATTATAATCGTGAGATGGCAAAGAATGGTTCATATGTTGAGAGGTAACCAATACACCAACAAAATAAGAGTTTGTAAGAACATCTTATTTCCTTCTTAGATATACTTAGCCATAATGCAAATTGTTTCCTAATATGAAACATGTAAACATATTCCGACCATGCTGGAAACAAAAATAGTAAATTTAATTTAGTTCAGCGTAAACTGTAAGTTAGTTCTTTCCTTTTGGCATGGTGTCTGAATAAAAAAGTATATTTCTCAAATTTGCTAACCACTACACTGTCATTATGTAATTAGATACCTAATTGATGTACCTTGGTTGTATACATATATCTATAAATATATATAGTTTTGTGGACATGTACGGTTGAATAATACCATCCCGTGTTTGTGTAGGGAAATGCGTACATCACAATCGCACTCGTAAATTTGAATCAATACCATCTCATGAATGGTTAGGGGCCGTCCATTTAGTATGTACGCATAGAGGGGTGGGGGGTGGGGGTAACCCAAATGCATAGGCTTGAGCATGGAGGTATACTGATAATATATGTACGCATTTAAGGCGGGGGGGGCGCTGAAACCTCGAAAATAAGTTGTATAATACGTAACCTGTTCGACTTGGTTCAGTAGGCTTTTGCATTTTAGCGGACATAAGACAAACTTGTCCCACCCAGTCACACTATCCTGACACCAGGCCGACTAATCCGAACACTAACCTCTTAATGATCAGCACCAAAAGAGGCAGCTGCTAGTACCATTTTTATGTCTTTAGTATGATTCGGCCGGGGTTTGAATACGCGACCCCTCGCATCCGAGGCGGACGCTCTATAGACACATTGCACCATCGGAGAAGTCGCTTAGTAAAGAATGTACGATACTGGTTCCTGTTTTTCATGACAACTCGACCTGGAGACCTACCTGATGGAAAATGAAGGCGCATTATAAGGTTATAATATACGAGTCCATAAATACATAAATATTTTTTAAATTATAATTTTCGAGCAATTAGTGTCTCTTAGCATTTGACAAAGTCTGCTTGCAGTCGCGTACTAAGGGGAGGGGGATTACAACATACTTCGATGCTAATACTACTGATTTCAAGCATAAAATTAAAGCTAAACAACAGCATATAACATGTTTACATATATTATTAAGTACGTCTTCATTTGTCTTTCCGTGCGCCAAATACCTTCCAACACAAAGATTTTCCATATAGGTAAATTAGTTGTACCAATCTTAAACAACCATATATTTCGACATATATAATATCAGTGTATAGGTTTCTCATCAGTTTAAATCGATCTGTGCCAAAAAAAGTCGAGAAAATTAATAATAAAAAAGTTGGTATTTATGACTCATTATTGCTTGCGACTTTACCGATCTTCATATCCTTGATATGTGCATCTACCCTTCCCGTTTTGCGATAGTAGCACATACTTGGATGCTAATACTATAGATTTGAAGCATATAATTTAAGATGTACAACATTAAATAATATGTGTATGTATCTTATTAAGTACGGTTTCATATGTCTGTTTGTGCACCCGATGCCTTCCTATCCGAACGGTTTCCATATAGGTGAATAATTTATACCAATAGTAAACAAACACAGCTTTTGACAAATTTCATATTAATATATAGGTTCTCATCTGCCTAAATCGATTTGTGCCAATAGACGTGTGTGAAAATACAAAATAAAAAAGTTCCACTTTTTACGGAATATCGGGTGCGACTTTACCGATCTTCATATGCTTGCTACTTTAATACACCCTTCCCGTTTTGTGATTGTAGCACATACTTCGATGCTAATATTAGAGATCTGAAGTATAGAATTAAAACTATACAATATTATAAAATGTGTGTATATATCTTAATAAGCACGTCTTTATTTGTCTGTCTGTGCGCCTAGATCCGACCTATACGAAAGATTTTCATATGGGCGAATAAGTCATAACAATCGCAAAAACAACGGTTTTGACACATTTGATATCAGATGACAAATTTGATTTTAATTGATATGTTTCTAATCATACTAAATCGATCTGTGCCAATAGACATGTGTGAAAATGCAAAATAGAAGGTTTTGTTCTTTTTACTGAATATCGGGTGCGACTTTACCGATCTGCATATCCTTGCTACGTGAATCTACCATTGCCGTTTTGCGATCGTACTACATATTTCGATGCTATTGCTATATATCTAAAGCATATAATTAAAGCCGTACAACTGTAAATAGTATGTGTATGTATCTTATTAAGTATATCTTCCTTTGTCTGTCATTTCGCCTAATGTCTTCCTATACGATCGTTTTCCATACAGGTGAATAACTCATAACAATAGTAAATAAACCCCGATTTTGACAAATTTGATATAAATTGATAGGTTTCGCATCAGTCTAAATCGATCTGTGATAGTAGAAATGTAAGAAAATGCAATATGAAAGTTTTGGTATATTTGACTCTGTATCGCTTGTGAATTTAACAATCTTCATAACCTTGATACGTGCATCTTCCATTGCCGTTTGTCTCGGTATCACAAACTTCAATGTTTATAGTATAAATCTGAAGCATACAAGGAGAGCTATACAACAGTATATAATATGTGTATGAATCTTATTAAATACATCTTGATGTGTCTGTATGTCCGCCCAATGTCTTCCACAGCGAGCGTTTTCCATATTGTGTATTGTTCCACTTTCTATTTTTACACTACCTAATTTTGACCTAGTTTAATAAACACCCATTTCTACAGAGGACACATCTGTCGCAGCCTCGACATTTTTTTACACTTATCAGCATTGAGTCAGTCGGACAAAAAGATTTGTCAAAAGTCATATCATTATTATTAATGAAGTGAAACAAGGACACATACGATGAAAAAAATAATACATTTCTCCAATTCACTTTTTTCCAACCAGGAAGTCCTCTTAAAATCTTTACCAACTATTCTGACAAGGCAAATACAATTCGTTCCATACCAATCATCCAGTCTGCTGCTCAGCATGTGTTAGCTATGTGACTCACAGCTGATAACTGCATCTCCATCACTTTTTTAGAATTGTGTTTTGTGTTTTACGTGAATATGTCAT